>OY728127.1:1797745713-1798345713 GCA_963277665.1 Viscum album | reverse complement strand
AAAATATCATCCTCACCATCATAAACCATCCAGAGAAAGGGTAAGGATGATATCATGGTATCATATCCCTACTAGAACATAATTAACATCAAAACATGTTATTATAGTTAAAATTTCATTAAAATCATCATTAAAATGATTTCTGAGGAAATTACCCCTTTCATTTTGAAATCACATATTTAAAATATAAATTTGTAAAAAATACTAAAGACAAAATTTCACTTGAAAAAAATCCTGAAAAATTGTGAAGTAATATTCAAATCCTTTAGAGTTCATGATAGTGGTAAATTCCATTCATTCCGTATAACTGTAATGGAATCATTCCTTTCATACTTTTGTGAAAAAAGTCAAAAAGTACCACATTTGAAAAACAACAAGAATATTACTTCTAAAAAATTTGTTAAAAGTATATAACTAGTAAAAAATAATTTAAAAAGTTATATTATAATATTTAATTTTTTTTGAAACCATTTTTATTAAGCATGTAAATTAATGAAAATGGTTTTTTTGACCGAAGAGAAAAATAAATTCAAATTTCCTTAAAAACATATTTTCAGTCTCTTGACTATATATATTGATATAAGTTATATGAAAATATGTGTAATAAATAAATAAAAATGAGATAATAAAATTAAAGGTATTTATCATATAAGTATCGCATAATTTCCTCAACGTAAAATCAAGCGTAAACAATCCGAATTGAAACATAAATCTCTTACCATTGTGGTAACGTTTTTATCATAATTCCAATGAAAGAATAACATCTTGTTATTTTTAAATCCAAATAATTTTCATTAAAATAAAAATAAAATAGATTAATGAAATTATATACACCACACAATATAAACAAGTTATTTATATGGCATATATCTAACTGAAATTAAACTGAGATGAAAAACCCCTTACCTCATGTTCCCATATCTTTGAAAGAACTAAAAAATAATATATAATAAATTTAAATTTATTATAATATAATAATATAATAATTTACATACTAATCATATAATTTAATTTAACTTTATAAGATTTTATCACCAACTTGTTAACAGGTCCATATTAAAATTATCATTTTTGGGTGTTGACTATTCTGTTTATCATGAGTATTTTAGTTCATTAGTTCCAATCATTATACCTCATTCATCGTTCCATCATATATTGAATGTTAAAAAATATATAATTATCATATATATTCTATATATATTATTACATTCGTAATTAAAAAGGTATATATATAAAAAATTAATTACACATTCCATGGAGACTATAGGTCATACGTACGAATGTACGTTGTTTCCATTTTTTAATGGATGCAACTAAAAAAATATTAATTAATATTTCGAAAATCATTATTATATCATATATATCATATATATATTCATTACATCTACCTTTGCTACTATCCCATTCAAGTTACAATGTAAAATAAATCACATCGCTTCATGAAGGTGGAAGTCCAGACGTACGGATGAGCAACGTTATCATTTTCTAATGGATTGGAAGGTAAGGCGGTAGATATGATATTATCCTTACAGAACCATAGTTATGTAAAAAATATAATTCAAAATCATTAAACTCATCATAATACCATCTCATAAGTGTGATTAAAAATGAATTGTATTGTTACATGGAGATGGTAAGTCATACGTACGCACGAGTGATACTTTCCCTTATCATTTGATGAAAAATAGGGTGGATAGTGGTTTTTTCATAATAATAATAATAATTTAAAATATTTATGATCCTAAAGTTATTATTTTATAATAAATAAAACATATATATATGAGTCAAATAAATAAGTAAAAAAGTGATTAGTTATGATTATTGCCTCTTCTTTGAAGGAAATCATTTAAATCACCTATTTAGGATCCTAGGTAGAGAATTTAGAATAAAGAGTCCCTTTATAATTTATAAAAGGATGTTGGGGAGGGATTGTGTAGGATCTAGTAGAGATATATGGCTTAGAAAGTGTGAATCATGAGAGGGTAGGAGGTGTGCATTTATAATTTACGTGAGGGATACTTTTATAATTTTTTAATTGATGAAATTATAAAAATTCGATTCATAAGAAAAATAATTAAAAATGTTCTTATATTCAATTATATGATTAGATTTGGTTACAATACCATACACTAATATCATTTATATAGGCTTAATTTGGGTTTTAAAACACATATATTGGTTTAATCGCTTACTAAACTCATATTAACCTTAACTGGGATAACATATTTTTCACTCTTAAAGGGTTATAATTTTAAATATAAGTTTAAAATTGGATCATAAAATCACGATGGATGAAATATTGAATCATATCATATTCAAAATGTCAAATTTTATTATTATTGTTATTTTTAAATAAATTAATAAAATATAATTTTGATAAAATATAATTAATATCACAAATGGTACTATGCATTTAGTTTACCTCAATGTTATGGAAAAAAAAGTATTAATTTTAATTTAATTCCTTTACAAACCAATAATATTTTACATTTATCTAAATAATTTATGTAACACTATAACTCACTCACATTTTATTACTTTTCATATGTTTTTCAAAATATTTTTATATTAATTGAATAAATAAAGTATTTGTGTTGCTCACGAATTTAAGGTAATTAAATAATCAATAAAAATTATAAATAAATTGGAATAATTAATATAATTTCTTTATACCTAAAAATATACAGTAATATATGATCATAACTTTTTTTCTATGGGTACAAATAAACGATATTTAAAAGTAAGAGAGTGGGATTTTGTTACTTTCTTAGATTTAAATATTATATAGGTAATTTTCAAGGGAAAGTTTCTATTAAAAAAATATTATATTCTAATATGATAAAGGTATAATAATCTTCATCCAACTTGTATTTATATAAAAAATGTAACCTTGAAACATAGTTTTAAGTTATATTAACATGATTTAACCATTGTCGCGGTGATAAATATTACCATTGTTACTATTCATAATGCCTAAAAATAGAAAGGTATTGTTTAAAAAATAAATAACATTTAATTCTAAAGCTAGAATCCATTTTCCAAGATTCAAAAAATAGAATTGGTGGAATTTAATTTGACATTAAGAAAATGAAAAATGTAATGAAAAATAGTTTCCAAAAAAAAAATCCATAGAAGTATATAAATAAGTTTATTTTAAATTTGAATATTCAATTCATTAAAAATACCAAAATTAGATTTTTTTAATAAAAAAATATTTATAATTCAGAAATAATTCAAAATAGATTCTATTTTTAAAAATACATGAAAATAAATTACAGTTTTTGATAAGAAAATTTGTAATTTTAGTATTCATCAAAAACATCGACCTGTCATAAAATTATCAAAATTTAACCCTAAGTTAATTATGATATTTTTTCTCAAAAATGAATTTTATTATATAGAATATATTTTCTGAAAATTTGAAATATTTAATATAAAATTGTCTCACAAAATAATTATTTTTTTAAGGAAACATATTTTTGAAGTATAATATGACATTACTAAAAACTGAATTTTTATTTCTTAATAAATAATAAATATATTGGTATTATTAAATAATATCACTATTGTGTGTCACAAACTCTATAAAACATAATATTACTCGTTTTAAATATTGAGTTGTTACAAAGGTAACTTTGTTATGGGTTAATATTTTTTTGAATAGGGATGTCAATATATTGGCATGGAGTAATTGATGATAGATTAAATATCCACTGATTATATAAATATTGAAGGGGCTACTAATGAATCATGGGTAATAGATAAAAGAATCTAGATTCCCTTAGATACATAGATAGATATCCTTAAGTGGGAAACCCCTAATGATTATATTATTAGAGGGTTGATTTGTATTAAGAATGCAAGTAATAATGTTATATATGTCTTGTAAAAAACATGGTATAATTAAGGAAATGATTTTAATGTGTTGGTTGTTGAATCGTATACTGGATATATTTTATATGTGCTATTAATGTGGATAAAATAAGTTCAATGTTCTTGGGGTAAATCTTGATTAAATGTGGAAAAGACTGCCTTCAGGTTTGTATCATGTTTGTTGTAGAATAAAATGATTAAATACAATTAAATGAAGGATGGATAAGGCCTAATTTTATTTGGATGGATCAATTTTCAACTTCACATATTCTGCAATTTCATCCCAAAAATCAAAAGTATTGAATGATTCTTTAATCTAGTGTATGTGTTATTTTTTACTAAATATTTAATTTTTACAGCCTTTGTAAGTGTTATCAATGAAACAAATAGTAAAATGACTGAGTCATGGTTATGTATGTATCATTTTTTACTTAGTGTAAGTTTTAAATCTATATGGTATTGGTGTGTTCTCAACCAGAGAATGTTTTACATGGACAGAGCTGTGTAGGTATTCATATAGCTTCCAATATGTGTGATGTTTAACAAACATAGAAATATAGAAAAATAATATGAGGATATGTGTAATTGGAGTTCTTTAAATGTGTCTTAAGAGATGAGCATACATGTGAATTGTTGTATTTATGTTTGGTTCAACTCTTAGAGAAAAATGATTAATATGTATATAAAAAATCAGAAATTCCAAATTCAATTATCTAAAAAGAAAATAATTCGAGGTGTTGAAAGGATTTTCCTTTAATTAACTAAATATCATAAATACGTAATTATATTTTTTATTCTGGAATTGAATGAAATAGGGGATGATCTTCATTCATAGAATGTATAGATCAACGAAACGTGATAAATGGAGTTTCTAGAATTATATAATTGTGATGAAATAAATATGTAATATTCTCAAGTTATTCCTTAGAGTTATAAATATCAAGATTCATTCTAAATCCATGATCCATGCTAGTTTCGAGTGTGGTCAAATGAGAAGATCTATTGCCGATATTTTTTGATGAGTAAATTGAATTTAATGGGCTTTCCAAAATAATATATATGAATTTACCACAAAGATCAGGTTATCCCTAAAACCCAATGTCATTTTGATTCAATCATATAAGAGTGGAAATGAAGAGTAACTGGGATGGGGGTTTTATAATTTTACTAATCCTAAAATCAGAATTTATAGATTTAGTGAAATATGGAAACGATAAATATGATGATGTTTGTGTTTTACATTTTACTTTAGAACATCATGATGCTTTTAGAATCAATGATCCAATTCTGATTTAAAGATATAAGGTGAAGGTGTGGCATTTCTATTATTATATATAGACTCAAACTGATTTTTTATATATTTCAGTATAAATACTATCATGATATAAAATAGGAGTACTATGAAGCATACAAATGATGTGTTGTATATTTGTAATACATATGTTGAAAATTATAGGTGGATTTAGTGGAGATATTTTTAGTCTAATAAGATGAAACTAATCCTACATTAGATAGATTTTGAATATGTTTTACTATAGTTTTAAAATTTAGGATCATTAAATGGGGGTAATTTTGGAATATAATTTTTATGAAAAAATGTGAATAGTAATTTGGTTTTCTTAATGTGATTATTTAGTAATCATAATTTTGGATGAAAGTTATAAATTCACCTAGAATTATCATTTATGGATATTTAATGTGTAATAATATATTTAATGTACACACACATGAACATGGAGGGAAGAAATATAATGGAGGAAGATATTTGAAAAGAATTAAGTAGCCCCTAACTGGTGTGGAGTATGATAATCAGATAGGTTATGCAATAGAAAAAAAATAAGAACTCTTGAAGAAGAATAATAAGTTGAATCTACAAAAAAATTATTGAATAGAAATAGATGATTCGAATAAGTACGAAAATATATATCTTTTAGATTTATAATTAAAATAATAAAAATAGAAAGTGGCTGACATGTACTAGTTGAATGTTAAAGTTTAGAAACAATAAAGAATAAGATGAGTTCTTAAATTTGTGGCTATGTTTATCTGATTCTTTGTTTTCCAAAGTTTACTGTTTTGATAAGAAGAATAAACATCACTTCTAAGAGGTTCTAAATTAGTGAAAAGTGTTATAGGAACTGATTTTCATGCAAATATATCTCGAATACGTAATATAAATCAAAGGCATAATGTTCAGAAGAAGGATATCTATCTTGTTGATACATAATAATCCTATATAGAAATGGTGATTGACATTTTAAAAGGAGGTTAATTGAAAAATTGTGTATGTATATATATATATATATATAGTTTGTGCGAATATATAGAACTAGTGAGACTCGTGGTATGTAGCTATATCATAAGTTGACACTATGACTATAGTGTGAATCTATTGAAATAAGACCTATGAGAAAAATGAAAGTGTATACATAGTTCCACTCTTTTTATGTTTGACAAGCACCATCCACTGTATTCTATAATTTATTATAGTGGACAAAAAAATTTTAGGGTGAATAATAAAAAATTTAAATGAGTGGGTATTTAGGATAAACATTTTAAAAATATGATATTCCTTATATCAAATTTAATTCCACGCATGTAGTTAATTATTGTTTGGGTAAACCAAAATATATTCATATGCACAAAAAAACATAGGTTAAATTCCAAAGGTGGATAAAGTAATCCTAAAGAAATTGGGATTTGGTTAAAATATAAAAAGGATAATCCATACCCCCTATAAGGTTTCTATCCTAATCCTGAGAAGTGTTTCAGTTTTTATCAAAGAAAGGTTCCCCATAGTTGGATCTAGGTTTACATGAATATGAATTTTTATTTTAGTTGACAAAGTATAAATTCAAAGAGTTGTTTAAAGTTAAAACTTGGATGTAAGAATATGATTCAACTCCAATTTTAACAAAATTATAATTCACTCCAAATTATTTCAGAAATAGTAAAAATAAAGAGGCTATGTAGAAAATAATATTATCAAGGAATAAATAAGAACCACCATAAGTTGAGGGTAGTTGGTGTGATGCTAGTAATTTATGTTGTGATGAGACTGAGGTGATTAAATTTTTGATAACATCTATTTTGAGGTTATAAATTATTCAAATAATGTTCATACAAAAAAATTTTCACATACATTCGAGATAAAATAGAATTATGAAGATTAAAAGTCATGATTGATAGATGATAATGAATCCATGAAAAGGGAATTTGTAGGATGGTTCTAGAAATTGTTCTCTCTCATCATGGATTTGAAATTCAAGTAGTAGTCCTTATAGATTAGTAGAGATAAATTATCAATGTATTAATTTAACATTAAATATTGTATCAAAAATAAATAAGTTGTTATAAAATTTAGGGATGAGTAGTTTCAGGATTATGAAGAATCTCACAAATATATATTTTGTGTCAAGGAAGGTTAGTTGCAAGTGGACATAAAAATAATCAATGACCGTGGATGTTTTCATAGAAATTCAGTAATTTTTTTGATGAACATGTTCAAAATATAATAAATCAATGAGATATAAATATCAATTAAATAAAGTTAGGATATTAAACAATAAATATAAATTACTTAGAGCCGGAGGTAAAACTAGAATATCAAGAATCAATGAAATTTGGACTTCCCAATGAATTTGGAGGAGAAGTTATACCATTCAATTGTGTGATAATATATTTCCCTCAAATGGTATCACACTTGTATTAAAAAAATATTTTTAAGTATTGGGGAAGAATCCACCTCAAGAACATAGTGTAAGATAACCCACATTCCTAAAAGAGATGCATGTGTTGAATTTATTCTGTAAAATAATCCTTGGAAAAAAAATAAAATTATACACATATATGGTTAAATAAAAAATTTTAGAGGACGAAAAAATACTCAAGGGTATATGTGAAAATGTGTAGTAGTATAATATCCTCATATTGATCCTAAAATAGTATTATCGAGGCCCAAAATCATTAAGATTAAAATCTTTTAAAAACACTTCCTACAAGGAAAAGTTAAAAATGTATTGGAAGGTGTTGGTGTTTCTAGATGTTTGGGTGCAATGAAATAGATTATTGGAAAAATAATTCAGTATAAATAATTTATAAAGACCCTAAATTTATGTAGGTAACTATAATGTTATAAGAAAATCTATTATAGTAATCATGCCAAAAAAACAGGAACAATATATTGAGCACATTTTGTAGTGTGCTGAATTTTTTATGAAGGTAAGATTATCAAGGAATGTAAATATGTTAATGAATAAGTAGTATTGGGAATGATAAATTTTTATGGTGATAATTAATTATTGATTATGAATAATAAGTTATCCACGCATGTTGAATAAGTCTAATTTGCAACCATATGTGTTGTGTGATGTTTAATGATGATTGGAATTAGAACATTCATCCATGGTTTATGGATTAATATTCAGGTTTCAAGTGTTGATGTTGATTGGGGTGCCAATACAAGAAGTGAAGTGAACACAAGTGTGAAGATAAAGATAAATTGGAGTAAACTATAATCTATAGATTCAATTGTGAAGTGTTCCTATAATGATAATATATAATAATAAAGGATACCCGGATTCATGCAAAGGATTTTTTATAAATTGTAATGGGTGTTTTTTGAAGAAGTGAATCACACAGCAAAATATGAACATATGGGATATCCCATGTATATGAATCTATGTGGACAAATTTTCTACTACGTACAAAAATATTCACTGAGGAGGAAAATTTGGATATGTATAGGACCACACAGGACAATGGACCAGTTATATGATTGAGAAATATATTTGAATCTGCTTTGTTAGGGAATTTAAATTCAAAACATGGTGTATGCAGTTGGGGTACTTTGTATAAGAATTGGTCTTGTTTCCAATGTTTTTGATAATCTTATAGGAGTTTGATATACTGAATTCAATATAAATACACAGTGAGTTCGGTGTCATGTTAGAAGTACCAAAGATTATCTTAGATGATTCCAGGAATCCCAATTCTCAAGGAAATATATATCATGAGTTGTGCTATAACAATTTGGTCAATTTTAGTTATTCATAGGAAAAATTCATCATAAATGAATGAGAATTTATATAGGATGATTAAATTATAAAAATTAATAAATGCGAGTTATGTGTCATGGAGTAAGTGAGAAATGACTGCAATCAATGAATATTTATTATGTAGACTTGAATAATGATTAAAATGTGGATTTTATAGAGTTAAGGTTTTTTGATACTCCTATATATTAGGGTGGGAAACTAATAAATAAGGACCAAGTATTTAGGGAATGTTTGAAAAATATTAAATTTTAGAAAATTTAATTTATATGGAGTTTTTTAAGACAAAAGATCTCAGGATTTTGGAAATACTGAAAATCTTGGTAATTCAAAGTGATGAATTAATATGATATTATGAATTTTCAAGAGAGCGAGGAAGAAATCATGAGGTTTGATCCATGAATAAAGAATCCAAATATACTTCTATATTTATATGAATTTATGAGATCAATAATAGGTGTTAAATATGGAAGGGATATCATGGATAGAGGTTTAGAAGATTCAATGGAAGTTGTACCCGCTATAGATACATCATATAGATTTGTATAGTTTATGTGGGATTCGATAATGTTGATTATTCAAACATTTTAAATTTAAAGGATTCATGTCTAATGACTATTCTTCGGGTCAAACAAAATGAATTTTGAGATCTAAGGGGTTATAATTACTAATAATATTATAAATTCAAAAGGATGCAATTACCTGATATTTATAAATGTGGATGGAAGAGAAGAAATTGAAATAAGTAACCCAATTTCATTGTGTAGTATTTGGAATATTATTTCAGTTCTAATAAATTTTTTGAATAGAGTGGATTTATAACACAATTATTCAAGAATATATATTTTGTGTGTGCCAATATAGATAGGAACTGAAAACATAATATTTTAAATAATTTTTGGAGTGTCAAAAAATAAGAGAAGAATAAGTCCTAGTAAAAAACTATTTATGCACTTAATTATAAAAATAATAGAAAAAGAGGTAATAATATTAAATGGGTTTAATGGTTGAGTTTTCCATGAAGTTCATTAGAAAAAAAATATTTGTGCACCCAAGTTTTCACAAAAGAAGAGAATAGAAAAAGATTGTTGTTCATTGTAGTTTTCAAAATAAAGAAGAGGAAGAATAAGTTATATCATATCATTTCCCTAGTGTGTAGAAGTATATGAGATCCGCTGTGAAATTATTGTGAATGGGAATGGTAGAATAATCTATTGTGTTTAATGTTGTGCATACAAAAGGAATAAGGTTCTTGCATGTTGTTATGAGGTAAAATAAAAATAGGAAGAACAATCAAGAAACACACTTACATTTATGATAAGGTGAAAGTGGAACCTATGTGTCGAAGAACCAAATAAATCTAAGAAGAATGTAGTAAAATAACTGGTTTGAAGGATATTCCATACCTATTTTTAGCTCAAAATATTTTTTTAATGGGGTGTATGGTCATGGATTGTTTCCCAGTTTCACTATGGATTTTCCATTATTATAGAAAGATGAAATATGTAAATATATTTTCTACTTTTCATGTGTAATAATTGTAAAGACCCGTAAAATTCAAGGAAATTATTTTTTTCTTAATTATCTTTCGGATTTTACAAGAACGCAGTTTCTGACGGCATCTGATTCCATGGCCCGGTGTGCCCAGAATCAGTTACCAAAGTATAGCTCGGGTATGTTCAGTGAACGAACGAGCGGGTTATCCTAACTTTTGAATCGGTGCTCGAAATCGAAATCCGAGGGAACCTATAAAATCGCAGCACCGATAATTGCTTAAGAACACCTTTTCCGGAGTTGCGTTTTCTCGGGTGAAGTTATTAATTAATTGGGTTAACTAAAGGATAAAATAAAATACTGTGCAATAGATTTTATTTTTATTCTATGTGGAGTTAACCTATGCTAAGTGGTTAAAGTGGGACCCACATCCTAACTACTCCACTAGGTAGGATATTAGTGTCGTGGGGCCCACACGAGCCCCACCCGTTCAACTTCATCACCCCCTATTAATTATGTATCCCACCCACACCCCTTTTTAAATGAAGTCAACTCTTAATTAATTAATTGAGTAGGTTATTCAATATAATTAATTCTTGGATTCATTTTTAATTTAAAATTAAATTTTGGCTTGTGGGTAAAATTAAATAAGACCAAGTCTTATTTCGTGAGAGGTTAGTTCGTTGTGCGAGAGGATTTGGAGTGGAAAGCTCTAAGTTCCGAAGAACGTTCTTCCTCATTGAAAAATGCGAAGAACACCGACCTCCGACGAAGGACAATGAATAAAGCTGAAATCCTTTGTGATCGACGACGCGACACTGTGTACCGCGACACTGATGATTCTCCTCTCCACGACACCAACAATCCTCCTTCCGTGACGCCATCTTCCGCGACGTCCCTTTCCCGCGATGAACCTTCATTCAATGATTTCATCGAGGTAGGAGATTATTTGTTTTTGTTCGTGATTACTTTCATCACCGATCATCGTATCTAATTGAGCCACCTGATATCACAATAACGGGAGAAGGTTGGACCGCATGAACACGGCCGACCCTCCTCCCCCCTTGATTGTTTGAATTTGTTTCGGCACGTGCAAAGGCAGGGTGGTGCTGTTGCACTGCGTGGAAACATGAGAATGGGCGAAAAATCGCGGCGCAGTCGCGCCGCGCTGTTGAAGTAGAACAAAGTCGCGGCATCGTCGCGCAGCGCCAGAGAACCTCGAAGAGGATGTGGCCCGGGCAGGGCCATGGTAGAGGGGCACGGAGCCGTCGCGCTGTACCGATCGGACAAGGCCGCTGTGGTGCGGGAGTGGCGGCCGGAATCACTGGTCGCCGGAGCAGGAGGGCGGGACCGCGGCGGTCCCACGACGGCAGCAACCGGCCAGCCAGACCGGGCCGGCCGTTTCAGGGGGAGACCGGGTGTTCGTAACCCCCGGATGGAACAAAGATTGGCCCCCACATGGGGGATGCGGCTCTTAAATCATGGGGCAGCGTTCCCCCCTGTTCCGCTCACCTCAGCCAGCCGAGCAGGCCACGCGGGCCACCCGAGCGCGCCAGGCCACCCGCCGTGCAGGCCGGGCTGGGCCGTGCCAGCGGGGTCGGGCCGCTCCCAATTGGGCCGGACCCGGACCCGGGTCGAGTCGACCCGGTTCAGGACGACCCCGGGGGTATCGGGCCGAGTCGGTCCGGGCCCTAAACCCCCAATTTCGGACTTCTTTTGGTCATTTGCCCATAACTTGGGCTACGTACCTCCAAACGATGCACCGTTAGTTGCGATGTGATCCTTTGATCGAGACAGTAGTTTCGGTATATTACAATCATGGTTTCGAAGAAATTTGGGTTCGGCAGGGTTGGTTCGAACACGAAACCAACCGGGCCCTCGGAGCAAAAACACTTATAACTTGAGCTCCGGACGTCTGATTTGCGTGGCGTTGACTTTGTTGGATTCCTCTTACTGATTCGGGCCTTTGGGCTTACTCCGATCGAGGTTTGGACGCAGTTGGAGTATGACCGGGTTGGTTTTGACATAAAAACCAACCGGGCCCCTAAGACGAAAAAGCCAATAACTCTCAGACCGAGCGTTCGATTGACGCGTCGTCTGTCACGTTGAGTTCCTGTTGATGATACAGAACTTTTAGATACATCAAATATGGACATTGTGTCAGTTGATGTAGTATCCCCTCTGCTCGTGGAGAGGACCCTCCCTGAACGAGCATGCTGTGTGCGGAAACCCTAGAGCTGGCTGCGACTGCGATGACGATTACGACTGTACAGAAATCTTCTGTGGATTCGACGGCGATGACTACAGCAATCAGGGATCCTGTGTGAATCAGTGCTACTGATCCTGTGTGGGTTAGATCCTGTGTGGTTCAGCACTCAGCGGTCTTGTGTGGGCCGGCGCAAATCGATCATGTGTGGTTCAGATCCTCTGTGGGTCATTGCGGGGGTTAGTACCTATTGATCCTGTGTGGGTCTGACGGCTTAGACGAATCAGTGGCTACACCTGATCATCTCTATCGTCTTACGAAGAAGTATTCCTGTGTGAGATGAGTTTTAATTCAATCAATATCATCGATATGATTTACTTTCTTTCCTATGTGGATTGAGTTGTGTTATCCTGTGCGGATTGGGTTGTACTCCTATGTGGACCTGATCGAACTTGGCATAGATGCTGGAGCCGAACAAGAATTGATGAATTAGGTGTACGTATGGGCATATACCTAAGTAGTGTTGAATGTTACTTCATGATTGTATCTTTCCTTTGTGGTTTATCCATTGTGCATTTTTGGGAGACCTTCGGGGGTCTTGGGATCCCTACTGAGTAGCATATACTCACCCCTGCACGGGCAATGCCCGCACTACGTTGTGTTGGATGCAGACGACGGACAGCGCTGATCGCGGTTGAGGCTCGTGGAGCGAGATGGAACCTGGAGGTGGACCACAGGGCGGGACGTACACGGAGCGGACGGCTGGACCCGTGGAGATGTGGAGACTATTTGTACCCACATTTCAGGTGGGACTTCTAGTAGACACCTCGACGTTGAGGGTTTACTTTTCAGTTGTTGTACTTCTTTTCCAGTTGTACTTTACATTCAGTTTGGGTTTGTATTCTGGCCCACTTACATTTCCACACTTACTATTGTACCCAGTTTTAATTAGGGTTTACTTCTGCTTGCTTAATCTGTGTGTTGTTTATGTTATAAAGGCAATGCCTTCCCTTTATTTTATCATGAATTACGTCTTGGTTCTAGTCTCCATCCCCTGGCCTATGGAAGGCGGGCTTAGGGTAGTCACGGTACGAGCCCCGAGGACGGGTCGTGACAAATTGGTATTAGAGGGAGGTTCGGTTCTACCGCAGAACTCAGGACTCTAATCTTTTTTCTATGTAAAGCAATAGTGTCAAGAGTATTAAGTGTGTTTATCAGTCCAGAGAGTCTAGTGTTGGTGCGGCGGCCGACATATCCGTACACCAGGACCCTGACCTATGATTTCCGACTTCGTGCACGAAAACATTGATTGCATTTGTGTTTCAAGTTTTATTTGTGATTACTTTGTGTCAGGTCACCAGGAATACTGTATTGACCATGGCACACCTATCTCTTTTCAGGATGGCCCCATGATGGCAGACAGCTAGGGTTCCGAGTTTTGTACGTGATGACAGCCCACCGACCGACGAGGCCTCACTGCAGGGCCCTATTACTACAGAGGCACCAGTGGTACCACTACCCGCCGAGCCACCGATGCTACCAGCCCCAGCCACTGAGAGTGCACGTCGCCTTGGTGCAATGCACTAGTTTCAGCGTCATAGACCGCCCAGGTTCCACGGCGAGACGAACCCTCAGGTAGCCGATGATTGGCTGGAGGCAGTTGTTTGAGTTTTCAGGTTGGTAGGGACACCATCAGTACTCATGGTGATCCTTGCATCGAGTCTCCTGTACGCGGCAGCAGACATATGGTGGAGCTTGATGCTCCAGGTGCACGATGAGGCATCACTCCTCTAGATGTACATTGAGAGCCTCTTCCTCTCAGAGTTTGTCCCAGCCACCCTCCGTGCGGTGCGCATCCAGGATCATCTACAGGTGCGGCATGGCAGTTTGACGGTCGCCCAGTACTCGGCGTGATTTACCGATCTCTCACGCTATTCGACGGACATGGTATGGGACCCATTCTTCCAGGCCAGGACCATCGAGAAGGGATTGAGGCATGAGATCAGGGCATCACTGATCTCCCTCAGCATTCCGACGCAGGTAGGTGTACTGGAGCGAGCCCTTCTCATAGATAGCTTTCTTGCTAAGCCTATACTTGCATCGAGACCTACCTTAGGGCGGCACATATCAGAGTCCTCTGCCGCTGGTAGTAGACAAATGTCGCAGAGGTCCAAGCGGACCAGGCCATCGGGCGGACGACCACAGGATACAGGCTTGGAGGTGAAGGGCACACATAGAAGATCTAGTCTTACGAGTGGTAGACAATGCTATGCATGCGGCGGGCAGGGCCACTTGGCTCGTGACTGCCTGACCCGCCGTGTAGAGGAGCAACAGACGGTTGAGGAACCACCAGGGCAGAGGCAGAGGTTCGACCGTGGTGGTCCGCAGGGAGCAGGTGGATGAGGCCGAGGAGCTGGTCGAGTGGCAGGTGGTGGACGATGTATTGATGCTCTACCACCACCACCACCAGGAAGTCCACCCCAACCACAGGGGAGAGCACAACTTCAGGCAGCTGAAGCTCACAATCATGGATCTCCAGAAGCGGGTGGACAAGTGCGGGACTAGCTCCATGAATGGAGGCATTTTCCCATAATGCCTCTAGCTTCGTTTTTTGTGTTTCTTTGTGTCCTTATACTTTGAGTTTCAGTAATAAAAGACACTCACAATAGAGACCTTTGCTTTCTTGGATTTTGTATGTTAATACTAAGCGGTTACGGTTAACAACTGCTGACTTGACCATCACATACAAGATTCCTACTGGAGGAGACCCGGTGACCACACACTGATACCGACGGTGTGACTCAACCCTTGGAGGTGAGAGAAACGGTTGGATCTCTTGGTAGCAGCGTCGAGGCCTAACGACGTCATCCATGGCATGAATTAACTGATCATGATAGGATTTACTGTATTATAAAAGGAACGTGGTTCATCCAGGGGATGAGACCAGATTTCTCCTTTCGGAAAAGGAGAAAACTTTGTAGCTTTACAGAACGTTAAGGAAGAAGGGTAAACCCTTCATGTGGTCAGACCGATGTCTGCAGAGCTACCAGAAGCTGAGACATAGATTGACCAGTGCACCTATCTTGTGGATACCGGAGGACGGAGTAGGGTACGTAGTTTACTTCGATGCATTAGGGACCGGACTCAGATGTGTCCTGATGCAGGACCGGGCAGTGATCGCCTATGGATCATGTCAATTGAGGCAACATGAGTAGAACTATGCCACCCATGACCTGGAGTTAGCAGAAGTGGTCTTCACTCTGATGATGTGGGGACACTATCTGATGGGAGAGCGTTTTACAGTCTATACTGACCACCAGAGTCTCAGGTACATCTTCTCACAGAAGGACCTGAACCTGAGACAGCGGCGATGGATCGAGTTCCTCCAAGAATATGACTTTGAGATAATATATACACCTGGAAAGGGGAACGTAGTAGTCGATGCCCTCAGCAGGAGGAAGGGCATTCAGCTACATGGGGAGGCGACAGAGCAGCTAGCCGCTTTACAGATATCCTTCATTGACAGTGATGGAAAATCCTTTCTACAGTCACTCCTCTACTTCTACAATGGGTCAGAGAGGCACAGTATGGGGACGTTGAATGTATGATGCGGTGTGCACAGATATCCTCAAGACAGGCACCTGATGGATTCTCTGTCGAAGGAGAGCACATCATCTTTTTCAGAGGATATACCATGGTACCAGTTTCCTTACAGGAGGAGGTGATGAGGGAGTTTCACAATTCCCATTTAGCGGTACTTCCAGGAGTGGAGAAGATGTACCAGGACCTTATACGGCAGCACTGGTGGCCGTGTATGAAGTAGGTTGTAGCAGAGTTCATTTCTCGATGCCTCGCCTGCCAGTAGGTGAAGGTAGAGCACCAGGTACCATCAGGCTTGGTACATCCCTTGGAGGTCCCAAAGTGGAAGTGGGATGGGATATCTATGGACTTCGTGACTAGACTTCCACGCACTTCCAGAGGGTACGAATCCCTTTGTGTGATTGTCGACCGACTCACCAAGTCGGCCCACTTCTTACCCATTAGAGAGCAGGTCTCAGTGGAGATCTTGGGAAACCTCTATGTTCAGGAGATTGCATGGCTTCATGGTGGTCCATCATCTATCATCTCCGATCGAGATGCTCGCTTTACTTCCCAGTTTTGGAAGGGGTTGCAGGAGGCGTTCGGGATGCATCTACGTCTGAGCACCACCTTTCACCCTCAGACGGATGGTCAGATAGGGAGGACCATTTAGACTCTCGAGGACATGCTCCGTGCATGTGTCCTCGACTTTGGTCGCAGCTGGGAGGATCACCTTCCCTTGGTGGAGTTCGCATACAACAACAACTACCACTCCACCATCGGGATGGCACCATATGAGGCGTTGTATGGCCGACCTTGTAGATCACCGTTGTGCTGGACAGACCCTGGGGAGTCAGCACTTGTGGGACTGGAGATGGTCTAGGCCACGACGGAGATGGTCCAGGTCATCCAGGAGTGGATGAGGATAGCTCAGAACCGGTAGAAGTCTTATATTGACAGGAGGCGGAGGCCACTAGAGTTCGAGGATGGCGACAACGTCTTCTTGCGGGTCTCACCTCGAAGTGGATTACGGAGATTTGGCCGAGGCAGCAAGTTGTCTCCACGCTTCATCGGACCATTCTAGGTCCTCAGCAGGACTGGCGAGGTGTCCTATCGCCTAGCTCTACCACCTCAGTTGCATCGGGTGCATGATTTCTGTCAAGTATCTCAGCTGAGGAGATACGTTAATGACCAGACGCATATCATCGACCATGGGGAGCTGGATATTGATGATGGGGCGACTTTTGCGGAGGTCCCAGTGGAGATCAAGGAACAACAGGAGTGGGTCCTACATGGACGGTCGATTCCTCTAGTGCGCATCAGATGGTAGCAGGGGAACCTCCAGGAGAGCACTTGGGAGAGGGAGGCTTAGATGCGTGCACAGTACCCACATTTGTTCCCCTAGTTTATGATTTATCTTTACAGGGACGTAAAGCCCTGAGGTGGGAGTAATGTAAAGTCCCGTAAAATTCAAGGGAATATTTTTTCTTAATTTTCTTTGGGATTTTACAAGAATTCAGTTTCTGACGACACCTGATTCTGAGGCCCGGTGTGCCCAGAATCAGTTACCGAAGTATAGCTTGAGTACGTTCAGTGAACGAACGAGCGATTTTTCCTAACTTTTAAACCGGTGCTCGAAATCAAAATCGGAGGGCACCGATGAAATCGAAGCGCTGGTAATTTCTTAAAAAACCTTTTTCGGAGTTGCGTTTGCTTAGGTGAAGTTATTAATTAATTGGGTTAACTAAAGGATAAAATAAAATATTGTGCAACAGATTTTATTTTTATTCTAAGTGGAGTTAACATAAGGTAAGTGGTTGAAGTGGCACCCACATCCTAATAACTCCACTAGGTAGGATATTAGTTGGGTGGGGCCCACACGATCCCCACCCTTTCAACTTCCTCAACCCCTATTAATTATGTAACCCACCAGCACCACTTTTTAAATTAAGTCAACTCTTAATTAATTAATTGAGTAGGTTAATCAATACAATTAATTCTTGGATTCATTTTAATTTCAAATGAAATGTTGGATTGTGGGTTAAATTAAATAAGACAAAGTCTTATTTCATGATAGGTTAGTTCATTGTGCAAGAGGATTTGGAGAGGAAAGCTCTAAGTTCCGAAGAACGTTCTTCCTCATTGAAGAACACGAAGAACTCCGACCTCCGACGAAGGACGATGAAGAACTACAAAATCCTAGGAGATCGACGACGCGACGTTGTGCACCGTGACGTCGACGATTCTCCTCTCCGCGACACTGGCGATCCTCCTTCTGTGACGCCGTCTTCCGCGATGTCCCTTTCCCATGACAAACCTTCATTCAACGATTTCATCGAGGTAGGGGATTATTTGTTTTTGTTCGTGATTAATTTCATCATCGATCATTGTCTCTAATTGAGCTGCCTGATATCACAATAATGGGTGGAGGTCGGACCGCATGAACACTATAACGACCCGTACTTTACATACATTGTTAATACTTCAAAATTGAAGAACACTTATTACAACATATGCCAAAACCACAAAGGCCGTATAGGTATAGTGTCTTTAGAAACTGGGAAACATAAAAAACTGGTTCATAAATCTTCTACAGTGTCTCCCATTTATTTCATCATATCTAGGGTCCCTTTTAGAATATTCTACATAATATCCATCTTCCTGACCTGGGGAAAAGAAAACATAAAAGGGTGAGCTCAAATGCTCAGCAAGGGCAAATAAAAGAAATAAAAATCATATCATATCTTTTTGAAAATCATAACCTGCAAAAGAGATCATAATATCTTAACATGGAATAAATCAAAGAAGTGAAAATGAGATCCCCATAATCATAACATGAAACTTGAAACTTTGTGGCATGCACACATAATCATGGAAAATCATTTCTTGTTAGTCATGACTCATTTCCAAGACTATCTTAGTGGACAAAGTCCCTTTCTGAACCGAGTCACCCCCGTTCCAGTCCTGTTTCACTGAACCGGTATAACCTACCGTTCCAGCCATGTCTATCTCATTAGATATAAAATCATTACCCAATGAATTGGAGGGAGATATAGGTCCCACCCATCTTATAATGAATCCTTTCTTATGTGTGTCACATAATCATAAATCATACATCATCGCATAACCCATTTAAAAAATATGGGATTCTTAAACAACATGACATCATAAAACAATTCATATAAGATAAAGGAATTCATAAAAATGTTTCCATCACAACATAATCAAATCCATGTAATAATAGGGATAAAAACAGAACCCTTTTATTATCTTAGATGGAAAATAATTTTGATAAAATACTTGAACTTCATTCTTGAGGAAAATATCCTTTCTACTTCAAAAACACTTTTCCTTTATTAACATGTCATACAATTTTAAAATAAAAGAAGTTGATTAAAAATAAACTTGAATACTTGTAAAGTAAGATTCTTGGAAATAATTTTTTAGAAATCCATTCATGCCATATAAGTTAAAAAAACATTCTTCGTACTTTTTTCGGAAAAGTCAAAAAGTACCTCGTACAAAAAACGAAAAAAAGATTCCTTTCATACATATTACTAAAAACTCAACGAAGGGTAAAAATGGATTTAAACAATTGTAGGTGGATGGAAATAATATTACATATTTATGAAACATGGATGTGGATGATAAAATACACCCCAGTAAATACTTACAAATAAACAATCTCGGATAAAAATGAGATTGTGATATTTCCCTTACCTTAGGTCCGATTTGCTTTGTACGTGTCCGAAGCTCCTGTATAATGGTTTAAATAATGTTATTGACTTATTCCAGAATCATACATATTGATATGATATCATATATGGTCATATTCTTAGCTTCTTATTAGTAATATTTCATTGTTACTTGTTACTCGGGTCTTTATTGCCTTTTGTTCTTATGCGTGTTTTGTCGAATAAATTCTTAATCTTCTTTTAAGGTTATAGATACCTTATATCCAGAATGGTATTAGTGTAACATATATCATATTTATTCATTCAATTCATTTATATAATTACTATGTAATGATGATCATGTAGAACGAGTCGCATCACATTGTGGAGACGGTATTCTGTACGTACGCACGAGTGATGATATCATTCCTATGATCGTGGAATTGTATTGGAGTATATATATATTATTTCAGAATCAATATTACTTAATAATAATCATAAATAGTTACTCATTACACCATTATACCCATCCTTGTAAAGTGATGGTGGAAAATAGATTACACCACGGCGTGGAGACGGTATTCCGTACGTACGCACGCGCGGTGATTTCATTTTTCCATAGGATGGATAGAAGGTGAATTAGGGTTGTTTCATAATTATAATAACATATCAGTATGTAATTAATAGTGATGTTATTACTTTATCATGAAACAACTAAAGTAGAAGAAGTTTAAGAAGAAAGAAATTGAAAAGATCGGTAATGGATATTACCTCTTCTTTGGAACTCTTCATTGAATCCTCCACTTAGGGAACTAAGATTGGACTTTGAAGAAAACCAGGACCTCTAGGATTATTCTAGGGAAGTGGAGAGGAGAAAATGGCAGGGGTTGGCCGAGCTTGAGTGCTCAAATTGGTGTGAGGAGGAGGGGGAGGAGGTGCCCTTTTATAAGGGAGGAGATGGGCACCTTAGGAATATCTCAAAATATTATTTTATATTAAAGTCAAAATCGGTTTATAATGGTTCCAAAGGGTGTTATTTCGAAGCTAAAGTGGGGATGGGTCGAAAAAATATCAACAAATAGGATTTAGACAAGTTTAGGGTATTATTTTAACCTTATCAATTAGATTTAACTCTAAGTTAAATAATTTAACTTTTACCGTGTCTTTTTGTTTTCTTTCACTATATGGTTAATACACGTACTATAACATGCCAAAAGAACCCAAAATTGTTTATTATTAATATATATATCCTTATCTAAGTCATTTGGCCGAACCTTAGATTTTTAGGAATAAAATAACAATTAATAATATAATATTTGATTTAAAAACTATTTTGTATCAATTTTGACACTATTTGATATATGATTTTTGTGAAAGTCATAACAGAATTATATGTTCGAAACAAGTTGATTAAATCAACACTAATATATCATAGTAACCTAGAAAATTAGTTTAATTCATAAAAAGTCTCAAATTACATTTATTTTTGTGTTTATAACATCAATTATGTCAATATTTCATAAATAATATAATTACTGCATCATCGTTGTGTCATGATTAAATTAAATTATTTAATGTCTAAAAATTATAAATAAAATACAATTATGTTGGAAATCTTTTTAGCTTTCTAATGAATATTTATTGTTGAATTTATATTATGTATAACCCCATATTAAAAATGATTTACTTATTAAACGTTGATTTTAACTATTTTAACCCTTCTTTAAATAAATTAATAATAAATGTCCTAATCTAACCCAAGTGGGCCTAAATGGTCATATTTTATTCATAAGGTTGTTTTTGGTCGAATTAAACTTATCAAATATAATTAATACATGTGTTTGGTTAATAGTAATATCATATTTACCCTTAGTTACCCTATTTACTATTAAACGCGGTAAAAAAAAGTAAAAAGTTACTATTCACCAAAAAATTATTTTTATCTCATTGAACCACATTTTACTTACTGATATCAACCGTGTCTGTCGGATTTTTGAAATTCCATTCACAGAAGCGGTAAAATTAAGTTTTATGCAAAATTCAGTTTTTAACCTACCACATAGTGGTTTCACTATTCATCAAAAATTTAAAGTTTTCAGAAAAATACAAAAATTTCACCATAGGCTAATTTCGATATTCTGAGTCCAAAAATGAAGTCCATTTTGAAAAATAAAATTTATAAAATTTCAAAAAGTGGTTATTACTATTCATAACGGCTAGTTTTAATAGCATATTGTTGTTTAGTGAAACTCGGTATTGCGTACGACGCAAGCTATCGAGGAAGGTCGTGATTGTGTGTAATGTAAGCCAAGCAAGTGTGTAGTGAAAGATTCCTTTAATGATATAAAAACAAAATATTACTCATAAAAATCTTGGCTGTTACATTCTACCCCCTTAAAAAGAATTTCTCCCTTGAAATTCGTCACTTTGTAACAAACAGATGAGGATACTTCTCCCTCATTATATCCTCAAGCTCCTATGTAGCTTCTTCAAGTTGGTGGTTCCTCCATAAAACATTCACCAAGCGAGTGGTCTTGTTTCGTAGGACTTTTTCACTACGATCCAGAATCTCTATCGGCTGTTCTTCATAAGAAAGATCTTTCTCCAGTGGTACAACTTCTGAGCTGAGTACATGTGAAGGATCTGGTATGTACTTTCTCAGGAGAGATACATGGAACACATTGTGAACTTGAGAGAGATTCGGTGGAAGCGCCAATCGGTAAGCTACCTTCCCAACACGATCCAGTATTTCGAAAGGACCGATATATCTAGGGCTCAACTTCCCCTTCTTTCCAAATCTCATAACCCTCTTCCAGGGAGATATTCGTAATAACACTTTATCACCCACTTCAAAATCTAGGTCTTTTCTTCGGTTGTCGGCATAACTTTTCTGTCGACTCTGAGCTGCTCTTATGTGTTGTTGAATAGATCTGACCTTTTCTGCCATTTCATCAACGAGATCAGGTCCTAATAGCTTTCTTTCCCCAACTTCATCCCAGCAAGTTGGAGTCCTGCATTTCATTCCATAGAGAGCTTCATAAGGAGCCATCTGAATACTGGAGTGAAAGCTATTATTATAAGAAAATTCCACCAAAGGTAGGTGTTGATCCCAAACTCCTTTGAAATCCATAGAGCAAGCTCTCAACATATCTTCTAGGGTTTGAATTGTTCTCTCAGACTGACCGTCTGTCTGGGGATGATAAGCAGTGCTGAAACTCAACTCTGTATCCAGAGTATGCTGAAGACTTCGCCAGAACATCGAGGTAAATCTCGGATCCCGATCAGATATAATAGAAAGTGGTACTCCATGCAATCTTACCACTTCCTTTACATATATCCTGGAATGATGATCTAGAGAGAAATCCTCTCTAATAGCAATGAAGTGTGCAGACTTTGTAAGACGATCAACTATGACCCAGATAGCATTATTGCCTTTGGATGTTTTAGGAAGTCCTGTGACAAAGTCCATAGTGATGTTTTCCCATTTCTATTCAGGTATGGGTAATGGTTGTGACATCCCCTTAGACTTTTGCCTCTCACCTTTAACTTGTTGACTAACCAAGCATCGATAGACATATTCAGCAACATCTCTTTTCATTCCATCCCACCAGAAGTACTCTTTCAGGTCCCTATACATCTTCGTGCTTCCAGGATGAATAGAGAATGATGAACTATGAGCCTCATCCAGCAGCTCCTTCTTTAATTCAGGGATGGGAGGAACACAAACCCGATTCCTGAACTTTATTGTCCCATCACAATCAAGGTTGAATTCAGGAACATTTCCCACCTTCTTTTGTAACTCGACATCTTCTTTCTGTGCCTCTTTAATCTTCACATGTATAGATGGTTGAACATTCATTTGAGAAAGATAAGATTTTTCCCCTTCAATTATAATTCCAAGATCCATCCTTTGTAAATCCATAAATATTGGATCTTTTGTGATCCTCATCATGGATAAACTAGCATGGTCTTGTCGACTTAATGCATCTGCCATCATGTTTTCTTTCCCAGGGTGGTAATGGATTGAGCAGTCATAATCCATAATCAGCTCCAACCATCTTCTTTGACGCATATTCAGCTCCTTTTGTGTGAAAATATACTTTAAACTTTTATGATCAGTATAAATATCACACCTTTCACCATAAAGGTAATGCCTCCAAATAATTAATGCAAAGATTACCGCAGCCAACTCCAAATCATGTGTTGGGTAATTTTGCTCATGGATTTTCAACTGTCGTGAGGCATAAGCTATCACCATATCATTTTGCATAAGAACACACCCCAATCCCTTCTTGGATGCATCACTGTAGATCACAATCCTTTCCCCACTACAAGGAATTGTGAGCACAGGTGCACTGGATAACCTTCTTTTCAACTCCTTGAAATTCTCTTCACAATCCTCTATCCAGACAAACTTAACTACTTTCCGAGTCAACTTGGTGAGTGGATTAGATAATCATGAAAAATATTGTACAAAACGTCGATAATATCCAGCCAAACCAAGAAAACTTCGAATCTCAGTTACTGTTGTTGGTCTCGACCATCTTTCGATAACCTCTGTTTTTGCTAGATCCACAGATATCCCCTCTTTTGAGATTATGTGACCCAAAAATGCAACTTTTTGAAGCCAAAATTCACACTTGGTAAATTTGGCATAAAGCTTCTCCTTTCTCAGGGTCTTCAATATAATTCTCAAGTGATCTTCATGCTCTTACTTGCTCTTTGAATAGACAAGAATATCGTCTATAAAGACTACCACAAATTGATCAAGATAGTCTCTAAAGACTCTATTCATTAGATCCATGAAGATAGCAGGGGCATTAGTAAGACCAAACGGCATCACTATAAATTCATAGTGTCCATACCTTGTACGGAAAGCAGTCTTTGGTATATCCTCCCTTTTGAACCTTAATTGATGATACCCTGAACGAAGATAAATCTTGGAAAAGTATTGAGCTCCGCGTAGTTGGTCAAATAAGTCATAAATGCGTGGGAGAGGATATTTGTTCTTTATAGTGATCTTGTTAAGTTCTCGATAATCAATGCAGAGTCTCATTGATCCATCTTTCTTCTTAACAAATAGAACAGGTGCTCCCCAAGGTGATGCACTAGGGCGTATGAATCCCTTATCAAGATTCTCTTGGAGTTGCTTCTTCAATTCCTGCAACTCAATTGGGGCCATTCTATAAGGTGTCTTTGAGATAGTCAAAGCACCCAGTACGAGTTCTATTGAAAACTCAACTTCACGATTTGGTGGAAGACCCGGTAATTCCTCCGAAAGAAATAATCAAACTCATGTACGATAGGAATATTCTTAATCGAAAGTTTCTCACCAACCATTTGAGATAAATAACCTTCATTTAGTGGAATCAACACCCATAAGATGGAAGAAATTTCCACTGGAAGGTTATATTCATCCTTGCATCAATAGACGATCGTAGATTGATCTGGAATATGAAAGGTGACTTCCCTTCTTTGGCAATTGATATGAGCTCCGTGTAAAGAAATCCAATCCATGCCAAGAATCACATCAAATTACACTAAAGGAAGGATCACAAGATTTGCAGGAAGCACTTTCCCACAAACTTCGATCGGAGAAGAATTATAAACTTTTGATGCGACTGTTGTGCCATTAGGTGTTGTTACAGCTAACTCAACATCTAATTGTTGAGGTGGTACGGTGATACCCTTAGAAAATTTTTCAGAAATAAAAGAGTGGGTGGATCCAGAATCAAATAAAATATTTGCTACTTTAGAGTGTATGGTAAGTGTACCTTTCACCAATTCGTTATCGTACTCCACATCGCTGATAGAAATTGCATGTGACTTTCCTTTGTCTTTAGCCTTAAGATTTTGTTGACGTCGACCATCATCATCAACCGTTGGATTTGGGAATTTATTGGCATAATTCCGCATCTCCTTGCACTTGAAACATTGAAGTGTAGTAGGTTCATTCTGTGTATCCCTTCCTTTGTTTGCGTCATTAGACATCTTCTTCCCATTATCACGGCATTCAAATGCCTGATGACCTTCCTTTCCACATTTAAAACATTTACTTGTCCCTTTAAGACAACTCCCTCCATGTTTCTTTCCACACTTTGAGCATAAGGGAAATCTCATATTCTTTTCAGTGTGCTCTTTAGATTTTCCTTTGAATTCCATCTTCCTCTTCTTATCAAACCCATGTGACTGATGGGTTACTCCAATCTCCATCTCGACTTTGAGAGCACATCGAACGATTTCCTCGTAGCTATTGAAGTCCCTTTTGGATAACGCCCTTAGAAGACTTGGTTTTAAGCCACTAAAGAATCGATCGATCTTACTCTCAGGATGGATAATAATACCAGAAGCGTACCGTGAAAGTCTTGTAAAATTTGCTTCATAAGTACCAACAGATTCATCATCCCTTTGCTTCAGTTCAAGGAACTCTTTCTCCATCTTTATTCGGAGAATACGAGGGAAGTACTTATTGAAAAATAAGTTCTTGAACTCGTCCAATTCCATAGACTCAATTTCATCCCTTTGCCTCGTATTCTTAATAAGATTCCACCATTGATCAGCATCTACTTCCAAACGATACATTGCTAGGATGAATTTATCATGTTCAGAACATTGAAGAACTAAAAATATCTTTTCAGTAGTACTAATCCATTGATCAGAAACTAATGGATCAGTAGACCCGCTGAAAGAAGGTGGATGCTGCCTCATGAAGGATTCAACAGAATGTTGCTCCTTCCTTTGCTCGTTTGGAAGTCCTGCATGATTCATAGCTTGAGAAAGTTGTGTGAGCATGGCTAAAAGATTTTTCATTCCAGCTCCCATATCGTTGGATTGCTCAGGGGGACAATCATTGAATTTCCCATCACATTCCGCATTAACATGGTTCCTTCGGATTCCAGCCATTGAATAAAACCAAGAAGAATAGTGTGAGCAACAATAATTATAATAGGAAAACCACATAATTCAAGAATAAAATTTTCATGCTTAAGGTCTTATCCTAGATTATTCAAGGCCATTTCTAAAACACTAAGATTGAGTTCTATGCTTAGACTTATCCTTAGGGTTCTTACTAAGGCTTTCACATCCTAGTTTCCAAAGGTTGACTATACCTTTCCTCTGATACCAACTATAACGACCCGTACTTTACATAAATTGTTAATACTTCAAAATTGAAGCACACTTATTACAACATATGACAAAACCACAAAGGACCGTATAGGTATAATGTCTTTAGAAACTGGGAAACATAAACAACTGGTTCATAAATCATCTACAGTGTCTCCCATTTATTTCATCATATCTAGGATCCCTTTTAGTATATTTTACTTAATATCCATCTTCCTGACCTGGGGAAAAGAAAACATAAAAGGGTGAGCTCAAATGCTCATCAAGGGAAAATAAAAGAAATAAAAATCATATCATATCTTTTTGAAAATCATAACCTGCAAAAGAGATCATAATATCTTAACATGGAATAAATCATAGAAGTGAAAATGATATCCCCATAATCATAACACGAAACTTGAAACGTTGTGGCATGCACACATAATCATGGAAAATCATTTCTTGTTAGTCATGACTCATTGCCAAGACTATGTTAGTGGACAAAGTCTCTTTCTGAACCGAGTCACCCTCGTTCCAGTCCTGTTTCACTGAACCGGTATAACCTACCGTTCCAGCCATGTCTATCTCATGAGATATAAAATCATTACCCAATGCATTGGAGGGAGATATAGGTCCCACCCATCTTATAATGAATCCTTTCTTATGTGTGTCACATAATCATAAATCATACATCATCGCATAACCCATTTAATAAATATGGGATTCTTAAACAACATTACATCATAAAACAATTCATATAAGATAAAGGAAATTCATAAAAATGTTTCCATCACAAGATAATCAAATCCATGTAATAATAGGGATAAAAACAGAACCCTTTTATTATCTTAGATGGAAAATGATTTTGCTAAAATACTTGAACTTCATTCTTGAGGAAAATATCCTTTCTACTTCAAAAACACTTTTCCTTTCTTAACATGTCATACAATTTTAAAATAAAAGAAGTTGATTAAAAATAAACTTGAATACTTGTAAAGGAAGCTTCTTGGAAATAATTTTTTAGAAATCCATTCATGCCGTATAAGTTAAAAAAACATTCTTCGTACTTTTGTCGGAAAAGTCAAAAAGTACCTCGTACGAAAAACGACAAAAGATTCCATTCATACATATTACTAAAAACTCACCAAAGGGTAAAAATGGATTTAAACAATTGTAGGTGGATGGAAATAATATTACATATTGATGAAACATGGATGTGGATGATAAAATACACCCCAGTAAATACTTACGAATAAACAATTTCGGATAAAAATGAGATTGTGATATTTCCCTTACCTTAGGTCCGATTTGATTTGTACGTGTCTGAAGCTCCTGTATAATGGTTTAAATAATGTTATTGACTTATTCCAGAATCATAAATATTGATATGATATCATATATGGTCATATTCTTAGCTTCTTATTAGTAATATTTCATTGTTACTTGTTACTCGGGTCTTTATTGCCTTTTGTTCTTATGCGTGTTTTGTCGAATAAATTCTTATTCTTCTTTTAAGGTTATAGATACCTTATATCCAGAATGGTATTAGTGTAACATATATCATATTCATTCATTCAATTCATTTATATAATTACTATGTAATGATGATCAGGTAGAACGAGTCGCATCACATCGTGGAGACGGTATTCCGTACGTACGCACGAGTGATGATATCATTCCTATGATCGTGGAATTGTATTGGAGTATATATATATATTATTTCAGTATCAATATTACTTAATAATAATCATAAATAGTTACTCATTAAACCATTATACCCATCCTTGTAAAGTGATGGTGGAAAATAGATTACACCACGGCGTGGAGACGGTATTCCGTACGTACACATGCGCGGTGATTTCATTTTTCCGTAGGATGGATAGAAGGTGAATTAGGGTTGTTTCATATTTATAATAACATATAAGTATGTAAGTAATACTGATGTTATTACTTTATCATGAAACAACTAAAGAAGAAGAAGTTGAAGAAAAATGAAATTGAAAAGATCGGTAATGGATATTACCTCTTCTTTGGAACTCTTCTTTAAATCCTCCACTTAGGGAACTAAGATTGGTCTTTGAAGAAGACCAGGACCTCTAGGATTATTCTAGGGAAGTGTAGAGGAGCAAATGGCAGGGGTTGGAAGAGCTTGAGTGCTCAAATTGGTGTGAGGAGGAGGGGGAGGAGGTGCCCTTTTATAAGGGAGGAGAGGGGCACCTTAGGAATATCTCAAAATATTATTTTATATTAAAGTCAAAATAGGTTTATAATGGTTCCAAAAGGTTTTATTTAGAAGCTAAAGTGGGGATGGGTCGAAATACTATCAACCAATAGGATTTAGACATGTTTAGGGTATTATTTTAACCTTATCAAATAGATTTAACTCTAAGTTAAATAATTTAACTTTTACCGTGTATTTTTGTTTTCTTGCACTATATGGTTAATACACTTACTATAACATGCCAAAAGAACCCCAAATTGTTTATTATTAATATATATATCCTTAACTAAGTCATTTGGCCGAATCTTAGATTTTTAGGAATAAAATAACAATTAATAATATAATATTTGATTTAAAAACTATTGTGTGTCAATTTTGACACTATTTGATATATGATTTTTTTGAAAGTCATAAAAGAATTATATGTTCGAACCAAGTTGATTAAGTCAACAGTAATATATCATAGTAACCTATAAAATTAGTGTAATTCATAAAAAGTTTCAAATTACATTTATTTTGGCATTTATAACATCAATTATGTCAATATTTCATAAATACGATAATTACTGCATCATCGTTGTGTCATAATTAAATTAAATTATTTATTGTCTAAAAATTATAAATAAAATACCATTATGTTGGAAATCTTTTTATCTTTCTAATGAATATTTACTGTCGAATTTATCTTATTTATAACCCCATATTAAAAATGATTTACTTATTAAACTTTGATTTTCACTATTTTAACCTTTCTTTAAATAAATTAATAATAAATGTCCTAATCTAACCCAAGTGGGCCTAAATGGTCATATTTTATTCATAAGGATGTTTTTGGTCGAATTACACTTATCCAATAGAATTAGAACATGTGTTAGGGTAATAGTAATATCATATTTACCCTTAGTTACCCTATTTACTATTAACCGAGGTAAAAAAAAGTAAAAAGTTACTATTCACCAAAAAAAATTATCTCATTGAACCACATTTTACTTACTGATATCAACCGTGTCTATAGGATTTTTGAAATTCCATTCACAGAAGCGGTAAAATTAAGTTTTATGCAAAATTCTGTTTTTAACCTACCACTTAGTGGTTTCACTATTCATCCAAAATTGAAAGTTTTCAGAAAAATACCAAAATTTCACCCTAAGCTAATTTCGATATTCTGAGTCCAAAAATGAAGTCCATTTTGAAAAAAAAATTATAAAATTTCAAAAAGTGGTTATTACTATTCATACCTGCTAGTTTTAATAGCATATTGTTCTTTAGTGAAACTCGGTATTGTGAACGACGCAAACTGTCGAGGATGGTCGTGATTGCGTGTAAAGTAAGCCAAGCAAGTGTGTAGTGAAAGATTCCTTTGATGATATAAAAACAAAATATTACTCATAAAAATCTCGGGTGTTACAAACACGGCCGACCCTCCTCCCCCCTTGACTGTTTGAATTTGTTGCGGCGCATGCAAAGGCAGCGCGGTGCCGTTGCACCACGCGGAAACTTGAGAATGGGCGAAGAAGTGCGGCGCCGTCTCGCCGCGCCGGAGAACCTTGAAGAGGTTACGGCCAGAGCGGGGCTATGGTGGATGGGCGCGGTGCCATCGCGCTGTGCCGATCGGACAAGGCCACGGCCAATGGCCGCGGTGGTGCGGGAGCGGCGACCAGAATTGCCGGTCGCCGGAGCAGGAGGGTGGACCACGACGGTCCTGCGGCGGCAGTAACTAGCCGTCCGGACCGGGCCTGCCGTTTTAGGGGGAGACCGGGGGTTTGTAACCCCTGGCTGGAACAAAGAGTGCCCCCATGTGGGGGCCATGACTCTTCAATCAGGGGGGCAGCGCCCCCCCCCCCCCCCCTCACTATTCGGCTCAGCTCGGCCAGCCGAGCTGGCCATGCAGGCCGCCCGAGTGCGCCAGGCCAATGGCCGCGCAGGCCGGGCCACGCCATGCCTTCGGGGTCGGTCTGGGCCGTACCAGCTGGTTGGGTCGTGCCAAATTGGGCCGGACCCATACCTGGGTCGGGTAGACCCGGTTCGGGCCAACCCAGTGGGTCTCGGGCTGGGTCGGTCTAGGCCCAAAACCCCCACTTTCGGACTTCATTTGGTCTTTTTCCCATAACATGGGCGACAGATCTCTGAACGATGCAAAGTCAGTTGTAATGTAATCCTTGGATCGAGAAGGTCATTTCAGTATATTAAACACAAGGTTTCGAAGATATTTGGGTTTGGCCAGGTTGGTTCGAACATGAAACCAACCGGGCCCTCGGAGCGAAAACACTTATAACTTGAGCTCCGGACGTCCGATTGACATGTCGTCGACTTTGTTAGATTTTTCTTAGTGAGACGGACCTTTTGGATTATTCTGCTCGAGGTTTGGATGTAGTTGGAGTACGGTCAGGTTGGTTTTTACTTAAAAACCAACCGGGCCCCTGGGACAAAAAGGCCAATAACTCTCAGACCAGGCGTCTGATTGACGCGCCGTTTGTCACGTTGAGTTTCTGTTGACGATACGGAACTTTTGGATACATCAACTCCAAACATCATGTCAGTTGACGTATCAGCCCCTCGGCTCGTGGAGCGGACCCTCCCCAAACGAGCTTGCTGTGTGCGGGAACCCTAGAGTTGGCTGCGACTACGATGACGATTCGGACTGTACAAAAATCCTCCATGGATTTGACCGCGATGACTACAGCACTCAGTGATCCTATGTGGATCAGTGCTACCGATGCTCTGTGGGTCAGATCCTGTGTGGTTTAGTGCTCAGCGGTCCTGTGTGGGCCAACGCATACTGATCCTGTGTGGGTCAAATCCTGTGTGAGCCATTGCGGGTGTTAGTACCTATCGATCCTTTGTGGGTCATTGCGTGGTTAGTACCTACCGATCATGTGTGGGTCTGATGGCTTAGACGAATCAGTGGCTACACCTGACCATCTCTATCGTCTTATGAAGATGTATTCTTTTGCGAGCTGAGCCTTCACTTCAATCAATATCTCCAATATGATTGACTTGCTTTCCTATGTGGATAGAGTTGTGTTATCCTGTGTGGATTGGGTTGTACTCCTATGTGGACGTGATCGAACTTGGCATGGATGCTAGAGACGAACGAGAATTGATGACTTAGGTTTATGTATAGGTATATACCTAAGTAGTGTTGGATGTTACTTCGTGATTGTATCTTTCCTTTGTGGCTTATACTTTGTGGATTTTTGGGAGACCTTCAGGGGTCTCGAGGTCCCTACTGAGTAGCGTATACTCACCCCTTCATGGGAAATGCCCGCACTATGTTGTGTTGGATGCAGACGACGGACAGCACTGATCGCGGTTGAGGCTTGTGGTGCGATATGGTAGCTAGAGGTGGACCACAGGGTGGGACGTATATGGAGCGGACGAATGAACCCGTGGAGATGTGGAGACTATCTGTACCCACCCTTCAGGTGGGACTTCTAGTAGACGGCTGGACGTTGTGTCTTTACTTTTCAGTTGTTTTACTTCTTTTCCAGTTGTACTTTACTTTCAGTTTGGGTTTGTATTCTGGCCCACATACTTTTCCGCACTTACTATCGTACCCAGTATTACTTAGTGTTTACTTCTTCTTGATTAATCTGTGTGTTATTTACTTTATAAAGGCAATTCCTTCCCTTTTTCTCTCAGGAATTACACCTTGGTTCTAGTCGCCATCCCCTGGCCTATGGAAGGCGTGCTTGGGGTAGTCACGGCACGATCCCTGAGGACGGGTCGTGACATAATGAACAAAATAAATGTAATTAAGTGATATAATCAATATATTATCTGGTCAAATATGTAAATGGAAAAAATAAATTGATCTAAATTTTAACTAACTCAAATTCACCCCCACCTCTTAGTGTTAATTAAATCCTAAAGTGCTCCCATAAATATGAATATTATCCAGGTTCACCTTTTATTAGATTCTATGCATCTGGAGTCTATCTATTAAAAGGATTCTAAATTTCTTTGTTATTATATAACGAAGTCAATTTTGGGGAAGTTATGTCTATATTAGAATTTAGTTTCTATAATGAATATAATGAAAAGGAGAAGTAAATATGATAATATGATAAGAAATATATCCCTATTATATAAAAAAATGGTTCATTGAAGACATATCATTGAAGATTATAGATATGTACTTGATGGAGTATAACAGGTGGTTAAAACAATGAAAAGGATAAGTGAAACACTCCTACCTCATGTGGACCAATGAATTCAAGAGATCATTAAGTACATAAAATTTATTATAAAAACAATCCACAAAACAAATATCATGTGTAATTGATCACACATTTTTTATTCACAAGTTGTATCTTTTGAAAAATTAAGTGATATTCTGTATTATTTTCTCTATGAAATCTTTTCTTCTATTATTGGTATTTTTGAAAATTAGAAATAATTTACCACACCGATTAAAGTTGAATTTGATAACATGGAGAATACTTTGATGGAAAGAAAATTGGATGATATAAACCTCTCTATGAATGTTATATCCACTAAAATAATGAATATGTAACTTGACGAAAGGTCTTCCATATTATAGGAATATTAGATAAATACAATCCATGAAAATTATGAGTCCACTAAAGTGTTTGGTAAAAAAATACATACATTAGAAGAAAATAAAAGATCTTTAATTGATGTCAAGAATGTGGAATTTGAAGTGAAATGTAATGGGGTCAAGGATATTGACACACTTTATGAGAGAAAATAATAATTCATGAGGAATAATTTTAATGAATAATAAATTAATGTGAAAAAAAGTTAAGCTTTTTGAAAATTAAAAATACATTGTCAATATGAAGATTCAGAAACAAGAAAATAAAATGAAAATTTGGGAGAATACACAAGACAAGTCTTATAATTGATGGTGATGGGATATGCTACAATGGATTTTTTTAATAGAGGATTATTAAGTCAAAATATCCTAATTATGTGGAAAAAAGATTAGTACATCATCAGGTGTTCTCTCTCATGTAGTATTAGAGAAGAAGATACCACCAACCGCTATATGTAATTAGTTTCCTACATCATTTTTTATACATGGTGTAGGTTTATAAGAAATAATATTACATGTATGGATGAATAAAAAATTAGTTATGCATTTCATCATGTCTATGGTGGATATAAGAAACTGTATAAATGTTGTATACTTATGAAGAGCCCAACAAGTAGTATTGAATACCCAAATATAACCTAAAATATAGAATATAAGGCCAAGGTTCATGGTCCTTTTTGGTGTTTTAACAGGTTTGGGAGTCATTCATTGGATTGTTGGTACAAGAATTTAAATTTAAAATCATAGAGAAATATCACTAAAAAGGGGAGTAATATTGAGAAAAATAAACATCATTAGGTTATGAGATATCAGTAAAAGTCAAAAAAAAATTGACTGACTGAATATATCTGTGATGTTTGCAATTGTGGTGGTAACATCAATGGTTCATGTTTATCTCAACATATATCAAAAGTTAATGATAAGGAAGATCACATGAAAAAAAGAAGAAGGAACCATTATAAAAAGGTTGAAAAATGTTTCAAATAAGAATTCTGTTTAGAAACATGAGAAGAAGCTTGAGTCTACATAAGATCAAAAACTAAATTTATATCGGTATCCAATAAAATCCAATAATTTTAAGAAGATTTCATCATCTAAAAATTAAATTGAAAAGAAAATTACTCATAAAAGACAAGTGGAGAACCAAAACATTCTTCTTATATACCCAATGTTATTATAGTCATTTGGACAAAGGATTGGATTTTGAAGGTAAGTTAGAGGAAGAAAAAGTGGATTTTGGTGTTAAAAAATAAATAATATGTTCCACATGAAGATCCTAAATTTAAATATATTTTTTTAATAAATTAAAATCATTATGTGTAAGAAGTTTTATGTGGGTGATGAACTGAGGTTACAAAAACAATAAGAGGTTGTTTAACAACATTTCTATCACAATAATATGTAATAAAAAAGATTAATAATGCACAAGGTGGTGCATAGGATTTAATCTCGCACAAAGAAATTAATGAAGTGATGGGATCCATGATTCCTCCAAAAAAATCATATATGAATTAAAAATGTGAAAATATAAATATATGAGAAAGACGTTTGAGAAAACCGCATCAACCCTGATTTTTACATTTAAGATCAATAAGATCTACCTTTTCCCTTAATCATTGTTTATATTATTTTGGATTTCAATGTATGTCATTAAAGTTGATTCATTTTCATAAGATGAGAACCAATGTTTGAGTGATGACTATCAATTATTGATAGAATTGAAGAAGAAGTTAAAATATAGTATAGTTCTCTTAATTTGTATTTTTAAAAATATACTTGATGAAGTTGGAAGAATTATTTATTATTAAAACATTGTTGAAAAGAGAATAAGTTTCCATTATGAAGACTCTTAAATTTTGAATTATAAATGAATGTATTGAATAATATAACCCTTGATGATGATGTAGATGTTTTAAACACTTCACATACTCATGAAAAGGATCAATTTTTCTGTTTTAGAAAATATAAAACAACATATGATACATCTTTTTAAGAGATCAACCATTATGAAGATCATAGGGAGGGTCTCCTTGAGGGATGGATAATATTGGATAAGCTTATAGAATAATTATATCATACAAATCTATTTAATCTAGAAAGTGTATAAAAAATACACCATTAAAGAGGAATTTATTCATTATCTATCATCCTTTTATACTATAATAAAATCTTAATACTAAAGATGAGAAGTTTAATTAATAAATGACACATGAAAGTGAAAGGATTAAATAGTAAGAAGTTTTTTTATACTTATATTTGTACTTAAATTATTTTAAACTATGTGAATAAGTTTTTATAGAAAATTAGAATTATATTTATGATAAATTTATAACCTAGTTAGAATGAATAAAGTGTTTCATTCAGATATAGTTTAGACAGACCTTGATGAAAATTTTTTAGAGTTCTCATTTCATTTGGTATTTTTTTATTTTATGACTAATAGCTTGGTTGTCAAAATCAAACCCAATTTTTTTCTATGCTGAGAATAGATAATGTATACTTTGACTTGAATGGATAATTTCACTTTGATAAGAATATCTTGATTCCACATATCAAAGTACAATATATATTTTTTAATAAGGGGGGTGGGATGTGAAAAAATTGATAATAATGGGTAGGGAAATAATGAATGATTCACATATTGTCATATTCATTTCAATTATATTGTCGAAAAATAAAAATGGATTTTGTTGAGGCCACCTAGTGGTGTTTTGAAATTTCTCAAGGAATCATTTTCCTAGAAAGTAAATATGTTGATGAAGATAAATTATCTAGGATATCAAATGAATATGGTGATTATTAAGTATTGATAATGAATTATAAGGAATTAAATCATGTTGATGTAGTAGAAGTTCCATATATACTTGTTGAATGATATTCAATGATGATTGTAATTATATGACTAATCCATTATTGATGGATTAATATTCTTATATTAAGTGTTCATGATTATTGGGAGGCCAAACCTAGAAGTGAATGGAAAATAAGTGTGAAGAAAAATATAAAGAGGTGGAGATTCTACTTTGTCGATGCAAAGTGAAGTGTTCCTCTAAAAACATATCATCGTAATGGCTTTCATGATTATGGTAATGGGTTTATTTGACAAAGGATAAAGGAATAAAAATGAAGGATAAAGAATAATGTGATATTTAGTAATATATTTGAATAATTGAATCACATATAGAAATACCCACATATTGGGATAGAATAATCCATATACCTGAATATTCTGCTACATATAAAAAATCACAAAAAAAATCTTCACGTAGGTGGATTTGGATATATGTTGAACCCCATAGAAAAATGTACCAGGTATATAAATTAACTATGGATAAGAACTAGCTAAATTAGGGAATTTATATAAAAACATGATTTATTTAGTTAGAGTACTTCATATGATAATTTTTCATATTGAAAAAGTTAATATGGATACCGAGAAGAGTTTTATATTTTTATTTAAGGAGAAATATGTTGATATTTTATAAGTACATTGGGAGAAATAAGGTTTATTTTAGATGATCTTAGTTATGAAAATTATTAATGAACTATATATCATGTGTTTTCTATTAGGATTCAAGATATTTGAGATATTTATAGGAAAAAATCACTGAAAATTAAGGATAATTGTTGTTGGATGATCAATGAAAACAAATTAATGAAGAGTCACATATTGTGTGTCATAAGAAATGTGATCCATGATCATAATAAGTTCACATTAATTATGCTGACATGAATATAGTTTAAATGTGTTTTTTTTTGGAGTGATGTGTTCCTAATATTCCCATATATTGGGGAGATAAAAAATGATGAACCAAGTATTTAAGGAATATTTAAAAAAATATTAATACAGGGAAGGCTAGAGTATGTTTTGTTTTTTCAAGAGAAATGATCTTGGGATTTTTTAAATACTAAAAACATTAGCAATTAAAAGTGATGAATTCAAGCTATATTCTAAATATTAAAGAGTGAGAATATGAACTCATGAGCTTTGATCCATGAATGAATAATCCATTTTCATTCTTTTATTCATGTGAATTTATTCACTCAATTATAGATTTTAGATATGGAAAGGATATCATGGGTAAAAGTTTAGAATATTTTGAGGAAAATGTACCTTTGATAATTATTTCACATAGATATGTAAATAATAACTAGGGGTTTTAAAATTAAAATTCATCAACAAAATTAAATCAAAAGATGTTAGAGTTCATAATTATGGAGCAAGTCAAAGATAATGAAGGGCGAGTTCTAGGGGTTTTGAATTACTGATAGTCTCAGTTATTTAAAATAATGTATTAATATGGTATTTCTTATGGATGATGGAAGGGATGAAATTGAAATAAGTACCAAATATTACAGGATAGTAGTACATATATTATTTCAATTCGAATAAAAATTTTGAAGAGTCATTTTTTTCACCACTATTCAATAATGAATATTTTATGTGTAATAATCTAGAGAATACCTAACACCGTAGTATTCTATATAATTATATAAGAATCAAAAAGTAATAGAAGAAGAAGAATTAGTGAAAAACTATTTGTACATCGAAATATAATTAAAAGTTAATAATATGGAAGAATAATAAATGGGTGAAGTTTGTTGATGAGTTTTCCAGGAAGTTCATTAGAAAAAGAATAAGAGATATGTGCTCCATTGTTCCCACATAAGAAAAGAAGAGAAGAATATAGTTGTGAATTTCATTTTTTGTAGAAAATTTGAGGAAGAATAAGTTTTTATGTGTAGATTTTCTATAATGGATAGGAAGAATAGAACCAACATGTAACATCCAAGTCTATAGGCAACATTATTAGTCTCCTAGCTCGGCTCTCCACAAGACCACAGATATGACTCCTAAGAGATAGTGGATTCTATCTATAAGTGAAGTACAATTTTGTATTATGATGAGACTATACCGGCCATATAATATTGTGAAATAATATAATAATAACCAAGAATCATACAAATAAGTGTATATAGAAATAATAAATAAATAGAATATGTTATAATAAGATAAAATGCTGACATAAAGGAATACAATACTTCTATTCTAATGGGACAATAACATATACAATACAAAAAGAAAAATGAATAAAAATTAAAATATTGACTCTACTAAAACTCTAAGACATACCTCTTTCCATGCCCTATATACAAACAAATTCGTCCTGCTTAGTCAAACTCGGGCATCTTCCCAACCCATGCCTACAACCAAGTGATGGTCCTCTTGGGTACCCCAGTGCAATGGTGGCACGAGCAGTGTGTGAGTACATTACATACTAGGGAACCACCAAAATGGTCACATTTTGTACCCTCCATGCAGTGATGTCTACATGTGACATGCCTAGAATAAATATATAGCTATATAAAAAATAATTAAAAACCAAACTAAATATCTAAATAAACCAATTTCAATCAACATTTCCAATATCTTGATCGACCATACCTACATTGGCTAATTTCAAAGTGACTCTAAGCACCTAGTAATGACCATTCCACTATATAAACACTATATCCCAGTTGATATCCAAAAAATCCCCAATCCACAGATCAAATGACCAAAAATTCAACATGAATGGCACTATCTCTAGATCTTGGTCATCGTGGGTATATCTCCAAACACTGATGAAAACAACAGATCAAATCCAATCCCCAGTTTCTCAAGAATTCATTAGACCTAATTTAACGTCCCAGGTAAATAAAGAATATTAAATTTTCATATTTATTAATATTTTTGAATAAAATTTTAATATGAAACATTGCACACTAATAATATAATAATATTATTTTAAATGATAGTTAATTCATAGCCGTTGTAATGGTGAGAATGAAAATAAATGACTAAAAAATGATTATATATGTTTGTTAAATATTTTTACATTTATCCAATAAATGTTATAGGCTTAAAATTCGAATAAGTCCAATTTTAAGCATAAATATTCTAATATTTTTTAAAAGGTTGATTATCCTCCCTTTGATGGAGAACACTTTTTAAATACACTTTTTTACCATTTTATATGTTATATTTGACAAAATAAAATCCTCCTTTAGAATTGGGACATCAAAATTTACACTGTGTAAAAAAAATTATTTTTTCCGATAAAGTTCATTTTTTTAATGAATAGTGAAAATGTTGTATTTTAGTCCAAAACCTCAATTTAATCTAATATATTTATATGGTTTTATTATCTTCATAATTGGGTTTAAAATGTAGTTAAAATATTTTTTAACCATTTAATTCAATTTTGGTCATTGGAATTATTTTCACTTTGAAATTGGACATAAACAATTGTAAATCTTTTGATAGATATTATTTCTTAAAAACACTCTATTTGTTTTTGACAGTGGGAATTAATTATAAAATTAATTATTGAAACATATATTTATTAATTTTTGTAAAATGTACATCATTTTTGAATTTGGATTATCTAATTTTATTTGGATAAATTTTATGTATTTTACTGACAAATGTTCATTTTTAATGAAAAGTGAAAAATATTGCATTTTACTGCTTTTACATTTAATTTAATTTTATAGTTAGATTGTCCTTTTAATTTGTTTTAAAGTGTAATATAATTATATTTTTATCAATTAATACAATTTTTTCATAGTATGTAATTTCACTTTTCAATTGGATGTAAAAACAAGTCATTCTTTTGATAAATTTTACTTCTTAAAACCCCGTCTTTTGTTTGTGACAACAAAAATTATTTTTAAATTAATTAACACAATTTCTCTCTTTGGAATTTGGTAAAATGGATTCCATATTTGGAATCATAAGGTCAAAATTATGTAATTAAGACTCTTGTTTTTTGGACATTATGAATAGTAACGATGGTAATTATCTTTAATTATCGTGATTAATTAGTAATCACGTAGTTAAGGGTAATAAAATAATACCATAATAACAAAAAATGACCCCAACATTTGTCAAAATCCTCTTTTTTTAGTCATGAATGACCATGTGAAGCTTTTTACCGAACTTGAGGGCCATTGGAGTCACATGGGTGTGATAGTGACATTTATGACATTATTTTTAAGAAGAAGAGAAATATAACAAAGGTTTGTATATCCTTAGTAAAAAAAATTAATTTTAATTACATAAATGATCTTCTCGACTATAAATAGTAATTGGAAATCTAAAAATATTTTCTACATCATTGTATTATTTTTATATTTTTTAGAAATTAAATAAATAAATTTATTTAAATCATCATGTTAATGTAATGATTACCTCACTAATGAATGATTTAAATAAAATAAAAAGATAAGGTAAAATCTAAGACTTAAACTTGTCGAAAACCTATTGGATGGGTTGCTTTAGACCCCTTATCACCTTATCCTTGAAATATATCAATGTGGGTGTTTCCTCTGGAATTGGGAATGACCTCGTTGATTTAAGGTTCAAACATTCCAAGCGGTTTCTAATGGGTTTGTTTGTAGAACTGGAAACATCCAATGATTCTATATCCATTTAGACCTACATTCCAAATTTAGGTGCCCATTAGTTATGGGCTAATGAGACTTATGAATTTTCATTGGTCGAGAGGATGGGAGGTCAGACTCATCACACCTTTTTTAGTAGAATTATTGTCTACTACGGGACTATCTTAAGAGATTTTTGTTATGTTCATGAATCCTTATTAAATTACCAAGTATAAAATGAGCTTTTCTTTAGATCTGACAATCAATGATTGATATTTAGGAAATTTAGAGAATATTTTATATGTATTCAAGGTTCTTCCTCGATAGAGAATTATCTGTATTTGTTAGAGATTCTTAGTCAATGGTGTCCTTTAATACATTATATAAAAGTCTCTTGGTCATTATGATGACCATACTGGTTTTAAATCCACTCAGTGTGGCACTTGAAGTTTATTTTCATTCAGATGGACATACATTATTTCATAGGTGATATCATACCCACAGATCAGCTACCTATGTATACTTTATTTAGAAAACATGGAAGCAGAACCCACGTAGTTCGAGTAAGGTAGTATGATATTTATGTATGATTGATGGCTCAAAGAAAGATTTCATAATTACTTTTACACTCTAAGCCCACGTGAGTCATGCTCGGTGTGAGAAACAAGAGTTATTGGTGAAACCAGACAATTGTTCCACAAAAGATGCAATCATAGCAAATGATGTGGGGCTTATGTATGTATGACTACCAAAATAGATAGAGATCAGGACTTATTTCATAGAAGAAGTCGAAGAACAGGGTCCATAAAAGTATATGTGATTTTATATAGATTTGGATACTCTATCTTGGGGATTACTCCTAAGAAAGATGGCCAAATTAGGAGGGGACTTATGATTGGGTTTTACTCCTAGGAAGGAATCCCAGATCAAAAAGTAGATTAAGACTAGTTAGGAGAAATTAAGACTGGAGCTTAATCTTAAGGAGGAGGCCCAGGTTAAAGGGATTTGAAGACTGGGGCTTACTCTTGAAGAGGAGGCCCAGGTTAAGGGAATTTTAGAATTATGGGACTTGGGGCTTACTTCTAAAGAGGAAGCCCATATTTGAGACTGGGGCTTACTCATGAAAAGGAAGCACAGATTTGAGAAATTATGGTTTAGGCTTACTCCTGAGAAGGATGCCCTGATTAGGGGACTCGGGGCTTACTCCTAAGGAGGATGCCCAAATTAATGAGGACTTGGGGCTTACTCCTAAGGAAAATACACAAATTAATGAGGACTTGTACTGGGGATTACTCTTGAAAAGGAGACCCATATTAATGAGAACATGGACTGGGGCTTACTCCTGAAAAGGAGGCCCAGGATAAGGATTCTCTCATCTTAAAGGATGAGGTTGAATGAATGAACTCTCTAACCTTAGTGATGTAAATATGTGTAAATAACTATGTTTTGGGAGATTTTCCACATAATTCCTTTCAGATAAGCAAGCCAAAAAATAAATCATGCCATGAATGGCTTTGGAGAGAATTCTGTAGGATTAATCTTGCAGAGGAGAGGTGCATTGGTATAGGAGGGGTGAAATGGGTAGGAAGGGCACCAAAAAAGTGAGGGGCGCGCAAGGCCTACGTGGGCATGCAAGTCTTGGTCACGTAGGTGTACCTACGCGACACCTGGGTACTTGTGCGCCACTCAACCCCTAAAGTAGAACTTGGGAGAGGCTTGGATCGAGCCTTTAGTTCTATCCCTGAAGGCTTCCATAAGAGGGGCGAGCAAGTTCTGTTGAACGGGTAAGGTGGCGCACAAGTGTGGCCATTTCCCATAAGGGTTGTCCACTGAGGTGCAGAAGTGTTGATGAGTTTCAACACTTAGGTCTTACTCCCTCTCATTAGATCATCCGTTCTAGGTAAGAAATTACCTTAGAAGTGTTCAGAAGCTTTAATAAGAGACTAGGGCATCGGGAGCTCAAATCTGAATTTCTGGAAATTTTTCCTCCCGGAATGGGGGGCCTCCAAGGTGTATTTATAGGCTAGATAAGACACAGGGAAAATTTCAAAGAGGGCACGCAAGTCACCTGCGTGACCACTTGGAGGCACGCAATTATACTTGCGCAACCTTGGTGGAACATTCACTACACATGTGCTTTTGAATATTGGTTCATGAATTTGTCAATTTTTTATGTTTCTTCAAAGGATGAATCACTTTTGGTTTAAGGTATTTCCCTTTTCATTCCTTTAGTCTCTGTGACGGAAAGGAGCATCAACAAAAGTCCCCCCCTCAGAGTTGGATCCGAAAGAAATGAGGATGTGACTCTAAGGAAAAGATTAAAACCAATGAACATGAGGCGCGCAAGTGTTGAGAGCGCAGAGGGCATCACACAATTGTTGAGCCGCATAGGTTTCGAAGCGCAAGGGTGCGGCCTGGCCGATATATACATAGTGATTCCTCAGGCAAAGCACCGAATTTCAAACTTTCGAGCTCTCGCTGTGAAAGTTGCTTCTGTCACACAAGTTACCTTGTTTTCCGCTATTTCTTCGTTGTCGCACTGCTGTCAAGGTATTTGGACTTGTGCGGTGATACTTGAAAGCCAAAAAAATGCGTGACACATCCATACTTCTGTGACACATCCATACTTTCACAATGCATCCATGCTTGTGTGCCAAAATTAGACTTGCACGCCGTAATGCCTTTGCCATTTTTTAGAAATTTTTTCACAAATTTTATGAAAAATCAATACATTAAAAGTTAATTTATTCAACTCTTGTGAAAATTCAATGGTTCCCATGAGAATCGGAATGGATGATGAACTGGATGGGAATCAAATTGATGATATGATGAGCATCATTGGCCATGATTATTATTATATATGTGATAGCACTCTCCCAGATTTGGCTAAGTACATGAAGAAATATCAGGTTAATTTCCCACATACCGTCTACCGGGCTCTATATGGGCATGGTCATCTACAAGGAGTCAACATTTTAGATGCAAAGAACTATCTGCCTAAGATGAAACAACATTTTTACTCCTCAATTTCGGTTATGTTGTGCATTAAGAGAAACAACAATGGTGTGAAATTTCAAATTTCCCTTCCATGCCATTTCCTTGTAGATATGAAAATGGAAAACCCATGGGCTGAAATGTTTCCAGCTACCGGTTGGTGGAGAGAAGACTATTTAGAACCATATGTGAAAATATTACTCTCTCCAAATGGATCTTTACTTCCACTGCCCCATTCTCATATCCATGTATCCATCTTCCAAGTCTATTGGACAGAAATAGAGACACTGTTTGATCAGCAGAAAATTTTCTCAAACCGCACACAAGACCATCCTTTTAAAATTGTTCCAAGAAGAGATGGTATCACTACATCTCTTATGGTATCCAGTTGAATGAATGAATTCCGAGTGGCTACTGATGAAGCTGGGATGTCGTAAATCAAATGAAGAGTTATGTTGAAAGAATTTTCTAATTCCAGAAAAAGAGAAGAGACTCCAGTCTTTGGATATCCCTCTAACTCTTGTGAATCAATGAAAAACACTTTCATCATCAATAATTTGTACCTATATTATCTTTTTCTATCGTCTTTAAATTTTTACCTAATCCAATGGACCTAGTAAGCATAGTTTGATTTTTACTAGTATTATAATAATAACCCTACAAACTTTGAAACTTTTGATTGCTCAATATTACCTAAAATCATACAAAAAATATATTTTTGTGAGCTGGAACTTGACTCTTATTCAGAGTTCCCATGTCTTTTGAGGGCAGTTTAAATTCATGCACGTTGGACATAAAAATGCTAATGTTTATGGTCAAAATATCTTTGACAGAATGGATTAAAATGGACTCAATTCCTTGAAAATTTATCTGAAAACATATTGCCACACTTAAGTATGAGGGAAAATATGTAAATAATGACTTAAGAAATTGTTCATCTGAGGAATGATTTGAAAAAGGGTTAAAAATCATTAGAAGAAGTAGTTCCCAAGAATGAAGTTACCATTATTTAACAATCCCATCAGGGGGATGAATTATGCAGGGCCACCTAAAGGCATTGGTTGCATAGTCAAATAATAGCATATTTTGGCTAACAGGTATGTTATATAGACTACTTATGCACGGACGCCTAAGGGCACATGCTGCATAGTCAGGAAAAAGAAATCTCAGAAATTTACTTTTCTACTGCTAAAAAACTAGTGAATGTTTATGGGAATTCAAATTTTTTAAAGCATAGAGTTTTCTGTATGGAGAGAGGTACTTGAATATGGATAAGATATTTCCAAACAAGATTGTCTATGAACTGGATAAATTTTACTCCTACGAAGGTCTGGCCCAAGCGTAGGGAAGGAAAATATAAACCATAGACTTGAATAATATCATATCATGAAAAATAACATGGGAAAAATATGTTAAGGATGGATATTTTTTCGGATCCCTACATATTGTCATCAAGACCAACAAGGATAAAATGGGTTTTCTTTCCAAGAATGAAGTTACCACTATTTAACAAACCCATTAGGGGGTTGAATTATGTAGGGACACCTAAGGGGATTTGGTGCATAGTTAAATAATAGCATCTTTTGGCTGACAGGTCCGTTATGTAGACTGTTTATGAAAGGTCGCCTAAGGGCACGTGCTGCATAGTCAAGCAGAAGAACTCTCAGAAATTGGACATTTTGTGACCATATGTTGAGAAAAAGGGTATGGATAACTGAAAATATTTAAGGTTAGGATTATGACACATAAAAATGGGAATTTGTTCAATGAATGTAGAGATACAAAGACCCATGCTAACCTAAATCATGTAGTGACTGGGTCCTGAAATAAAATGTTAGACTTCACTACGTATCCCATATGGATGGGAATCAAGCCATACATAGTTCTTGAAATACAGTTTAACGTCGTGCAGGACGAAAGTGTAAGAGATCTTAGTTTAGGGTCATAGAACTCAGACCATTATAAGAAATACACAATGTCTGTTTTCATAGGGAATTTTCAACCAATGGACTGAAAGTGGAATATGGGGTTAGGCCCAAAAGACATGGGGTTGGATTCAAGGGACACTCAAATGTTTCTACATATCCTATAAGGATGGTAATCAAGCCTACGTAGTTCTAGAAATACCCTCTGTACAGATTTGGTTCGTAAATGTGAAGGGTGAAAGGGGACTTCAGTGTAATGATGGTTTTACCCAAGATAAAAGGTTTGGGCATTTCCATGTATGCACATAGTATTTGAAATGTAACCTGATTGGAAATCAATGTAAATAATGATCCCCTCACAGGTGAGGGTATCAAATAATGTTGTAGTTTATTGTCGTACAAGACAAAAGTGTTGTACAGTTTAATGTCATATATCAACGAGGAAGGTGAACCAATGTAAAGATATTGATTATGGGGGCGGTTTCATGAATTAACATCGTATGAGATGGAGGTGAACCTATGTAAAGATATTGGTTTTGGGCTTGAACCTCAGGATGTTGCCTACGTACCCAGCCTAAAAGGGATGGATCAAGTCTGCATAGTTCAATTAAAAAAATGAATTGGTGATCAAGTTGTTCTTGGGGACAACTACTTAAAATAATGGTGTTGGTAATTACGCATGGTTAGCATCCTAGAGAGGGTATTATTGTTTAAGTTTTATCTATGCTCACGTCAGTCATACTCGTTGTGAGAAACAAGTGGTTGAAACAACCCTAACGATGCACAGTTTAATGTAATGTAGGACATATGAATGGACTATGCAATTTAATGTCTTGAAGTGAGAACTACTGGTGTTACACAGTTTAATGTCATGTAACCGGGAAAAAATACAGTTTAACGTCATGTAGGATGTATAAAGGTATTTATGTACAGTTTAGCGTCATGTAGTTATGACCATGGCGACAATACAATTTAATGTCATGTTGGACAAAAGGGGGACTGTGAAATTTAATGTCATGCAGTAAAGACAAAAGAGAACACAATTTAACATCATGTAGGACGTATTAGGGACTTTTTCACAGTTTAACGTCATGTTGGACGAAAAGGGATGACACAGTTTAGCGTCATGTTGGACGATGGTGCGAATAGTTTAAGGTCATATGCATGGAGGATTATTGTATAGTTTAACGTCATATAGAAATGACAAGTTCTGTATAGTTTAACTTCATATAGAAAAGAATATTATTGTATAGTTTAACATCATATAGCAAGGACGATTGTTGTTTACATTAACGTCATGTAGCTAGGACAATTGTTGTATAGTTTAACGTCATATAGCTAGGACGATGATGGGGTATTTTGTGTTTATACAAAATACTTCTTAAAAAATCTGGCATTGGTTGGAGTAGTGATGAGTTCTCCATCCATTGAGATTAAAGAATAAGCTCCATTAGAATAGAACTTATGTATTGAGTAAGGTCCTTCCAATTTTGGTTCAAGCTTTGGAGGTTTCATTCCTGGTATCAATGAACGAAGATGGTTCAGGCTTTGGAGGTTTCCCTGAATGAATGAACGAAGATGAATTTTTTTGTTGAAAGCCCGTGTTATTCGATTCTGGTAGAATTCCAAGTTGTGCAGGGTGCACAATATTTTCTCATCTAACCATTCTAATTCATCCAATCGCTTTTGAGATTGTTCATCTGTAGATGATTGATCACAAATGGCTACTATGAGCAAAGGTATTTGTACATCAATGGGAAAGACTGCTTCCATTCCATATACCAGTTAATATAGAGTTGACAGTGTTGCAGTGTGGGTGGTGGTCCGATAAGCCCATAAAGCATGAAAGAGTTTATCAGGCCACGACCTCTTATCTTTATCCACAATATTTTGCAGTATGTTTGAAATAGTCTTTTTGAAGACTTCTATCCGGCCATTGGCTGCTGCATGATACCGAGATGAATGATTGGATTAGATATTGTATTCTTAATACAACTTCCTCACCTCAGATGAACAGAAGTTGGTGTCGTTGTTTGTCAGTATGGTAAGAGGGACACCAAATCTGGTAATGATGTTAGACTTGATGAAGCTATCAATGCTTTTAGAACTAACATCTTTGAGAGTTATTTCCTCTGCCCATTTGGATAAGAAGTTAGTAGCAGTAAGAATATACATAAACTGCTTGGCTGTAGCTAAAGGGTAAGGTCCCACCACATCCATTCCCCTTGTGGAAAATGGCCACGAGTATTTTGCTGTATGAAGCAACTCTGGGGGATGATGAATGAAATTGGAATGTACTTGGCATCAATGACACTTCATTGTGAAATAAACACAATCTCTTATCATTGAAGGCAAAAAGTATCCAAGCCTTCGAATTTGATCAGATAATCTATGTCCATACTGGTGGTCACCACAGACTCTTGCATGTACTTCTTTTATGACAACCATTGTCTCTTCACCATCAATGCATCTGAAGATAACTCCATCAAAACCACATTTGTAGTGAATTTTCTCTGGGTGATCTGGGCTATCATAAAGAGTTAAATAGACCACACTTCTCTAGACTTGTTCTTTCCTGTCTCTATAAGGTGGAAGTGTTCCGTTTTGAAGGTATTCCCTGGTATGTGTCATCCATCCTGTAGTATGACCACATGGTTTAGGAATGGGACTAATTTCATTTATTTCCTCTATTCTGGTTTGAACATAAGGAGAAATTGTATGACGGTGGGTAATACTGATGGTTGTCTTGTCCCGATTTGGATTTGCTGGAGCTGTGGCTATATTAGCCTGCACATCAGCGTGGGCATTTTGTGACCGCGAGACATAAGAAAATGTCAGTTCCGAAGGGAATTCCCCCATTAATTCTCTGACGTAATCATACAATGGGATTAATTATTCTTTTCTGATGGCATAATCTTTGTTGACTTGTTTGATTACCAGGTCTTAATCACCTTTCACCTTTAAGTGATTCACTTGTGCTTGAAGCGCCAACTCCAAGCCTGTGATGAGAGCTTGGTATTCCACTTCATTATTTGTACTGCCTCCCAACAATGAGAAGGAATAGGGTAACAGTTCCTTTTCTAGAGAAATGAGCACAACTCCTAAACCAACTTTGTTGAATTTGGGATTTTCCATTTTCCTCCCTATTAGACATCTAGAAGCACCATCAAAGTACATTTCCCATATTTGAAGACTATATTGAATAAAGAATACTTCTTCATCAGGAAGTTCAATATATGAAGATGTATATTCTACTGAAGGGTGTTCTGCAAGGAAATCAGCTAGTGATTGGCCCTTTATTTCCTTTGGAGACACATATTGGATATCAAATTGCTGCAAAATAACTTCCCACCATTCCAGACGTCTTGTAAGTATTGGACGACTAAGGATGAATTTGAGCGGGTTATTACGAGATACCAATTAGGCCTCGTGATGTTGTTGGTAGTGTCTTAACTTCTGAACTGTGTAGATTAATGCTAGGCAGTATGTCTCAACACTTGAGTATTGGGTTTCTGCTTCATGCATAGTCCGACTGAGATTGCATAGGTTGTTTTCATTCCCAGCATCATTCTTCTGAGTAAGAAAGTCACCCAATGATTTCTCTAAAGCTTTCACGTAGTGGATAAGTGGTCTTCCTTCAACAGGTGTCATTAATATCGGTGGACTCAAGAGATACTTCGTGAGAATATCTAATGCTTCTTGACATTATTCAGTCCACTGGCAGGTGACTCCCTTCTTCATCAATTTGGTGAAGGGTAAACTTTTGCCTACTAAATTGGCGATGAAACGCTGAATAAAGGATAAGTGTCCTTGAATACCTCTCAATTATTTCAAATTTCTAGGAGGTGACATACCAATGTTTGACATTGTCTTCTTAGTTTCGACTTCAATACCAAGATGGTGTACAACAAAGCCGAGATATTTTCCTAATGTTAGCCCAAAAGCACATTTTAAGGGGTTCATTTTCAAATTATGTTGTCGTAGTATGTGGAATATGATTTCCAAATCATCCAAGTGATTAAAACCTTGGTTGGATTTAACCACCAAATCGTCCACGTAACATTCAATGAACTTCCCTAAAACAGGTTTGATGAAACGATCCATGGCACGCTGACATGTTGCGCCTGTATTCTTTTGGCCAAAGGGAATTACCTGATAGCAAAACACACCCTGAGGGGCTCTGAAGGATGAAGATTAGTCATCTTCTGGAGCCATTCAGAATTGATTATACTCGGAGTATCCATCCACGGAGGAAAGTGCTTCATAGCCAGCTGTTTCATCAATTAAAAGTTCTGTAATTGGAACTGGAAAATCATCCTTAGGAAAATGCCGATTAAGATCTCGGAAATCAATGCAAACTCTAATTTGTCCGCTCTTCTTCTTCACAGTGACAATATTATCCAACCATTTGGGATATTGAGATTCTCTAATGAAGTTATCTTTGATAAGCTTGTCCACTTCAGCTTCAATTTTGGAAGCATAAGTTGTTTGTGTTCTTCTGGAAGCTTGCTTGAATCCTCGATGTTCTTCTGGAAAACCGAAATGATGAGTAGCGACATCAGGATCAAGGCATGGAATCTTTGTATAGATTCAAGAAAATATATCTCAATTTTTCTTCAAAAATTAAATTTACATTTCTTTTTCTTCAAGATTCATGGCTGCATTAATTAAAGTGGGGCGTGGATCTTCTTTTGTACCCAGATTTATTTCTCTGAGTTAATCCACGGTAGTAGAGATACCCTCTTCAAATGCTGGTGGAGCAACCTTGAGATTTTCCTCTTCTTCTTCAACATGTGTTAATTCTCCTATTTCTACTTTCATAGTAGATGATGAAGTATAATTTTCATGATCTGAAGAGATGTTAAAATTTAAACACCTTGAAGAAGAAAGCTTCCATTCCTACCCGATTGATGATGAAGGGTCTTTCTTGTATATTAAGGAGTAGATGATGGATTGAGAATCGACATCATCATTCACCTCTGACATTGCTATAAATTCTTCTGGCCTAGTTGGAAAAGTATAGACTTGCTGGATTTCAGCATATGAAATGAAGACATCCCCATTTGAGCTTTCATCATTGCTTGGTGAATCACCAATTTCTCCCATGTTGTCTGGATTGATTATCGTAATTGACATTATGGAAGTTTCCATTAGAGTATTTGGATTCGAGTCTATCTTATCAATTTGACTGATAGAAAACACATAATCTGTACTCACATGTGCAAAATTATTTACTGGAATCTTTTACAAACCATATGGAGCATTAACTTTTGTAATCTCCCTTATTGTGGATTTCTCTTTTCCCTTCATGTGATAGAATTCCGCATCAATGTATTGAGATTCACATGTCTTGAACGAGGCCTTATCACCATACAATGTCCCAACATGACCATCAAAACAATAATTGAGACATTGATGGTATGATGAAGGGATAGCCGCATGTTGATGTAGTCAGGGTCTTCCAAGAAAGATGTTGAAGGCTAAGTCTTGATCAAAAACCATGAAATCTGAATTGGATACAAGATCACCAAACTGAGTTCTGAGTGTAATCTCACCCAGTGGTTCTGGTTCATTTTTATCATATCCATATAACATCATAGTAGAAGGAGATAAATCGGATTATGTGACGCCTAATCAACAAAGTGTACGAATGGGCATGAGGTTGACTCATGAACCATTATCAATGAAAGCCCTTAGGATGTCTACACCATTGAACGTTTCAGATAAGTAAAAAGGTCTAATATGTCCATGTATGACATCATCTTCATCTTTATCTGTGAAAGATATCACTACATGGCATTTTGCAGGATTATTCTCTACATGGTAGTCTTCAGCTGCAGCAATTTCAGTTTCGAACTGTTGAGGACTTGACAAAGCCTCAATGAGTGCCTCCCGAAGATCCTTTGATAAATTCAAGGCATCCAGAATTGAAAACATGGCTGAAACATGGGCTAGGTGTTTCAATACATCATACTTTTGATCCAAATGCGTATGTTTCCCAATAGGAACATGTGGTTTAGCAGGTGCCTTGGAAGTTGATGCTTTCGAAGTCGATGAATCTTGTATCTTGGTAGGAGTTGATAATACTCCTAGCTTTGGAAGATTAGACCAAATTGGTCTATTTACTTTCTGAGAGGAAGAAGGTTCAACTTCCAACCGATCTTCCAGAATAACTGCGCCAGGACTGAATCTGACTTGTGTGGAAGAACTTGCTTGTTCTTGTTGATCTCGTTGAAGGGCTCTGCCACGAGTTTCTACCACATACACAGTTCTAGCAGGTGTATAATTTGAATAGTCACCTCTGAAAGATCTACGTCTTCCTCTGTATCCTGAGCCCCTGGAACTTCCTACGATACACCTATTTGATACCGGGAACCCCGGTTCATCGAGATCAAAACTGTGATTGGCATATGGATCTGTTAAGTGAATCATGTTAACAGAACCAATGATTAACTCTTCATTTGATGAAGACTCTTCCTGACTAGCCAATTTAGGTTGTTCCATTTGGTGGGACGGTGCCCGTGGCTTCGAAGTAGATGGCATAAAATCTATCAGAGTCAAAGACAACATGGGCTTTGACACATACACATTTTCTTCTGATTCATCTTCTTTCTTTTAATCATACCGTTTCTTTGAGTATTTTCCCTCTAATGAAGAGGGTTTTGTTGCAGCATTCATGGCAGAAGACACAATTGGTTTTTTCAATTGTGTTATCAAAATAGCATGTGTTCAGTTGATCGTTTTTCTGACCATCCAATCATCATATTTTTGGGAATTTTTTTCTTTACTTCTTGCCACTCGCATTCCTTCTCGGGATCTATAGCAGTAACGCATGCTACCTAAGCCGATCAACATTTCAATTTGACTTCTCCCGAGTCGACCATTTTATGCATGAGGTCCTTAAAGACAAAACACTCTTGAATGGGATGCCACAATATCTGATGACATGGGAAATAATTGGGATGGTCTTCATCTCCTTCCTTGCTAGGCCTTTTGAGCCTTGGAAATTGAACCAAATTTTATTCCAGAGCCGAATTGAAGTAACCAGGAACTTGTTCATTTCAGAAAGATTATAAATTTCTTTTCAAATCCTCAAATTGTTTCCGTCATTGATCTCTTTGATCGTCTTGACGAAACGACCTCTATTGCTAATGCTCAGGAGGTGGAGCCCTTCGTGAGGATGAAGGTTTTGAAGTAGAAGCAGGTATAGGTGCATGTATAAGCATGACTTTAGTAGTTTATACTCTTCCCATTCTCCTTCCTGAAGATTATGGAATTACATGAGTTTTGTCCTCAGTATTTATAAGAGAATCTTTAATTTTTTGAGCAATTTAAGTAAGGTTTCGAAACCCTCCTGCATATTTCACAGGGATCAACGGCGTGCGTAAATCATCACGCAGATTTGACACGCAGATTGGAAACAATTATTTTTTAGGGAGTGATAAGCTTAGGAAATAAGATAATCCCTTCCAACGAGCAATGAAATCAGAAACCCTTTCATTCTCCCTTTGCTTATAGTTTGTAAGATAAAAAACGGTTGTCTTTGGCAATGTTGAGCTGAACTGAAGAAGTAATTTTTGGCGAAGATACTCTCATCTGATAATTGACTGGGATTGCAAGCTTGTGTACCAAATCAATGGCAGACCCTTGGACAGATGTGGCAGCTGGTACTGCAACCGATGGCATCACTTTTGATTGTTGTTGCACTTGACCCATAGGATTAGACCTATGAGGTTGTACTGATAAAGGAGGATATTCTTGATCCATCTCAGTATCCACAAAATATTACTTTGGCTGGCTGACTCCAGCACGCTTAGAAGGAAGAATACCCTGAAGTAGTTCTGCATTCATCCTCCTCAATTCCTTCATTTCATCCTCTTGTTGGGAAAATCACTGCTGTAGTGAGAGATATTGGCCTTCTCCATAGGAAGGGTATGTAACCTGATTCATTACTTTCCCGTTTTTGGATCCCTTTCAGAGAGGGGTAAGTGGATTACTTGAAGGAACACCCAGATTATGGGTAAGCCTTGGATTTTGTGTACGCACACCTTCTTCATTTGTGTCCGTGCGTACAATTTCTTGACCAGGAACCTCTTCATCTGATCCCTCTGAGTGAACCTCATCTGTTGGATGAAAAACAATGGCATTGATGAAATCAATTGATTCATAATTCATTTCATCCCTTATATCGTTATTTCTACAATATTGTCTTCTTCCATGTCTCTAATTTGACATTGCCTTTTGTCGATTTTATCCCCCGAGAGCTTCTTGACGAACCGTAATTTGGAGGGAATATCTTGATAATTTGGCCCTTCGTTCCTCTTGGGGATTCTTCCCTAATCGATAGAAGACTGAGTTTATCTAAGGAAGAGATTGAGGATTTGAAAAATTCCCCTGTCTGGTGGACTGGGGCTGTTCCTGTTGTTCCTGCTCAACTCCTCGAATCCTATTTGTTGATTCCAATGGTTGGGTTAAAAAATTCCCCAGTCTAGAAAGTTTGGGTGGTTCATGATATGTTATATCTGATACCTTCTTGTAATCTCTCCTGATCTTGCGGACTTTAGTCCAGAAATTGGCTGGATGCATCAACATACATCCACTTTTATCACCCAGCTCAAAAGACCGTTGGATGATTTCTGACACTTCTGTTGCTTGATGACGTGCTTGGTCCAAACAAGAGTCATGTTCAATATTCTCATTTGCTTGATGCAGGAGTAATTCAACAGCTTGTTCTCTGTATTCTTGATTTTGAGAAGAACTAGTTGAAGCTTGTTCTTGAGCAAGCCTTTGATTACAAACAATGCCAATTGACTGTGGCCGTCCATGGTCAATAACATTGCATGAGACCATTTTCGGCAGGCTTTGCAGACTGGAGAGTACAATGAAATGTAGTTCTCCATGAACACCCTATCCCTTGATATGAATACCAGATGGGGTATTAGCAATTAACTGGTACAATCTACTTAGTGCGCTAAGGCATGAACGCTGAAGGGCTCTCTGCTGCTTTTCAGCGTTCGGATATCAAGAAATTAAGAGGTAAGCCAAGTCAATTTGGTATTTTAACCTTCTATTATCTTGATATGATTTTCATATTCATCATAAGATAATATTTTCTTTTTCAATGGACAAAGATATTTCCATTTGATGAGATGAATATCATGAATTCCTTCTTCCGTCAACATCTCTGGAATGTCATACTGAGAGTCAGCCAAAGGGAAAAACATGACTGTAACTTCACATTTATCCGATTTTTTTCTCATATTCATTACTTCCTCTTTATCATTCAATGGAGATTCTTCTACCTGATTGGACCAGAGTTGGTTCTTCTTTGTTGTTTAATCGGATTCCAGAAGATCGGTAGAGAATTCACTGATCAAACTAGAAGATGAACATTCCAGTGGTGGTTCAGAGAATGACCTACACCCCGAGATATATTTTTATTGAGAAAGTATTTCACCTACTAGAGGTGAAGCATCATACATGACTGGCATCGCATTTGCAAGTACCTCAAGATAAGAGGGTTTTCTTGTCACTACATTGTCCATTGGAGCATTTTCCATGGAATGTGCATTATAAATGTGGAGAGTAATTTCGTAGATAAATTCATCATCATGGGGAGGATCACCATGGTGGGTTACAACAAAAGATGAAACATTTTTCTCCTTGGTCTTCTGGAAACATAGAGGGTTCCTGTGGCTCTCATCTAAAGATGAAACTTTGAGATCGACCGAACTGTCATGAAGAAAGCCTTCATGAGGACGTGTCTAATAAAGACCTTCAGAATTAACGTTCCCACTATTGGAAAATGTAGAATCTTGAATTCCAACAGATAATTTTCTGAGGGCTTCAAGAACTCCAGCATCGAGCAAGGACTTATTACAAATTGGATCTTGATTTCTTAAATTTGCTGGGTGGGTCTTCTTTTTAGACGCCTTCTTACTCAATTTATGAACCACTTATTGACAAAAGTGTTCATTATGGGCAGGTGTATGTGCCTGCTCAAGATAAATGATCAGGTTAAGTTGATTATCTCTTCTCAAATTAGTTGTATGTGCCTGACTTGGTTGTTCGTATGATATGGGAGTGTATGCCCCACAAAACTCTTGGATCGGAAGAGAGGTGTGTGTATGTTCCAGAGTGAACTATTGATTTGTCACTCCACTGGTAGGGAGAGATTTATCTGTCTTTACCTGAGAAACTACTAAATCTGTTATAATATCTTGGGAGGCATCCAGAATATGAGGAGGGATTTTCTTATGCTCTTTCACCATTGATAGAATATGCTTGGTGACATTAGCTGCTGGAACGGGGATATACGTCCATTCCATGATTGGAGTAGGTTTGTGTTCCTGCTCCTATCCTCTGTTTCCTATCAATGAATCATGACAGTACTCAAGTGTGGGGGAAGAGAGTTGAGTCCGCCTCCTGTTTGTCGCCAGAGCTTTCTGACTAAATTCTCTGAATGCTACCAAATGAGTCTGTTGGTAGGCTTGATCAATACTAGCAGGTGTATGTGCCGGCTGATTACTCTCCGCCGAACATGGTTGATGAGCTTCCTTCAATACTGACAGATGAGGCTGATAGCAGTATTGATGAGTGTAAGCAGGTGTATGTGCATATTTACCAGTTGTCAACACATTGGGTTGGCGGGATCCATCGTATATAGTCATACGAGCCTGCTGACTAGATGATGATTTATAAATAGGTGTATGTTACTGTATATAGTACTTCGCCGGAATTGCTTGGCAGGATTGGTGTGCTGCTGTCAGACGAGTCTGCTGGACAGCGGGATTGAAACGGATGGGTCTATGTGCCATCTCGTTGCTTTCCACCAAGTTATGTTGGTGAAGTTCTTCGGAGATGGAAGAGATGAGAACCTGCTCACTGTTGACCGGATTTCTTCTCTGGCGGTTCGTCTCGCCAGCTCGAGTTAGAGGAACCTGAGCCTAATTCCTAGAGACGATACCCTCATCAAGTTGAGGGTGCACTGCCGCATGCGTCTGACGGTGATTGTTGATGGGAGCCCTCGGGAAGGACTCTTGTCTCCTTGAATTAAGGCCTTGTGGGACCTGCTCATTCACCTCCACAGAATACGGGAGTGAATGGTGATTGTGTTCCGGGGATAACGATCCGAAACAGTTGGAGATGGTGGTTGGCAGCCCCTGCTTCTTGATCGCTGGTCGTCGTTCTCCAGATGACCAGGGTAAATTATTGACTTGGAGGGATTGTCAAGAAGCCTCCAGAGTCGGAATAGTACAATTTTGATGGTACTCCTTAACCAGCGCATTTGATACCCAGCGTTGAAGACACTGAGTAGGTGATTTCATCCTCAGAGCGGGCGATGGTCCAGCATGAGTAGCAATAGAGACCTTCCCAGCAAAAGTATTCACAGCAGAAGTATTCACGGGTGTGAACTTAAGAGAATCCATTTTTGTAATGTAGTAGATCTTGGAAAATAGTGCATGTTTGATATAACAGAAGTAATCAAGAAAAGTCCAGCCACTACATCTTTTGGATAAGCACATATGCAATTGATTGTCATGTTGGCCCTCTCATTGAGTTTAAATAGGGGCCTAAAAAATAGGTAAAACTTCACTTTAACTTGGTTAAGGATTCACGTCAGGTTCACCATTTTTTGGTTCTGCTAGAATTGGGAATGACCTCATTGATTTAAGGTTCAAACATTCCAAGAGGTTTCTAACGGGTTTGTGCATAGAACTGGAAACATCCAATGATTCTATATCCATTTGGACCTACATTCTAAAGGTAGGTGCTCATTAGTTATGGACTGATGAGACATAACAATTTTCATTGGTCAAGAGTATGGGCGGTCGGACTCATCAAACATTTTTTAGGGGAATTATTGTCCACTCCAGGACTCTCTTTATAGATTTAAGTTATGTTCGTGAATCCTTATAAAATTACCAATTATAAAATGATATTTCCTTTAGATCTGACAATCAATGATTGATATGCAGGAAATTTAGAAAATATTTTTTATGTATTCAATGTTCTTCATCGATAGAGAATCATCGGTATATGTTAGAGATTCTTAGTCAATGGTATCCTTTAATACAATATATAAAAGTCTCTTGGTCATTATGATGACCATAATGGTTTTAAATCCACTCAGTGGGGAACTTAAACTTTATTTTCATTCAGAAGGACATAAATTATTTCAGAGTTGGGATCATACCTGCAGATGGGTTACCTACGTATCCTTTATTTAAGAAAAAAAGGAATCATAACCCACGTAGTTCGAGTAAGAGAGTATGTTATTTATGTATTATTTATGGCTCAAAGAATGATGTAATAATTACTTTTACACTCTAAGCTCACGTGAGACATGCTCGGTGTGTGAAATAAGAGGTATTGGGGAAACCAGACAATTGTTCCACAAAAGATGCAATCAAAGAAAATGATGTGGGGCTTATATATGTATGACTGCCCAAATAGATAGAGATCAGGACTTATTTCAAAGGAGAAGTCCGAGAATAGGGTCCATAAAAGTATATGAGCTTTTATGTAGATTTGGATACTCTAATTTGGGGCTTACTCCTAAGGAAGATTCCCAAATTAGGAGGGGACTTATTATTGGGTTTTACTCTTAAGAAGGAATCCCATATCAAAAAGTATATTAAGACTGGTTAAAAGAAATTAAGACTGGGGCTTACTCCTAAAGCGGAGGCCCAGGTTAAAGGGATTTGAATATTGGGGATTACTCCTGAAGAGGAGGCCCAGGTTAAGGGGATTTGAGAATTAAGGGACTCGTGGCTTACTACTTAAGAGAATTCCCATATTTGATACTAGGGATTACGCCTGAAAAGGAAACCTAGATTTGTGAAATTATGATTATGGATTACTCTTGAGGAGGATGCCCAGATTTTGGGAACATTGAGACTGGGGCTTACTCCTAAGGAGGATGCCTAGATTAGGGGACCCGGGGCTTTCTCCTAAGGAGGATGCCCAAATTAATGAGGACTTGGTGATTACTCCTTAGTAGGATGCCCAAAATAATGAGGACTTGGACTGGGGCCAACTCCTGAAAAGGAGGCCCATATTAATGAGAACATGGACTAGGGATTACTCCTAAAAAGGAGGCCCATGATAAGGATTCTCCCATCCTAAAGGATGAGTTTGAATGAATGAACTCTCTAACCTTAGTGATGTAAAGATGTTAAAACCACTAGGTTTTGAGAGATGTTCCACAGAATTCTTTTCAGATAAGGAATCCAACAAGGAAATCATGCCATTAATGGCTTTGGAGAGAATTCTGAAGGCTTAATCTTGAAGTGGAGAGGTGGATAGGTATAGGAGGGGTGAAATGGGCAGGAAGGGAACACAAAAAGTGAGGGTTGTAAAAGTCTTGTGTGGGCACGCAAGTCTTGGTCGCGCATGTTCAACTACGCGACACATGGGTACTTGTGCGCCGCTCAACCCTTAAGGTAGAACTTGGGTGAGGCTTGGCTCAAGAATTTAGTACTATCCTTGAAGGCTTCTAGAAGAGGGGATCACAAGTTTGATTGAAGGGGTAATGCAAAACGCATGTGTGGCCATTTCCCTTAAGGGATGGCCACTCAGGCACGCATGTTTTGATGAGTTTCAACACTTAGGCCTTACTCCCTTTCTTTAGATCTTCCATTATAGGTAAGAAATTACCTTATAAGTGTTCAGAAGCTTTGAGAAGAGACTAGGGTGTTGGGAGATCAAATCTGAAATTCTGGAAATTTTTCCTCCTGGAATGCGAGGCCCACAAGGGTTATTTTCAAAGAGGGCTCTCAAGTCACCTACGCGACCACTGGGAGGCACGCAAGTATACTTGCATGACCTTGGTGGAACTTGCGCGACACATGTGAATTTTAATGTTGGTTCATGCCTTTGTCAATTATTGATATTTCTTCAAAGGATGAATCACTTTGGGTTCAAGGTATTTCCCTTTTCATTCTTTTAGACTCTGTGATGGAAAGGAGCATCAATAGTGGGACATTTAAAATCATAAAACCATATTATAATAAAGTAACATTTCAAGACTTTCCAAAAGTGACCCTCCTCCATCTTATAAAATTCTGCCACCTCTACCCCCTACACACACCTCTCAAGTACTTGGCTCATCTAAACTATGCTCATATTATCTCTCCACATCCCTCTCATACACCTAGAAGCCTCACATTGGGCATAAGTCTTTCCAAGGAATTCGTTGGCTCAAATCAAAAAGAGTTACCCGATTTAGAGGTAATGTATTCTCTTGAGTTTCTTTCTTTTATTTTCCATCATCACTCACCACTATATTCTTATTATTTTATCCAATAATAACACCAGTATCCTAAATATACTATGATTTTGTTATGATAAGGATTCTACCTACACTTACACACACCTCTGTCTAATGGTTAAAGAACATACTGTTTTTGTGGGTGGCGAATTACTGCCTCATGAAATGATGATTGTTCAATATTCTTTTAACAGCTCTCATGGTGGCCATTATGATGGAACTATATTTATATATGAAATATATTATATTCATGTCCCCTCTATGATTCTGTATTTTATATTTAAAACACAGCTTTATGATTTTCATGTTGTGCAATTGCGACATTTTCATATGAGGATGTGCGGACAACCGCCCCCTCATGTCATGTGACTAATTCATTCCAAACATGTAATTTATAAATAATTTAATTAATGAACGTATTTTACCTATATAACATATATATTATATTGGAATTATAAAATATCTATGTCTAGTTTAGTTTTAAAGTCCATTAATATGACAAAAAAAATGAAAGTAGCGTTCATGTGTACGTATGGCCTACCATTTCCATGAACGGTACATTTCATTTATTATCTCCAAACAATATGGAATATTATTAAATACATATATACTAGATATATATGATATTTAAATAATTAACACCATTCCGGAGATGAATTACTTATAACTACATAGACAATGATCTTCAAACGAATTTATTTTTGACTCATGTACCGAACGTCGACCAAACGTATGATATAAACTCACATAATTAACTAATTATTATAACATGATAATATGTGATATGAATTGAATAATAATCTTAAGTAAGTACTTAATCAATTACAAATAGACCAAAGTTTATTATTTAGGAATATAAAGAAACCAACAAGACAAGTCGATCTTGAGTTAAGGGGATTTCTTATCTCACTTTTAATTCCATGATATTTCCATTGTCCACAAATTATTTATTTCATGTGGTGTATTGTGTACTTAAATTTGATATATATTATCAATATTCTAGTAATATTCATTGTATTATGTGATTAATTTGGTTCTTCTTATTATCTTTTGGTTATATGACTCGATTTATTACAATGAGGTAAGGGGTTTTTATCACACTTTTTATTCTCGTGAGATTCATGCTATATTTGCCACTATATCCTTTAAGTGGTGTATATAATTCCCATTATTCTATTATTTGTGTAATATACAATAGTTTATGGGTATTTACATCAAAATTTTATAGTTCTTATTTCATGGGGTGTACGTTTTGAAAGTTACCCAAATCGGTAAGGGAACCTTTCACCCTCCTCTTTTAAAATGAATTTTTTGTAATGTCTGTTAATTTACATCTTCTTATGTTGGGATATGTTATTATATATCCTTATTTCTGTAAATTTTATTTCAAAGTTATGAGATACCATTTTTATCTCTCATCAACTCCTTTTTTGAATTTTAATGTGATGACGTTTGGCTGTCAAATTTCAGTAAGGGAACTTCTGAAACCAATTTCAATTCTTTGGGTTAAACCTCTACTTCTTGATTTATGTCGGGCTAGGAATACATGTGGAGGAACTATGATTTTTTTACACTAAATATCCACTTATATTGAGTGTATTTATATTTGTCACATATAATTATGTAATTTATTTATCCTTAATCTAAGGATATCATCTTTGTACGGGACTTCCTATCAATCTCCTTTCATTGAGGCATCTTTTGATTTCTACTCGACTTTATTTTATACGGTGTATCAAACCCTTTGGACTTTTAATTTCATTCTTAAGGAATATTTTTACACGAATCATTTTACTGAACGACAAAAGGAATGTTTTTGTCTTATGTATGCGGCGACAACGACTTCTTCGCAGCCGTGACCATTATTTGAGTTTTGGCTTCTTCTACAAGCCATAACTTTTTTAAATGAAAAATAAATACCATATTTTACTTTATTTTGGAATTGAAAATGGTTTTTATAAGGTTTTGATTATATCAATGTGTTGTATTGATATCTTGTGATTGAAATTTGGAAATGTTGCATTTCCTTTTTGCATGTTTTATGTGATACGATTAAGTTATGGTTCTTGGGAATTGTTTTTGAAGATGGGTGGTTCCATGATAAACTAAGGCAGGGTGGGCCCGAGATAGATATCCAATTCATTGCGTAACGCGAAGGAGTTAAACTCTAGGTATTCACTGTAGAGATTTACAGAATATACTATGATGGGTATTCCAAATGTAACCATGAGGGTTACTCCCTATGTAAGAATGTTATGAATGCCACAAGTTACCATTATGTCTTATGATTTTATGAGTTATTCATAAATCTTATGATTTCATGAGGTATTTTAAAGTGAATATGTTTTATGAGTAAAGTATGATTTCACTGATTCTTATGTATACCTGGACGAATGTTCTATTTGCATATTTTATATTCCTTTCTGAAGTGTTTATGCTCATACCAAGTTTCTGAAATGTATTCCACAGGAAATAAAGTGGAATATGGTCAAGGATGGTATCATGGAAATGTCATGATGTCTAAAACATCGAACTAGACATGAATATTTTTTTAAGAGTTTTTATTTTCTGAAAAAATAGAAACTGAGTAGATGTGTTTAATTTCTAATCATTGATATGTAGTAGTTATGTCCTATTTCTCTAAAACTCTAATCCTAAAAAGATCCTCAATTTAAATTATTCATTTAATTCATGATTATGTAATGTTTTAATGTCGGGTCCTTATAGATTGTATCAATGGTCGATTTAGATAACTTTAGAGGTTAGGGTATTCGTTAAGCATAAGTGACATTACCATAATGGGTTAGATTTCAGAAAGAGTCATAGTTTTTTTAGATAAATTGAATGAGTTTAAGATAACATGAATAACTAAATGTTAGTATCATATGATGATTTTTCTTATATACTCATAGAAACCTTTTTGGTCTTAGTAAATGGCTAGATCTAGCAGGCACCAAAGTAACAGTGGATGTGAAGAATACTATGAAAGTTTTCTGAATGAGAAACTGAATGATATCGTAGCTACAATGAGAACTCTTGTGGTTATTCTCAAGAAACCATCTGGAGTCATGATTGACCACATGAACCTTATTGATTTTTATAAGGCATCATATATGCGAGAAAAAATTCCCTATAGAAGTTCTGGTAATAATCATAAAGGTAAGTGTGTTCAAAAACCTATGTGTCGAGGATGTGGAAATAAACACCTAGTAAAATGTTTCAAAGGGACAGAAAGATGTTATAGATGTGGAAATGAAGGTCATAAAGCAGGAACCGGCCATGGAAAAAGGAAGCTTCTAGCAGACTCTATGAAATGGAAAGAAGTCCTTTCTGAGGGATCAATTGAATGTTTTAAATGTGGTGTGCATGGTCATTAAGAAAACACAAGTCCTACAATTATGTTTCAGCAATGGGATCACCAAGATCATACAAATATTCATTTACCAATACCAAATGCCATTCCGATTGAGGATGAATAAACTAACAATGACCAATGAAAGGTTTGGATTATTTCTTAACATATGTTTTCCTATTATTAAAATCTTAGGATATGATTCATGATGTTTTTTGTCAAAAAGAAGTATTTTAGAATAAGTTAGAAATGATTGGTTAATGGATCATGAATAATTTTGAATGAGTATGAAGTCAACATATATGGGATTCAAGAGTTATGGTATATTTTAGGATGGTGAAATTTTTAAAAGTATTAAGGCTCTTTTGATGATAAGATTACATTAGAAGACATTTTATAGTATGTGTAACCCTGATGTTTGATATATGAAATTTTTATTCAAGGAATATTTATCTTTTTTTGTGTATATAGTTATAAAGAAATATTTGGGTTTATATGATCCTTGAATTTGATGCAATTATCGGTTAATAAATTTTGGGATGAACAATGAAATTTATTAGATAACCTTTGTGGTTAAAATATGTTATGGTTATTTTTGATTAATTTATCTCGTATTGGGAATGTTATAAAATTATATAGTTTTTTTAAAAGGGACAACATGAATACCATGTGACAACCAGTCATGTTGGACGAAGCTACGGGAATCGAACCCACAACCAAAGTGCGACTGGTATTTATCTCCTACAACTAGACTACATGAAGTACCTGGTTAGTAAATCTAATTCTTTTCAATTAGATGATCTTATGGATCAAGAATATGTTGATTTTGGGTTATCTATGGAAATTATTAACCTATCATGGAGGATATGTGATTAGGTTAATTACTTTACAATACGAGACTTTAAGAGTAACTGATGCTATTTGGATATAAATGTTAAGATTTACCTTGGAAGACTATTTGATTAAATCCTTCAGATATTAGGGTTTAAACCATATTTTGGATTACATTGAAGAATTTTATGGGAATCTATTTATTGAATGGTATTTGATAAACGTTGGGTTTTGTTGGACAAATTTTGGAGATTAAGAGTAGTTTAACTTTTTGTGTAAGATTATCCTATTTGGGGATTATCTTATATTGTACTAACCAATTTGGTTTTGGTTAAGGTCTAAAGACATGTGAAATATATATTTCATATTTTGTGGATTAGGTTATTCCCAAGAAGTTTATTATAGCCTTCTTAATGTGAACAAGTCATCATAAATACTCATCTTATAGAGAAAATATGATTTTGTGTAAGAAATATAGTAAGAGATGAAAGTATACAAGACAAGTAAGTGTTTTTCCATATGATTTAGTTAAGATCAAAAATAATTTCCTCAATGAAATGTATCTTAAAACAAAAACTATGTCTATTAAATTTTCCTACTGGGGAATCAAATACCGTTTAACTCATCCCCAGTTTGTGATTTTCTGGTGGTTAACTTTATCCTAAAAATGTTTTCTATCACTATCCATCAGAACATGATGGTTTTCTGTCTCTTCCATATCCATGTTTTCATGGAATCCTAGTATCTATTGTCACGGGTGACCTTTGTACTTTTCATTCATTATTTTAAAGTGATAGTTTAATTTACTCATTTTCCGATGTGGGGCTTTCAATGAAGTTTCTAATCCCAATTTTAAAATTGTGTGGACGTAATTCACAAAAGGGGGGAAGGATGTAACATCCCAGGTAATTAATGAATTTTACATTTTCATATTTATTAATAGTTTTGAATAAAATGTTGATATTACTTTAAAGGGTATTCTATGTTCTATGGCTTACCCAATACACAACAACAAGTTTCTTTGAAATCAAACATTGCACACTAATAATATAATAATATTCTTTTAAATGGTAGTTAATGTCTAGTCGTTGTAATGGCAGTAATGAACAGAACTATCTAAAAAATTATTATATATGTTTGTTAAATATTTTTACTATTATCCAATATATTTTAGAGACTTAAAATGCGAATGAATCCAATTTTAAACATAAATATTCTAATATTCATTAAAAGGTCGATTAACCACCTTTTAATGGAGACCCCTTTTTAAATACACTTTTTTACAATTTTATATGTTATATTTGAAAAAATAAAATCATTCTTTAGAATCGGGACATCAAAATTTACTTTCTGTAAAAAAAATTATTTTTCCCATAAAGTTAAATTTTTAATGAATTGTGAAAATTTTGTGTTTTAATTCAAAACCTCCTTTTAATCTAATTTATTTATATGGTTAGATTATCTTATTCATTGGGTTTAAAGTGTAGTTAAAATATATTTCTACCATTTAATTCAATGGTGGTCATTGTCATTAATTTCACTTTGAAATTGGACATAAACAAGTGTTAATCTTTTGATAGATATTGTTTCTAAAAAACAATCTATTTGTTTTGACAACGGGAATTAATTATAAAATTAATTAATTAAACTTATATGTATTAAATTTGGGAAAATGGAAATCATTTTTGAATTGGGAATATAAAATTTTCTTTGGTTAATTTTTTGGTATTTTACTGACAAATGTCCATTTTTAATGAATACTGAAAAATACTGCATTTTACTGATTTTTCATCTAATTTAATTATATAGTTATATTTTTCTTTTAATTGGTTTTAAAGTGTAATTGAATTATATTTTTTATCACTTAATCCAATGTTTTTCATTGCAGGTAATTTCACTGTTCAATTTGATGTAAAAACAAGTCAATCTTTTGAAAAATTTTGCTTCTTAAAAACTCGTCTTTTGTTTATGACAATGGGAATTATTTTTTAAATTAATTACTGCATTTTTTTTAATTACATAAAATGGATTCCATATTTGGAATCAGAAGGTCCAAATTATGTAATTAAGACACTTTTGTTTTTGAACATTATGAATAGTAATGACGGTAATTATCTTTAATTATCGTGATTAATTAGTAATCGGGTAATTAAGGGTAAAAAAATAGTATCATAATAAAAAAAATGACCCCAACATGTGTCCAAATCCTTTTTTTTCAGTCATGTCCGACCATGGGAAGCTTTTTACCGAAACTCAGGGCCGATGGACTCACATGTGTGTGATAGTGACATTTATGACATTATTTTTAAAAAGAAGAGAAATATAACAAACGTTTGAATATCCTAAGTAAAACAATTTAAATATTGTTTACATAAAAGATCTCTTAGACTTTAATTTTTTTTTGAAAAGATAAAAATATTTCATACATCATGGTATTCTTTTTATAATTTTAGACATTAAATAAATAAATTTATTTAAGACACCATGATGATACAGTGATTACCTAATTAATGAATGATTTAAATAAAATGAAAATATAAATTAATATCTAAGACCTAAAATTGTCTAAAACCTACTGAATGGGTGGATTTAGAACCCTTATCTCCTTAACATCTAAATATATCAATGTGGGACCTTTAAAATCTGAAAAACATTTTATAATAAAGTAACATTTCAAGACTTTCCAAAAGTGACCCTCCTCCATCTTATAAAAGGCCCCCACCTCTCCTCCCTTACCCACACCTCTCAACCCCTTGGATCATCTAACCTCTACTCATATTATCTCTCCACATCCATCTCTTTCCTAGAAGCCTCACTTTTGGCAGAAGTCTTTCCAAGGAAGCCTTTGGCTCAAATCAAAAAGAGTTACCCGATTTAGAGGTAATGTCTTCTCTCGAATTTCTTTCTTTTATTTTCCTTCTTCACCCACCACTATCTTCTTATTATTTTATCCCATAATAACACCAGTATCCTCAATATACACGTATGTTTTTATGATAAGGATTCTACCTACACTTACACACACCTCTGTCTAATGGTTAAAGAACATGTTGTTTATGTGGGTGGTGAATTATTGCCTCACGAAACGATGATTGTTCAATCTTGTTTTAACACCTATCATGGTGGCCATTATGATGAAACTATATTTATATATGATATATATTATATTTATGTCCCCTGTATGCTTCTGTATTTTATATTTAAAACATACCTTTATGCTTTTCAAGTTGTGAAAATGCGATAATTTCATATGAGGAAGGGCGGACAACCACCCCCTCAAGTGATGTGACTCATTCATGCCAAACAAGGAATTTATATATAATGTAATTAATGAACAGAAGTTATATATATAACATATATATTATAATGTAATTATTATATATCTATGTCTAGTTTACTTTTAAAGTCCATTAATATGACAAAAAAATGAAAGTAGTGTTCATGAATACGTACGGCCTACCGTCTCCATGAACGGTACATTTCATTTATTATCTATAAAAACTATGGAATATTATTAAATACATACATACAATATATATATCATATTAAAATAATGAACATCATTCTGGATATGATGTACTTATAACTACATTAACAATTCTCTTCAAACAAGTTTATTTTTGACTCATGTACCGAACATCAACAAAATGTATGATATGAACTCACATAATTAACTAATTATTATAACATGATAATATGTTATATGAATTGAATAATTAACTTTAAATTAATTACATAATTAATTATAAATTGACCAAATTTTATTATTTTGGAATATAAAGAAACGAACAAGATAAGTCGGACTTGAGGTAAGGGGATTTCTTATCTCACTTTTAATACCGTTAGATTTCCATTGTTCGCCAATTAATTATTGCTTGTGGTGTATTGGGTTCTTAAATTTGATATATATTTTCAATATTCTAGTTACATTCATGGTATTATGTGATTCATTTGGTTCTTATTATCTTTTGGTCATATGACTCTATTTATTACAACGAGGTAAGGGGTTTTTATCTCACTTTTTATTCCCGTGAGATTCATGCTATATTTGCCACTATCTCATTTGAGTGGTGTATGTACTACCCATTATTATACTCTTTGTGTAATATAATTTCGTTTATGGTTATTTAAATCAACATTGTATAGTCCTTCTTTCATGGGGGTAAATTTTGAAGGTTACCCATATCGGCAAGGGAACCTTTCACCCTCCTCTTTTTAAAAGACTTCATTTTTATAGGTCTTTGAATTTACATATTCTTATGTTTGGATATGTTCTTATGTATCCTTATTGTTGTAAATTTTATTTCCAAGTGATGAGCTACCCTTTTTATCTCTCATAAACTAATTTTTTTAATTTTAAAGTGAGCCCATTAGGCTGTCGAATTTCTGTAAGGGAACTTCTTAACCCAATTTCAATTCTTTGGGTTAAACCTCTACTTATTGATTTATTTAGTGCTATGAATATGTATGGATAACCCATGACTGTTTTACACTTAATAAACACTTATATTGAGTGTATTTATATTTTTCACACAATATTATGTAATTTATTTATCCTTAATCTAAGGATACCATCTTTGTATGGGACTTCGTCTCAATCTCCTTTCATTGTGGCATTTTTGATTTCTACATTAATTTATTTTATACGGTGTATAAAACCCTATTGAATTTTAATTTCATTCAAAATGATTCTTATTACACGAATCATTTTACTAAACAAAAAAAGTAATGTTTTTTGTCATACGTATGCGGTGACAACGACTTCTCCGCCGCCGCGACCATTATTTGAGTTTTGGCATCCTCTACAAGCCATAAATTTTTTAAAATGAAAAATAAATACCAGGTTTTACTTTATTTTGTTATTTAAAATAGTTTTGATAATGTTTTTATTATATCAATGTGTTGTATTGATATCGTGTGATTGAAATGTGGAAATCTTATGTTTCCTTTATCCATGTTTTATGTGATACGATTATGTTATGGGTGTTGGGCTTGTTTATGAAGACCGGTGGTTCCATGATAAACTAAGGTCAGGTGACCCTGAGATAGCTCTCTAATGCATTGTGTAATGCGAAGGAGTTAAATTCTATGGTTTCACCAAAGAGATATAAGGAATATACTATGATGGGTATTCCAAACGTAACCATGAGTATTACTCCCTACATAAGAATGTTATGAATGCCTCAAGTTACCTTTATGTCTTATGATTTCTCTGTGTTATTCATAAATCTTATGATTTCATGAGGTATGTTAATGTAATTATGTTTTATGAGTAAAGTATGATTTCACTGATTATTATGTATACATGGACTAATGTTTTCTTTCGGTATTATATATCACTTACTGATCTTTTTATACTCATACCATGTTTTTGAAATGTTTTTCACAGTACATTAGGTGGAATAGGGTCAAGGATGGGATCAAGGAAATTCCATGTTGTCTAAAACATGGAACTAGACATGGATCTTTGTTCAAGAGTTTTTATTTTGTGAAAAAATGGAAACTGAGTAGATGTGTCTACTTTGTAATCATTGAGATGTAATAGTTTGGTCCTAATTCCCTAAAACTCTAAGCCTAAAAAGATCCTCAATGTGAAGTATTCATTCAATTCAATATTATGTAATTTTTTAAGGCTGGGTCCTTAGAGTTGGTATTAGAGGTCGGTTTAGATAACTTTAGAGGTTAGGGTATTCTTTAAGCATAAGTGGCATTACCATAATGGTTAGGATTTCAGAAAGAGTCATTGTTTTTTAGATAAATTGATAGAGTTTAAGATAACATGAATAATTAAATCTTAGTATCATATGATGATTATACTGATATACTCACAGTAACCTTTTTGGTTTTAGTAAATGGTTGGATATAGCAGGCACCAAAGTAACAGTGCATGTGAAGAAAGCTATGATGGTTTTCTGAAAAAGAAACTAAATTATATGGGAGCTGCAATGAGAACTCTTGTGGTTATTCTCAACCAACTATCTGGAGTCATTATTGACCACCTGAACCTCAGGGATTTTTATAAGGCATAATATATGCGAGAAACAAATCCTTACAGAAGTTTTGATAATAATCATAAAAGTAAGTGTGTTCAAAAACCTATGTGTCCAAGATGTGGAAAGAAACACCCAGTAAAATGTTTCAGAGGGATAGAAAGATGATATTGATGTGGAAATAGAGGTTATAAAGCAAGGAAATTCCATGGAAAATGGAAGCATCTAGTTGACTCTGTGAAAGGTAAATAAGTCCTTTCCGAGGGATCAACTAAATGATCTAAATGTGGTGTGCATGGTCCTTATGAAAACACATGTCCTATGAAGATGTTTCGAGAATGGGATCACAAATATCGTACAATCATTCATTTACCAATACCTAATACAATTCCGATTGAGGATGAATAAACTGAAAATAACCAATGAAAGGTATAGATTATTTCATAACATATGTTTTCCTATTATTGAAATCTTAGGATATGATTCATGATTTTTTTATAGGAAAGTATTAGTTCAAAATTTGTTGGAAAGGAACGTTTAATGGATCATGAAGAATGTTGAATGAGTTATAAGTCTACATATAAGGGATTCAAGAGTTATGGTATATTTTAGGATGGCGAAATTCTTAAAAGTATTGAGGCTCTTTTGATGTCGAGATTACATTAGAAGAATTTTTATAGTATTTGTAACCCTGATGTTTGATATATGAAAATTTTATTCAAGGAATAATTATCATTCTTTTGTAGATAAAGTTATAAAGAACTATTTGGGTTTATATGATCCTTGAATTTGAGGCAATTACCGGTTAATACATTTTGTGATGAAAAATGAAAGTTATTAGATAACCTTTTTTTGTTAAAATATGTTTTGGTTATTTTTGATGAATTTATCTCTTTTTGGGAATGTTATAAAATTGTATAGTTTTTTTAAAAGGGACAACACACAGACCGTGTGTCAAACCTTCGTGTGGGACGAAGCTGTAGGAATCAAACCCACAACCAAAGTGTGACTGGAATTTATCACCTACCACAGGACTACATGAAGTTCCTAGTAAGTATGACAAATTCTTTTTAGTTAGATGATCTTATGAATCTGGAATAAGTTGATTTTGGGTTATCTATGGAGATTATTAACCTATCATGGAGGATATGTGATTAGGTTAATTACTTTTCAATATGAGATGTTAAGATTAACTGATGTTATTTGGAGATAAATGTTAAGATTATCCTTGTAAGACTATTGGATTAAATCCTTCATTGATTTGGGATTCATTCATAGTTTGGATTAATTTGAAGAATTTTATGGGTAGCTGTTTATTGAATGGTGTTTGATGAAATTTGGGTTTTTTTGGACAAAATTTGGATATTAAGAGGAGTTTTACTTTTTGATTAAGATTATACTTTTTTGGGATTATCTGATATTGTACTAACCAATTTGGTTTTGGTTAAGTTCTAAAGACATGGGAAATATATAGATCATATTTTGTGGATTAGTTTATTCTAAAGAAGTTGATTATAATGCTCTTAATGTGAACAAGTCATCCTAAATACTCATCTTTTGGAGAAAATAACAGTTTCTGTAAGAAATCTAGTAATAGATGAAAGTCTAAATTACAAGTAATTATGTTTCCTTATGATTTAATTAATCTCATAAATAATTTCCTCAATGAAAATTAACTTAAAACAAAAACATTGTCTGTTAACTTTTCATACCGTGGAATCAAATGTCGTTTAACCCATCAAAAGTTTGTGATTTTCTAGTGGTTAACTTTCTCCTAGACATGTTTTCTATCACTCTCCATCAGAACTTGATGGTTTTTTTTCTCCTTCATATCCAGGTTTTCATGGAATCCTAGTATCTGTTATCTCGAGTGACCTTTGTACTTTTAGTTCTTTCTTTTAAAGTGATAGTTTAATTTACACCTTTTCTGATGTAGGGATTTCAATGAAGTTTCTGAACCCAATTTTGAAATTGCGAGGATGCAATTCCCAAAAGGGAGGAAGGATGTAACATCACAGGTAAATAAATAATATGACATTTTCATATTTATTAATATTTGTGAATAAAATTTTAATATTACATTAAAGGAAATAAAATGTTTGATGGCTTACCCTATACGCAACAATGAGTTTCTTTGAAATCAAACGTTACACACTAATAATATAATAATATTATTTTAAAGGGTAGTTAACTCATAGCCACTGTATTGGAGGGAATGAACAGAACTAACTAGAAAATGATTATATATGTTTGTTAAATTTTTTTACATTTATCCAATATATCTTATAGGCTTAAAATGAGAATGAATCCAATTTTAAGCATAAATAGTCTAATATTAATTAAAAGGTCGATTAATCGCCTTTTGATGGGGAACCCTTTTTAAATGAACTTTTTGAAAATTTTATATGTTATATTTGAAAAAATGAAATCCATCTTTAGAATCAGGACATTAAAATTTACTTTGTGTAAATATTTGTTATTTTTCCAATAAAGTTCATTTTTTAATGAATAGTGAAAATGTTGTATTCTAATTCAAAACCTCCTTTTAATCTAATTTATTTTTATGGTTATATTATCTTCTTAGTTGGGATTAAAGCGTAGTTAAAATATATTTTTACCATTTAATTAAATTGTGGTCATTGGAATTAATTTCACGTTGAAATTGGACATAAACAACTGTCAATCTTTTGATAGATATTGTTTCTTAAAAACACACTATTTTTTTTACAGTAGGAATTAATTATAAAAATAATTAATAAAACTTTTATGTATTGAATTTGGTAAAATAGACATCATTTTTTAATATGGAAAATAAAATTTACTTTGGATAATGTTTTGGTATTTTGCTGACAAATGTTCATTTTTGACGAATAATGAAAAATACAGCATTTTACTGTTTTTTCATCTAATATAATTATATAGTTTAAATTTTCATTTTAATTGGTTTTAAAGTTTAATTAAATTATATTTTTATCCCTTAATACAGTGTTTTTCATTGGATGTAATTTCACTTTTCAATTGGATGTAAAAACAAGTCAATCTTTTGATAAAATTTACTTCTTAAAAACCTGTCTTTTTTGTGACCATGAGAATTATTTTTTAAATTAATTAATGAAATTTCTATGTTTGGAATTTGGTAAAATGGATTCCATATTTGTAATCATAAGGTTCAAATTTTTTAATTAAGACTCTTTTTTCTGGACATTATGAATAGTAACAGTGGTAATTATTGTTAATTATAGTGATTAATTAGTAATCAGGTAGTTAAGGGTAATAAAATAATATCATAATAATAAATGATGACCCCAAAATGTGTCCAAATCCCCTTTTTGAGTCATTTCCAAACATGGGAATATTTTTACCGAACTTGAGGGCCCATGGAGTCACATGGGTGTGATAGTGACATTTATGAAATTATTTTTAAAAAGAAGAGAAATATAACAAAGGATTGTATATCCTAAGTAAAACAATTTTAATTTTGGTTACATAAATGATATCTTAGATTATAAATAGTAATTTTATATATAAAAAAATTTCTTACATCATGGTATTTGTTTTATAATTTTTAGACATTAAATAAATAAATTTATTTAAGACACCATGATGATGCAGTGATTACCTCATTAATGAACGATTTAAATAAAATGAAAAGATAAGGTAAAATTTAAGACTTAAATTTGTCAAAAACCTATTTTATTGGTGGATTTCGAACCCTTATCACTTTAGCCTGGAAAAATATCAATTTGGGACCTTTAAAATCTGAAAACCATTTTATAATAAAGTATCATTTCAAGACGTTCCAAAAGTGACACTCCTCCCTCTTATAAAAGGCCCCCACCTATACCCCCTTACCCACACCTATCAAGACCTTTTCTCATCTAACCTCTGTTCATATTATCTCTCCACATCCATATATTACTCCTAGAATCTTCACTTTGGGCAGAATTTTTCCAAGGAAGCCATTGGCTCAAATCATAAAGAGTTACCCGATTTAGAGGTAATGTCTTCTCTCAAATTTCATTATTTTATTTTTCTTATTCACTCACCAATATCTTATTATTATTTGATTCTATAATAACACCAGTATCCTAAATTTACATGGATGTAGTTATGACAAGTATTCTACCTACACATACACACACCTCCATCTAATGGTTAAAGAACATATTGTTTCTGTGGGTGGTGAATTACTGTCTCACGAAACGATGATTGTTCAATCTTCTTTTAACACCACTAATGGTGGCCATTATGATGGAAATATATTTATATATGATATATATTATATTTATTTCCCCTCTATTCTTCTTAAATTTATATTTAAAACATACCTTTATGCTTTGCATTTTGTGAAAATGCGATAATTTTATATGAGGAAGTGCGGACAACCGCCCCCTCAAGTGATGTGACTCATTCATTCCAAACATGGAATTTATAATGAATGTAATTAATGAACTTATTTTACCACTATAACATATATATTATACTTTAATTATAATATATCTATGTCTAGTTTATTTTTAAAGGCCATTAATATGACAAAAAAATGAAGATAGCGTTCATGTTTACGTACGGCCTACCGTCTCCATGAACGATAAATTTCATTTCTTATCTCTAGACACTATGGAATATTATTAAATACATATATACTGGATATATATTATATTTAAATAATTAACACCAATCCAGAGATGATTTACTTATAACTACATGGACAATTCTATTCAAACAAGTTTAGTTTTGACTCATGTACCGAACATCGACAAATCGTATGATATGAACTCACATAATTAACTAGTTAATATAACATGATAATATGTGATATGAATTTAATAATAAACATTAAAGTAAGGCCTCAAGAAATTATAAATTGAAAAAACATTATTATTCATCAATATAAAGAAACGAACAAGACAAGTCAGACTTGAGGTAAGGGGATTTCTTATCTCACTTTCAATTCCATGAGATTTCCATTTTTTTCCAATTAATTATTGCATGTGGTGTATTGTGTACTTAAATTTGATATATATTATCAATATTATAGTTATATTCATGGTATTATTTTATTCATTTGGTTCTTATTATCTTTTCATCATATTACTCGATTTATTACAACGAGGTAAGGGGGTTTTATCTCACTTTTTATTCCTATGATATTCAGGCTATATTTTCCATTATCTCCTTTGAGGGGTGTTCATAATGTCCATTATTCTACTATTTTTGTAATATACTTTCATTTATGGGTAATTAAATAAAAATTGTATAGTCCTTCTTTTATGGGGTGCACGTTTCGAAAGTTACCCAAATCGGTAAGGGAACCATCAACCGTCCTCTTTTTAAATGCCTTATTTTTGTTATGTAATTTTTTTTACATATTATTATGTTTGGAAAAGTTCTGATATATCCTTATTTCAGTAAATTTTATGTTCAAGTGATGAGATACAATTTTTATCTCTCATCAACCCATTTTATGAATTTTAATGTGACATCGCTAGTCTGTCGAATTTATGTAAGGGAACTTCTTAACCCGGTTTCAATTCATTGGGTTAAACCTCTAAATCTTGATTTATGTCATGCAATGAATATGTGTGGATGATATCTGATTGTTTTATACTTAATATCCACTTATATTTAGTGCATTTATGTTTTTCACACATAATTATGTAATTTATTTATCCTTAATCTAAGGATACCATCTTTGTATAGGACTTCTTCTCAATCTTCTTTCCTTGAGGGATATTTTGATTTCTAAACGACTTTATTTTATACTAGGTATAAAAACCTTTTGACATTTAATTTCATTAAAAAGGAATATTTTTACATAAAGAGTTTTACTAACAGATAAAAGGAATGTTTTTTTCTTACGTATAAGGCGTCAATGACTTCTCCTCCGTCGTGAACATTATTTGAGTTTTGGCTTCCTCTACAAGACATAACTTTTTTTAAATGAAAAATAAATACCATTTTTTACTTTATTTTGCTATTGAAAATTTTTTGATAAGGTTTTTATTATATCAATGTGTTGTATTCATATCTTTTGATTGAAATGTGGAAATTTTATTTTTCCTTTATACAAGTTTTATGTGATACGATTATGTTATGGTTCTTGGAAATTGTTTATGAATATGGGTGGTTTCATGATAAAATAAGTGTGGGTGAACCCGAGATAGCTCTCCAATGCACTGGATAACACGAAGGAGGTAAACACTAAGGTTTCTCCGAAGAGATTTAGGGAAAATATTATGATGGGTATTATAAACCTAACCATTAGGGTTACTCCCTATGTAAGAATGTTATGAATACCTCAAGTTTCATTTATGTCTTCTGATTTCTATGAGTTATTCATAAATCATATGATTTCATGAGGTATGTTAAAGTGCTTAGGTTTTATGTGTAAAGAATGATTTCACTGATACTTATGTATACATGGACTAATGTTTCCTTTCTGTATTTTATATCCATTACTGATCTTTTTCTGATCATCCCATGTTTTTGAAATGTTTTTCACATGACATAAATTGGAATAGTGTCTATGATGGGATCAAGGAAATGTCATGCTATCTAAAACATGGAACTAGATATGGCTCTCTGTTCAAGAGTTTTTATTTTGTGAAAAAATGGAAACTAAGTAGATGTGTCTACTTTGTAATCATTGTGATGTAATAGTTATGTCCTAATTCTCTAAAACTCTAAACCTGAAAAAATCTTCACTATGAATTATTCATTTAATTCATGATTATGTAGTGTTTTAAGGCCAGGTCCTTATACCTATGGTTATATTCCATGACATAATACCAAATTGTTATATCCCAGGAATCTTATGCATCTATATCCTATAGGGGACCTAGGCCTCTCAACACAACAACTAAAGCCATCATAATAATCCCCCAAACCTTCACGGCCAAATCCTAGTTAGGATAAGAATCCTAAGTACATGTGGCATCCATAGAGTCCCATAAATACTCGAGGTCAAATCCCAGTGTCCTAGGAATTCTTTATGTTTCTCAATAGCCATATCCTAGGTGGTACTATGAATCCATGGTGACCTCATAGTCCAAGACATATCACATCAGTATCACATAAGGCCCAAGGTTGGATCCTAAGAAGTAACTCTTGGAATTGAACATTCCATCATCACATCAATCTTTTATGCTTGGTTATAAAATATTTGTCTGGATATCTAGAGCTTTATCAACATAAATAAGTAAAATTTTGATAATAGATGGTTTTTTCGATTACCTATTCCAAATAATATAGTCTATTTCCCAATAAGAACACATTTTCATCATTGGTTCTAAAGTGACACCCACTACCCTCTATACCCATACCCACATACACCCACACATGGTCATCTCACAATGGGCACCCATTGGGTCCCCTTGGCAACATTAATGAGAGGCACTTTACAACTGGTCCTCATTCACAACTATTCGATTAGGCCAATGCCGGATTATGTGGTGGGGAAAATCTCATCCCTTAGTTTCATCAACACTCTCATCATACCTCAAAGACCTTAAGGTTCTAGTCACTATTGAATCACCATAGTGATAGATTTAAGACCATATCACCTTCCCCATCACCACTAGGTTATTACTCACAATCAACCTGACCACCAAGTCCTTATGGGGTCTACTATCTATGTAGTCACATTCCATTGGGAGAGGAGTGTTCCAAAATCCCATATATTCATAATTAATAGGACACAACCACTTTCCAGTACACAAGGGTCCAACAGGGACCTCACAACTTTGTTTAATTCTATTAATTTTATTTAGTCTAACAAATTTAATTTAATTAAACTATTCAAATTAAATTTATTAAATCAATAATAATCAGTTATTATCTCTATTAGAAAGGATGCATGAACACTTACATATAAATACTACGAACAACTCTAAGGAATGTACTGAGGACCACCTACCACAAATTTATGTTCTTCCTATTGTTTTAATTGCCTGACAACTCTCGCCCAGTCTTTTCCAAGATAATAAATAAACCACTAGCAATTAGCCTCTCACTTGAGGCCCTAACCCAATCTAAATAACCCACATTAATTAATTGTCGCATTTAAAATTAATTATTCAACATAATTGTGAAGAGTCATGGTCATCTAAAATATTTTTTGTTTCCACTTTTAGTCTGAACCATGACCAATAACCCATGGGAGGTCAACAATGGTACCTCGACATCAACCTGATCTAAATCCCTAACATGAAATACCATTATGATTACCAATTTTAATTAAATTATAGGAAAACTCATAAATAAATTCATGTATTGGAATATCATTAGTGGAATGATTAATGGTGGAACTCAACCATCATCATATGATATCCCCTCAGTATGAAGAACCAATCTCCCATGAGAAATTACTAATTTCAACATGCTCTAGTGGAATCATTACCAAAACCCTAAAACCAAAAAATAAATTTTAGAATTATTTAATTAAAATGAAGACAGATGACAATATATGGGGATAAATACCTTGAATCACTGTATAACCCCATTTAGAATAATCTGATTTTTGGGTGTACAAGTGCAGCGAAAGGGGTGGAGTCAGTTGGGTTCACACGTGAGGAAGAAGAGGACAGAAAGGGGTTTCTCCTTTCAAAATTCATTTGAGAAAAGTGTAATTTTGAATTTACTTTTTTGGATTCAGGTTTTGGATTTATTTTTATCCAAATTATGCACTAAAGATGCTGGTGGTACAACCATGGATCATCCACCTCAAATGGATTGGTAACACATATTTTTAAAACATGCACAAACCATGTGGGTCAACTCAGCATCTCCTCAAATATTTCACATGGTTTCCTCTCTATTTATATCCAGTTTTACCTTAACCATGATCTATCTATGGGATCACACAATGATATATAGAAAAATGAACTAGAAACACCCTCATCTTTGGGGTTCTACATGGTATTCCCTATTGTGGACCCCAAATTGTAACCCTGGAGTAGAAGCATCTAAAAACCCATGAAACGTACCCTAATATGATCAGGATAACCTAAAAATTGAGATACCTTCTATGAATCATCCCTAATCTATTTTTTTATTAAGGTATTACAAATCTCAAATTTCTATTATGAATCTCATATGAAAATTAAGAAAATCCAATAATAGAAAAATAAAATTCCTTTAGGAATCTTCAACATATATTGATGTGGGGTCTTATATTTTCTGCACTATAGGACTTCTCATCCCTAATAAGTCTACTTGAGAGTCATACTATCAGTTTTTACATACTAAGGTCTCAAATTCCCATTCATGTGGTCATGTTTCATCCTTGAATACACAACACATTTCTAAAGAAATAATTTAAACATAAGGTTCACAATCATTAAAAAAAACCAACATTCATATTTATTACTGAAATAATTGGGATGATGATCCATAGAACCCTTTGAACTCGATACACCTATAAGTCATTTTCCAAATTACCATTCGGTAAATGATTCTTGAAAACATACAATTTATATAATAACAAAAAATTCTAATTCCACTGCACATCTACTATAGGAATTCCCCAATGAAACACACTCTTAGTGATCCACTAATCCAATCAGTATGATTCCCAACTTATATTTCCCAATAAGAGAAGATAATATCTTTTAAACGTTGGTACATGTCCTCATTTCCAATTCCCATGTCAAAATAGTTATGCAACCGTCGTCGATCCGCTACATGAGCGCACAATCATTTCCATGAACAATCTAACCAATTTTTGAAACAGGACTAACATACTGAATATGAATTAGTCAAAACTACTTCCAATACACTAAATCCAAATACCAAAAAATTCAATAGTCTTACTATCCAAAGATTAACCTAATCCCAAATCCAATGCGTATACTCTACCCAATATCCCATATGAATAGGTAAATGTCATTCCAGGAACAATCCTATAATGTTTAGATTTATTCATCCATCAGTATTGAAAATACCTGATTATTTTCTGATAACCAATTACATGTCCTAAAAAATCCTACAGCCTGAGTTTCGTACCACCTATGACCGATATCAAACTCCCCATTATAGGATTGACCTTGTCATATTGTCCCTGTATCAAATTCTAATCATCGTAACCCACACCCATTTAATGGTCGAACACCATGGATAGGTATAGGAAAACTCACTCATAAGTGATCACTAAACCAAAACACCAATTATCACTCATCTCCATATAATGGAAACATAATCCATAGAAATTATAACACCCCAATATTTTGTGAATTATTTTTTTCTGAATTAAATTAATCTTTTTGATATTTTTCATTTCACACAACACTAAAAATTGATTATTTTATTTGTTTGACTTCTGATATATACAACACAAAGTTAATAATGCACTACATGTAACATAAATTTTATCATTATCTACATATATCACTAAGTTAATATTAAGTTTCATGGAAGAATTAATTTCTTCAATGGATTGTGTAACAAGAAATACTAAGTGTTACCAGACAACATGTTATTATATAATTATATATAACCAAGATGTTAAGTTATATTTTATGAATATTATTAACTAGGTAATGTAAATATATGGTTTAAAAAAAATATAATCAATTAATTAGTTACAAATTCTATAAAAAATTTTTTGTTTTTGGTATTATCTGACATCAAGAGCGACATTCCCTTAATGCTTCCTTTACAAGATTAAAAAGTTATTTTCTTTTAAAAAATAAATTGGTTTCCTAATATCCTATAAATTCATTATCTCAATATATTTTTAATGAAAAAGATATTCAAAATGTTATAAATCTATTATATAAGTTTTCATGGAAAATGGTTTTCAAAATATTTTCAAACTTATTTTATATGTTTTCAAGTAAAATGGTTGAATTGTTTTTTTCAAGATTTATTTATAAGTATTATTCACAAGAAAATGGGTTTCAAAAGGTTTTATTTTTTTTAGAAATCATTTTTCATAGAAGAAGGAATATTTTCTTCATGATCTATTTTTGAATGATATTTCAAAATTATTTTCCATCTAAGATGACATATTTTGATATTACTCATTCCTTTCATGGAACTAATCCAAAGGATCCATTCATATTATTTATCTAAATGGTTTATGGTTCATTTAATAGTATTTATTATACATTTTTCTCTTTCAAATATTATATGTTTTTGAAATATATTTTTTCCATTGGTTATATTTATGATTGAATTATTATGAAACATGTATCTTTTCTACATGATATGATATGATTACATGTTTTTTATACCCATTTCATTTAATGGGGGATGATTGGATTGTTTATGATTTTTTGGGACATTTTTGTATGATTTCATTATCATATGGCTGGGAACTATATCTCTCTTCCATGAATTGGGTAATTATTAATGATTTATTAGCTCAAAGTGTACATGGGAAGGCATGCCAAGCCTGAAACAAGAGGTAAATTGGAGGACATCCCAATCCCGAAACAAGAGGATACACTGGCGGACATCCCAAGACCCAAACAAGAGGGTACATAGGATGTCATATAAAGACGTAAACAAGAGGGTGCATGGGAGGAAATCCCAATCCCGAAATATGAGGGTACACAGGAGTGAATCCAAAGCCAGAAACAGGTACATGGGTGAATAACCCAAGCCTAACATGTTACAAAGGACTTGGTAGGCTTCATTTACATAGGTTTTTTATATGTTTTCAACATAATTAAATGGTTTATTCCTATGTTATTATTTTATGGCTAATGTACATTATTTCCTTATGATTCATGTCTAATAAACTACCAATATTTATTATGATCTCTAATATGTAGGGTATAATATTAAAATTTTATATTCGTGTTCCATACTCTTTTGATCATGTTATACTTATGCATTACGTTATTTTCCATAACTGAGAAAATGGGCTCACCCCTTTCTTATGTTACCTTCCCAAATGTTATGAAAAAAGGTTTTCAATAGAAGTACTAAAGGTAGATATCATTATGGGAGATATTAAAGATCATTCACCAGGATAGAATATTTTGTTTAGAAGATTCCAAATACACTAATCTATTATAGTCCTTAGGAATTTTTTTATAGTGTACTATATATTCATCTAATATGATTTCATATCCATATATGTTAAGCCTAGGTCACTATAGTTGGTATCAGAGGAATGGTTTATTCAACCTCTAGACACTAGAATGAGAAAACATTAATGTTATCCCTAGGTATATTTCTAAGGATACGTCTAGGGATATATCTAAGGATATGTATAAGGATTCTTTAACATTTTGGAAAATTTCCTGTAATTTTGGAAAAGGATAGAGTTAGTGGGTTCTGAGAAATACTTACCTATCAAGATAATACAAGTGGATGTATATTTGGAAGAGATATACCTAGGGGTAACAACTCTGAAAAGTTATTACTTGCCTGAATTAGGGTAATCTGACACAACAACATGCCTTATTTCACATATATTTTAACACTCCTGAGGGATATGCTTTGGAAATTCAATAAATCTTCATAAACCATCATAAAGTATTTAAATAGAAGTTTTCTATGAATAAATTCAGATAAACCTATATTTTAATATTGTAAGAAAGGTGTCATAAATTATTTATCATATAAGTAGTTTTCATGATTATGTGGTTCTTCACTTGGATAACTACTTTTTTACTCAACAATTTTAGTTTTATTCAATGGTTGGAACCTAAATAAATTGTGTTAATGGTTATTGTAATAGAAAATAAAGTGATTATCCTCCAAAGAAACCAAATTCTACGGGATTAGGAATAAAATCTCTTGTTTCTATACTCACAAAAATTTCTAACGATATGAACCATGTTGGATTCCCAAATGATAAAATTAGGGAACAATATTCTATTGAGTCCTTCATGAGGAAAATTCCCCCTTTTCTCAGTAGTTTTTAAAATACACTTATTTCAAAATAATGGCTCTATACCACAAAAAATATGGTTTCTATTCTCCAATTATTGGAACATGAGAAACTCATTCTAGTTGTTTATTAGTTAGAACGTGAATCAAAACAGTGGTGTACTCTAATCAAGAATACGAAGAAATAATTTTAAATTTACTCAGTAGACTGGGACAAGGTCAAAAACTAATTCTTTTAATAAGTAATCTTCTCATATTTTTCATATCAAAATGGAAAATAATTTTACAAAGATTTTTTATAAGGATAATGAATTTGTTCATGATGATTTAAAAAATTTATAATGCTTGTGAGGTACTCTATGGGTATTATCATTCAATAAGAAATATGGATCGATTCATTAGTGGTATGAACCCATGTATTCAAAAGTACTTGTTTAGAAGAGTCTTTAGAAGCTATGAAGAAGTGGTTAGTTGTGCTAAAAAGGTGGAAATAGACGTTGGTGTTTTTATCAATCTCATGGTTTTGAAAAGAAAAGGGAATATTTAGATTAAAGTAAAATATATGAAACATGGAGAAAAGAACATGGGACTTCCATTATGAACAAATTTTGTGAAGAAACATGGATTGAATTATCTTAAGGGGACTAAAAATGTTTTATGTGTGGAAGGGAAGTTCAACATGATGTATAATGTAAATCCAACTGAAGGAAGTTAGATTATCATTAATATAATGAGAAATCCCCACAGAATGATCCTCCCACACATTAGTGTTTCCATTTCATGGAGTTTGGCCATTATGCTAACAGGTTCTCTAATCCAAGGACTAATGTGAATGATAATCCAAAAAACCTCCAAATACATTGGAAAAAGGGAAATATTATGTGATCATAAGGGATTAATTGAACCTAGATAATTAAGAAGTACTTATCCATCTCTCCCTAGTTGGGAATTTTACGTTTGATTTTGTATGAATAATCCCTAGGAAAGTATTATTATCCATCATGTGGTGAGATTTTATGTGATTATATTTCCCTACGTGGATTTTGGAATAATAAAATCACATTATATAATATATTTTTACAAGGATGGACCAATGTTTCTAATAAAAATATTTTTGTTTCAATATCAGATCTTCTTTAAGGAATAATAGATGAATTATATTTCTGAAGGGTTACAAGGATAACAATTTTTGAAAGATTTTAAGTGAAACCTTAGATGAATTTAGTAATATTAAAGTTTTTTCTTTCAATATGAGGACTTATTCATATTGGAAAATATGTTCAGACAACTCTTTGTTGATTATAATTGATGGGATGGCATATCATGGGTTTCATGATATGTTAGTACTTCTGGAATAAAAAATCCACCTTCCTTTTTTGAGAATGTAGTGATGTGGATCAATGAAATAAAATGCGTGATTTTGTCCTGAAATCCTGAAAGTATATAGTTTCATTAAAATTATTCAGATTTAGGAAAAAATTTATTGAAACCAAAAAAATTATTATTACCCATGTTCCTTATGGATAAAATGGTCTTTTAGGTCATACAGATTCATGGATTTGGGATTTTTAACTTTCTCCTGACCTTGTTCTATATCACTTGCCAATAGAACATGATGGTAATATTTATCTTCCATGTCCATGAATCCACTTCCAAGAAAAGTTATTGTATTTGGGAATCTTGTTCTGATTTAATTTGGGTATGCGTTATGGTTCCGACTTTTCCTTTTTATGGGATGTTTTCGTATTCATTTTTACAATGTGGGTTACTAAGAAAGTAACTTTAAATTAATAAACCTTTAACAACTGAGATGAATTTCAAGTATGAAATTAATTTTAATGGTTGTTAGAATATAACACTTGGAGATTTGTTGAATTATTTTTTCCATTTTGAATTAATCTTTTTGATATTTTTCATTTCACACAACACTGAAAATAGGTTATTTTATTTGTTTTTCTTATGATATATGAAAAACCAATTTAATCTTCCAATTATGTTATTTGAATTTTGAAAAATATATACCATATTTGGAATCATAATAATTTTAAATTTATAATATGTTAAACATATTTTTTTATCAAAAATATTAGTTAAAGTAATTAAAAATAATTACATCAATTGATGATGAAATTAAGCTTAATAAGGGAATAAAACATGACCTTAAGGAAAAAAATGACCTATAAAATTTTCCAAAATATATTTTATGGACATATTTAGACTTGTATTGTACATTTTCTCTACTTTGGAAAATTATTAGATCTACATTCAATAAAAAAATTTGGTGGGTTCCTTTCTTTTAGAATATTACAAGAGTGTCTCTCCTCCTCCATTATAAAAGGCATCCTCTCATCCCACTTCCTCACACAACTAGAAAAATTTTGGATTAACTAAAATAAACCATAATAGCTCCAAACAATCCCTCACTTCCTCATCAAATACTTATTTGAAAATAAATATTTCAAAGGAACCCCTTTGGTGCAAACCAAAAGGAGTTACCCCATTAAAAGGTAACACCATCCCTCAATGTCTTTTTTATTTTCCTTCTCCAATCCCTAAAATATTCTTATCCCAGGATTTTAAAACATCCATAGTATCCTCAATTTAATATGATGTTTTCATTCTATGTATTAAACATATACTTACGCACACTTCCATCTAATTAGTAATGAACATGTTGTTTCCTCGTACGGTGGACTACCGCCTCACTAAACAGTGATTGTTCGTTTTTCCTTTTCCACCTCTCATAGTGGAAATTATGATTTAAAAATAATTTATATATGTAATATATATTATTTATTATATCTTTAATTTTCTTTAATTATATTACAACATATATATTTCTATTTTCCATTTGTTGTTAATACAATAATTTCATTTGAGGAAGTGTGGACTACCGCCCCCTCAAAGCGATGTGATTCATTAATACACTACATGGAATGTATTAAGGATGGTTTTAGTGAATATATATGATATATATGATATAATAAATCTACTTTAATAATTATGTAGATATATCTCTCTCTTTTACTTTCTTTCTTTCAACACGACAATTAAACAGAAAAGGCGTTCATGTGTACATACATCTTACCGTATCCATGAACGATGTAATACATTTGATACTTCTAAATTATAAGGATTTATTTAATACATATATATTAAATATAAATTACATTTAATTAATGTTTTAAATTCTTGAAATAATGATATAAATATAAGGATCAAAGATATAACAAATTGATACACATGTGAAAAACAAAGCAGGTATTACCTGAAGAGAAACCTTAACATAGATTATTAAATAGTGGGTGATATAAAGCTATAATAAAACCATGTATGGTATTATAATTAATAACATTTATATTTTATATATTTATAATGAATTTATATTTAGTGTTCATTAATTTTTAATGAGTATGATGAGATTCAAGAAAAAAATTTAGGGAATTTTGTCTCACTCATTATTTCCGTGAGATACATGCCTTATTCACCTCACACTTCATTTGTATGATATATATAATTCCTATTATTTTATTATATTTCAATTATACTTAAATATATGTGTATTTAAAAAACCAATTTTATAATATTTATATCATGGGGTTTATGTTTCCAATGTTATTAGATTAGAAATGCAAGTTTTGTCTCAATTTACTTTCTTTGAGAACCATGTCATGTTATGATTCTATGTTTTTATATAAGGGGTATAAAATGCACTTGAAATGATATATAATTAATCTAATTCATTTAATGATATTTTAAGCTTCATTTATTTTAATTTTCTTTCATCGGGGTATGATTCAATGATACCAAGTTATAAATGTTTATAGAAATAATCTCATCGCTTCTTGAGATTTTTTATGATTATAATTTCATGGATAAAAGCTTATGATACAAATCCTAACAACACTAATTAATTTTATTACCCAATTCTTATTCATGATATATTAATTTATTGATACAATTTTTCCAATCATCGGTTTATAAGAAATTATATTTAATAAAGTATGAATCTACCTCTATCTTTGGTCGAAATTCATTGTTCTCTCAAAACCATTCCTTCTAAAAGAAATCATAAAAGTTCAATTACACTCATATGATATTTAAAATATATTTTTACAAAAAAAATTACTTTTAAAAACAAATGGTTTTCAACACGGAAACGTATTTTCATTTTCTTGTTGATACACCTTACTAAAATTTTTGCAGTGTAAATGGAATGTTCGGTGTGTTCGGGTTTATCCGCCATCGTGAATGAAATTACCTTAAAGATTAAATTGAAATATTAAAAAGTTTTCTAATATTAAACTATAAACTTTTTTCCTAATATTCCAAAAATTAATTGTTTCGAATTGTTTTCAATGAAAAAGGTTTTCAAAATGTTTTCATGATATTTTATATGATTTAATGGAAAATGGTTTTCAAATTATTTTCAATATTATTTTATATGTGGTTGAGTAAAATTTTTGAAAATTTGTTTTAAAGATTTATTTATAATAATTATTACGTTTAAAATGGTTTTCAGAAGGTTTTATGTTTTTAAAAATCCTTTTTTAATGAAGAAGGTATATTTTCCTCAAGAAATATTTTTGAATGATAATTCAAAATTATTTTTCATCAAAGATGACATCTATTAATGTTGCTCATTCATTTCATGGAAAATATCTAAATTTTCCATTAATATTATTTATCTGAATGGTTTATGGTTGATGTAATGTTATTTATGAAACACATTTCACTTTCATAGGTAATATGTTTTTCGATTCCTTTTTCCTTTTACGGGTTATGTTTATTATGAAATTATTATAAAACATGTATATTTTATATGAGTTATGATATGATTTAATATTTATGATACACATTTCATATCAGGGGTGATGATATGATTGTTTATGGTTTTGAGGCACATATATGTATGACTTCATTAAGAGATGTATGGGACCTATATCTCCCTCCATTACATTGGGTATTAATAATTGTTATATGAGCTCAAAGGGTATATGGGAGGGAATCCCAATCCCAAAACAGGAGGGTAAATGGGGGGAAATCCAATTCCCGAAATAAGAGCGTAAATAAGAGGAAATCCCAAGCCCAAAAACTAGGGTATATGGGAGGACATCCCAAGCCCAAACAAGAGGGTACACTGGAGGACAACCTAATCCCAAAACAAGAGGATACACGAGAGGGAATCCCAATACCTATAAAGGTACAAGGATAATTAGACCAAGACTAAAATTTTAAAAAGGGAATGGTATGCCACCTCAACATATGGTTTTTATATGTGTTTACCAAAATTTCATGGTTTGTTACAATGTTATTCTTTCATGTCTTATGTAATTTATTTTATTATGATTCATGACATATGAACTGCCAATATTTATTATTGTCTCTAATATGCAGGGTATAATCTTCAAATGTTATTCTCAACATCCATATACCTTTTTTATGCTAGGCTTGTGCATTACATTTATTTAACCTTACTGATAATTTTATCTCACCCCATTATTATGTTTCCTTTCCAAAGGTTATGAAGAATTTTTTTAGGTAGAATTACTAAATGTGGAGAACTTTATGGGAGATATTGAAGATGTTTTACTAGGATAGATTATTTTGTTTACAGGATTCCAAATACAATGAACTATTAAGGTCCTCCTGAATTTATTTTTTTAATGTACAAAATAATCATCTAAAATGATTTAATATCCATGTATGTTAATCTTGGGTCACTATAGAAATTTCCAAAACTGCAACTGTAACAAGGGGCGTGATTATTGTGTCCCACCTCAATAGGTTCATCTATAAAATATATGTGTCGCTCCTCTCAATCCATGCTCACCATGTTTTTAGTATACTTGGACAATAAAAACCCCATATAAACTAGTTAGTCTAAAAAAAGTACATTCTAATGCTTTTATCTCCAAAGGACTCTCAAGCTTTGGCCAAACCCTCTCACATATTGTTGTGGCATACGACACTGTGCACTGACTCACTAAGATATTGATACATATCTCAAAGATCACATGGGTATCCCACTTATCCCACTGACTAGGTATCACATATAGATCCTATCACATAGAACATTACTTGATACACCTATTTAAAGAACCACATGGCATCCAACAACCATAACCACCAACTATGGGGTCTCAAATACATCTCCAACATCACTTTCAAACTCACCAACCCACTAGGCATTGATTATCACAACACATCCACCTATAGAACTACTACCTCAAAATTAAAGATCTGAACATTATGCTCAAAATTTTCAAAATACAATGGAATCATCCTAGATGATCCAAATCAATGGAAACACAACCATTAGTACAGTTACGTAAAATTCTATTCCAAGCAAAATAGAGAAACACCATATAGGTTATTGATAACACTTTAAGTAACTGAACCAAGAAAAAAACACACAATGGGTATAATAATAAGGATTAAAATTAATATATTGGACTATGTGGTTTATTCCATGTACCATACTTTTTGGTACTTTATCATAGTCATCACAAGTATCTCTCTATGTATCCACATGAACTTCCATCAGAAGGAGGAATATGTACATGGTGGTCCAAATGATCATAATTCTACCAATTAATTATATGGGAAAAACATCATATGATAATTGTTTGACACTTTAGTCAATATAAACTCTCAATAGTGGAAAAATAACACAACCAGGTCCCTACATGTCATTTGAATCCTTCTTGTTGAGAATGATGCATTAGAAACCTTGTTCCTCTATAGGCTAGGATTCAAATCCATAAATTATGTCATTTTAATTTAAAGAGATAAAAAACAAAAACTCATAAATCAAAAAATTATCTGAATCCAAAAAGTGGAATATCACATCGGCCAAAATAGTGAAAAATCAGAACATCAATCCCGAACCTCGAATAACCTAGTCATTCTACCGTTGAAGGTGTTCGTGACGGTCCATCTAATTATATGTCACAGGATCCAACAAAATCATATATATCGTGTATAAAATATCCAAAATATTTAAATAAAATGTAAATAAATATTTGATACCAATTTATAATAACCTGGTCCTGAGGCCACTTGACTAGTTCCCCAACCCAGTTCACCAAAAGCTCTTTGGCATGCCTCCTCAAACTCCAAAGGCTTCCACCTAGTAGTTGGGATGTATAGTGGTGTTATGAGTATACAATACCCCTTTATAATAGTGTCTAATTATAGTAAAATCATCAAGAATAATGCATATAAAATTACATGAAAATAATAAATAAATAGATCAATTTATAACAAAATAAAATATAGAAATAAATACATACAAGAGTGATCACCCACTTTTTATATCACATATTTAGGGAAAAAATAAAATGAATATAAAAATAAAACTGACGGATCTACTAAAAATTCAATACATACCTCATTCCATGACTTGTGTAAATGATAAGATATCCTTCTTTATCAACACTAAGAATTTTCCAAACCTTTTCGTGTAATGATGTAAGAGTCTACTTGGGTAACCCAATGAAACAGTATCCCAAGTAGGGTGTGAGTACATACCTCAGTAGAGAACCACCAATAAAATACTACACTATACCATCCATATGGTGATATGTGCATTTGACATCGTCCCAATCAGTATATATATTTAAAGAAAAAAATTAAATAAAAACTAAATAAAAAATTTTTAACCCTCAAGTCTAGGACATTGATAGACTATACCTACATCATCTGGTGTTGGGGTGACTCTAAGTACATCACGATGATCATGCCACTATAGAAATACCTGGTCATCGGTATTAACTCAGTAATCCCCAATATTGAAGCTCAAACATCCAGCATCTCAAAATTAATTGATCCACAAAAAAATATCATGTGTCTTCAGAATCTCTTCCAAATCCAATAAAAAGAATGTATTGCAGATAATTTCTAAAATCCTAAGAATTCCATATCCCAGAGGTTATAATCCATGTAATTATGACAAACACTAATATCGTAGATATCATGGGTGTTCTGATCAGGTATAAGTAAAGTCATCTGGCCTGACTATCCATATACTTGGGGTGACCTAGTCATCTCAACATAAAAATAAAAGTTATCACAATAATCCTTGGATCCTATATTGTTGTATCCTAGTTTTTATAAGAATTATAGAGACTTGTGGAATCCTAGGGTTCACATATATAACCATTGTAGTATCCCAACAACTAGATCACTCTTTACATTTCTCAAAAGAACAATCCTAAAAAGAAATGAGGATCCATAGAGACCACATAGTCTAGGATGTCTAACATTAGTGTCACATAAGGCCTAAGGATGGATCCAAAAAAAGAAACTCTTTGAATCGACCATAAAATCATCACATCAGGCGCATATTCTATGTTTTAGGATTAATGAATCAGTTTCTATAGTTTTATCAACATAAAAATGTTAATGAATAAATACATCAAGGGTTGAAAGAACACTAATAACCAGTACCATAGTCCACAACCCTGCAGGACCCCATGTTTAGTGAGGGTTATAATGTAACACCCTCTACCCTCTCTACCTATACCCATATAATCATACTCAACGTCATCTAATAATGGGCACCCAAAAGGTCCCCGAGGTCACAACAAGGATTGGAACTATACTGAGGTTCATCAGTCATTACTAATTTGTCAAGAATAATCCCAAAAATATGGAGATATCTCATCCCTAGGTAACATCCATATCATAATTTGGCCTCATACATCTCAAGGGGCTAGTAAATTTCAAATCAATTGACTAATGGATTTAATCTCATCTCACCTTCCTTTTCTCCACTATATCAATCCCCACACCAAACCTAATAACCATGTATCTTGGGGATTTACTCACCTTGGAGTCATATCCCAAATTGTGTGGAGTGATCATATCTTCACTCTATCTATAAGTAATATGAATCTAAAACATTGTCAACATGAAAAATATTATTATCAATGAATCATTCATAAATGATCGGGGAAAACCATCTAGTGGATGAGAGTCTGACGGGGCCCTTGACACTTTATCCAATTCTCTCAATTTTATTTAATATAAATAATTTAAATTAAATTAAACTACTTAATATTAAATTTTACAATTCAATGATAAGAGGTCCATAACTCTATAGTAAATTCTTCATTCTCTCATGTATATAAACATTATGAAAAAATATATAGGTAAAGTAATAATGACCACCTACCTCAAACCAATGTTCTTTACATTTATTTCACTACCTAATAACTCCCTCCTAGGCTATCCCAAGCTCTTCCATACTGCACCAACCATTAACATATCACAAAAGGTCTTAACTTAATTAAAAAACACATTAATTAATAATATAATATGTAATTAATAAACCATATTAATTCTAAAGATATTAAATCATATAAAATCACCCAATAATCCTCATCTTGGTGGAACTGTGACCAACAACTTATGGAAGGTCCGCAACTATCTCCTGATATTAACATGATCTAAATACCAAATTAAAAATATAATTATAATGACTAATTTAAATTAAATTCAATAAACAATCCTAAAAAAGTTCACTCTATGATTTACCGTTAATAAAATAATAAATTTTATAACTTTGACATTATCTTTGGATGTCTCCTTATGAGACAGAACCAAATTCCCAAGAGAAATATTCAATTTCACCATACTAAAATTGAATTGCTACCAAATCCTTAAAATAAAAATAAAAAAAATATAATTATTTAAGTAAAATTAAGATGGATACAAATGGTAGTAGAGAAATAACATGAATCACCACTGAGAACCCATTATAGCACATTCTTGAATTGTTTGAAGGAGGAATGATATAGGTGGAGACAAATGGGAACACATGTGAGAGAGAAGAGAAGATAGAATTGTTATCCCTTTTAATATTGGTAGTGGAAAAGATTAATTTGAACCTATTTATTATCCCACATGATTTTCCCACATTATTGACCAAGCCATGCACCAAATGTGTAGATGGTAACACCTAATTCTATACATCTCACACAATTAGGTCACAATATTTTCCAAACCATGTGCTAGTTGTGCGAGTCACCTCTGAAACTCTTCTAAATTTCCACTTGTATTAGTCTATAATTAAACAAAAAATTTCATTAATTTTACTATAGTATTTTGATAAAACTAATCTCTATAGAAAATTAATTGGAATTAATTTTAGCTTTTGGGAGATACACTATTACTCCTAAACTATGACTGCCAAACTGTGAAACCTAAGAGAAAACCTCCAAAAATTCCAAAAGAAAACATAAATCTATAAAGCCTTAATCAAACATTAGAGCTACCTTAAAATCATCATTTATAATATAAATTTATTACTTTGAGGCATTTTAACTCTCAAAATTGCATTTTGAATCTCCAATAAGAGTCTAACCCATCCAGTAAATGAAAAATTAAAATTACATCTGGAATTTTCAACTTTTATTGAAACAAGGCCTAACAAAATTAATGATTATTTTGTATTGGAAGAGAAAAAATAAAATATTTTTTGTAATTTTTTTCATAATAATGGAATAACATTCTTTATTATTTTAATGTGGGTGAAATAATAAGTGGAAGAGTAATCAAGCAGTGTACTTACCTCTTTCATCTGGTGTAAGTGTCACCTATGTGTGAGGAGCACTATTGATTTACCATATAACTATAGTGAAATCATAGGTTTCATGGATATACCATAACTATTTATATCTAAAAAATTCATTTCTAGATGGTTTTGTGACTATGGATTATTTCCTAGTTTCAACAAAGATTAATCTTTATTATTAAAATATGAACCATGTAAATATCTTGGCCACTTTTTGTGTGATAATGATTTAAGGAGAGGTAATAGAATAAGAGAATCGATATCTTAACAAGTCAAAAAGGTAAAGTTATAAAAATATTTAAATTAATATAAAATGGTACCCACACAAAATTACTCCCACCTCAATTTTGAGTATATCCTATATTGTTCCTTTCATAATCTATCCTTGAGAATAGATTTGTGTGTATTTAAAATTTATATCAGTTATGAAACATTGTTGGTCACTATTATGATAAATAATATTATTATCCGTCTAGATATTTTTCACATAGTGGAGAAAACGAAATGACACCACAAGCTAAAGAGAATGTACGAAAAAAATAAATCTATCTTAAGGAGTGAAAAAAATGAAGAATTGTGAATAAAATCCTCCCAATGAGTTCATGAAAGAGGCTGATTAGGTTGTAAACCCAACATAAAATAGATTCATATATTTTAGTAAAATAGGAAACACCATGTACCATTTCAATATGGCCATAATTATTAATGTAAATGGGATAAATATGGAACATAAAAAACGGAAAATCCAAAAGGGAGAGAGTTAGATTGGCATAGTGGTGGAAATCCGTAATGAAGTGGTTGAAATTATTCTTAAAAGGGGTAGCCCAAAATATAAAAAAGGCATGTTTATAAGGTGAAACAAGTAAGGATACAAGGTTTTTATATGTATGACTATTTTTATCATATAGATGAAAAAATTTGGAAAGCACCTGTGATCTCGAATTCTAAAACAGTTTTGTAAAGAATGATTTCAAACCAGAGAAATATTATGAGAATAAGCCGGAATATCTATAAATCAAAATTTCAGACTAGGTGGAAGTGTCTAGAAGGATGGATAATGATAAAAATAATCTATATGATATGTTTTCTTGAGAAAATAAGTCCATTCCATCTATGAATACAAGTAAAAAAGGTAAAAACACAATGCTTCTTTAGAGGGAAAAAATCATCAAAATCATTGGTTAATTAAGCATGATGATTCTCATTCATAATAAATATACCAATAAACGAGTTGCTGTGTTAGGAGTAAAGCATCATCCCTCTAGTCCACATTTAATATTTTATGAAATACCACCTTATTCCCAATCCAACTGAATTTATGTTCCAATATTAGGAATTGATGGTTGGGATGATTGGAGATAACCCCTTGAAGGGGAGATTTAAAAATATGTTCATTCTACCAAAAATTATTCACTTCACAAGAATATGAAATTCTAGATAAATTTAATAACATGTTGGGCTGAGTCATGATTTTCAATTTCTCATCACTATTTTACTTCTTATTTATCCTCTTTATCAAGGTGGTATTTATCTAACCTTATGGGAAAAAATACCATGCCCTTTAATTTTATTTCTCTTTTTTATTAAATTGAGTATAGGGTCTATAAATCTCCTTTAAATTATTTTTACAGACCACCATGTTATAAGAGACATAAGTGGTGGCACAATAAGAATAGTTAATGGGTATATTTTTCTTAAATTGACCTCACTTTTTCTATAATGGGTTGGCCCATGGAAACAATGAGTTAGTGTTTTTATGGAATATTTCTAAGAATATTTATTTCCATACATCTCTCATGGACATAATTGATCATAGTGGATGTGGATGAACAAATGAGGAGAATATGTTTTTCTTAAAATTAGATGAGTTTTTAAAAAAATTAAAGCTCTTCCCCACACCCATTGTTTGATTAACGGATAAAGAAAAAAATCCTAATTTTTATTTATTTCCATTAAGTGGGGAGAAAAATTAATCTTATGGTAAAATATTGATATGTATTTATGTATTGGAAAGTTTGATGTGTTTACAAAAAAACTAGAGGGAGAAACTGAAGTGCGTGTTGGTTTGTGTTTTTACTTTTTTTAACGAGATTGGAAATATAAGAGCAGGGTGAAATGGGTGATGGAATGAGTATCATACCATAATCTGAATATTAGTGGTGTCCCCCTTGATGTATGGGTAATGTATGAAATAATTTAATTTCTCTTCAGTTCCAACATGTACATATTCAAGTGGGAACACAACAATTATCATATGATGAGAGAGATGGTTTTTATACCAATGTAAGTACTGAAGTTGGATAAGACTTGTCTATAACATGGTAAGATATTGGAGATTAGGTGAAGGTGTTGTCTACCGATCCATATATTATAAATCTTATAAAAATTTCATTAAAGAGAATAAAATGGGTTCAATGTGTGTATAGGAAAACTAGATTAAATGTGAATAACCCATATCTGAGGTACACATCATGTTGGTTGTTAAATATAATTATAAAAAACTTTTTGATAAGGGTTATAGAAGGACCGAAATTATTTTAACAAATCTAATTTTTAATTCATAAAGTCTATAATTTCATCTAAGAAGTGTGAATTATTTATTGAGTCCTAAACTTAGAATTTGTCATTTTTTATATTTTTTATTTCTGTTTTTCAATTTTTTTAAGTTTCATATTTTAAGAAAACAAAATATGAAAATGGAAGTATTGTATAGGTATCATTTTCACATTGTTTTATTTTTAAATTGGTATTTTGTAGGTTTATTCTACACTATATTTTGTGTGACATAGATCTTTGTACTGTCAGTATACGTATGATTCTCAAAAAACAAAGAAATATAGAAAATGTATCTGAACATTTGTGTGATTGCATATCCTCTTATGTGGAATCAATGATGGTAATATATGCAAACTACTTTTTATAATTGTCTTTAACATGTAGAAAAAAAATAAGGAATCTAAAGACTGAAATTCAAGAAACCCATATTTATTTATCTGAAGAAAGAATAATTTAGATGATGAAAAATCTATTCTACAAGGAACTAAACACCACAAATAAATTATAATGTATGGGATTCTAGAATTTAATGGAAGGTTATTTGATCTTCATCAATTGAAAGGGAAGATCAAATAAACATAATAAATAGAGTTTTCAAAATTCTATAATTCTAACAAAATAAAATCTGAATATTCTTAAGATTTTCTTTGAAATTCATAATACCTTGATGTTATCCGATGACATGATCTAAGATTGTTTTTAGTGAGATCAAATTAAAATTTCTACTCCATGTATTTCATGATTAAAAATTGAATTTAATGAGTTTTTGAAAATAATATTGATTAAGATACATCAGTGGTCAAGATATCCATAAAATCCCATATCATTGTGATCCTAGTATGTCTTAGTGAAAATAAAGAGTAACTGAGATGGAATGTTTGGAGTATTTCTATACCTAAAATGATGAGTTTCAAAGTTATTTAAATTAATAAATTCTAAATATGATGAATCTTATATTGTGTATCCATGTTTAAAACTTGTTGAATCTTAGAGAATCCACAATCCAAACTAGGGATAAAGATTGGAGGTAAAGCTGTTGGGCCACTATTCATAGATATAGAGTCAAACTGCAATCTATTGAGATTTTCTTAGGAATACTCTCACACCATAAAATAAGAGCATCATTCCACAAAATAAATTATGTGTTGTGTATTTATTATATATTTATGAGAAATGTAGTGTGAATTCTATAAAGATATTTTAATTTGTATAAGATAAAGTCGAGCCTATTATAGATATTTTCTTAATAACTTTTCAACTGAGTTTCAATAATAAGGAGTATTAAATGAGCTTATTTTTGTAATACCTTTTGAATTGAAAAATATTTTTATTAAATTTTTTTCCTAATGTTGTTATTTAAATAACACACTTTTGGTTGTTACTAAAAATTTTCCTATGACATACCATTTTTGTATATTGAAAATAAAAAATACATTTAATGTAACTTCTGATGCATTTGAAAATCAGAAAATATTAATGAGTAAGATATTCAAAAATAAAGAGGTATTCAATTTGAGGCATAGGATCCAAGAATCTGAGAGGTTGTACTTGATATAATAATATATTCTATTGAATAATAAGAAGAAGAAGAATCTAATTCTTGTTGTAATGAAGGGGTACAAATAAGATGAACCAAAAAAATTATCCCATGGTTTGAAAGTATAATAAGAAGAATAATATTTAGTTAACTTATAATACATATAAATACAGATGTGGAAGGAGATAGAACAAGAATAGTTTATGAATTTTTAGTGGTGTTCATCTAATATTTTCTTTGCTATAGCTTACAATGATGAGAAGAAGAACTAGTAGAAGTCCTATAAGGTGTTGTAGTGCTGAGAAGATATATAGAGACCAATTTACATACAATGAATCTTGAAGACTTACTGGTAGTTAGAAACCATGTGTTAAGAAGGATATCTATCTTGTTGATTTATAAGTAACCTAGGTAGACCTCATGATCAACTTACTAAGTGGGGATTAATGGAACACTTGAATTTACATACTATAATTCAATAGAACCTATGGGACATAGGGTATGTAGATATATCATAGTGAGAATCTTTGACAATAACATGAATCTACCGAAATAATTTTTATGGAAATCAATAATGTATTTAAAAAATGTGATTTTATTATGTGTGAGAAGCACCATCGACTATATTAATTGATTTATTAAAGTATAGAATCTATGATTAGGCATAAAAACCAATCATGGAAAGGTGTAGGTCTTTAATACTAACCTTGTAAAAATATTGTATAAATTCTATCGGCTTCACTAGTATACTTGTGTTTGATTCTTTTTTGGTTAAAATAAAAAAAAATACATACACACTAATAAAAAAGAAGTAAAATACCATAATAGTTTAATATATTTATAAATAATTTATAATTTGGTAAAAATAGGAAACACAAAGTTCACACCCCTCTCTGGTGTCTTCAAAAATTATGAGTGGAATTTAAACTTTTCCCAAAGAATGATTCTCTCTCATTGGATCTAACTTTTCTTGCAAAAGTAGTTTTGTCTCAATTGATGAAGTTTAGATTTCATTATTGGTTTGAATAATAACCTTGAATGTAAGAATCATATTCATATACCATTTTTACTAAATTGGAATTATCTTTAAACAATACAGAAAACGTGAAATGGAAAGAGTCCAAGAAGCTCAGAAAATTTTCAAAGAAAAAAATAAGATCCTCCACATGTTAAAGGTAGTTAATTTTATTCTAGTAGTTCAAGTAATGATGGAACTAATTTTATTAAATCTGTTTATAAACTCTATTTTTAGGTTTAAAATTATTTGGATATATTTCAATATAAAATTATATTTCATATATTCATGTATATACAGAATATTGATGATAAAAAATCATAGTTGGTAGATGATGTTGAATCCATGAAAATTAAATATTCATGATAATTGAAAAAATGAAACTCCCACATTTAGGAACATAAATTCATGTCATAGTTCAAATATATTAGAAGAGATAAATTATCAATGGATTAAGATAACATTAAATATTTGGGCTGTGATAAATTTGACAATAAGGAAATATATTTCCCAAAAAAATGTTTGTATTCATAAGTTATGGAGGTCCTAAATAAAGGGGGTCTATGCTGAATATGGATGAAAACACACTAGATTAAATAATAACTCACATAAAAGGAACAATCTATCCTAGAAGAAAAAAAAATTTGTTTTGAAAAAATTTGTTATTTATAATACATTTGGGGTCACAGATATGATGAATATTGGTATAAACTAGTCAGATATTATCCACATACTAAATACCAGAAGAAATCACCAAAGGTTTTAGAGAATGTAGGAAAAGTAAATTAATCTTACATAAGGTGTAAAAAATAATTCTAAATAATATCCTCCCAATAGGATACGGAAGGATGCTATTTAGTATGTAAAACCTACAAGGAATAGGTACTTCTGTTCTGGAAAAAGTGTACACACAATCTACTAATGAAATATTTCCATCATTGTCCGGTTTAATGGTATAAATATGGAACTTAAAAAGGATCCAATCCAAGAGGGAGATATCCAGATTGACATTATGGTGAACATCCTAGATGAAGAGTTTGAAAGAATGCCTAAAAAGCATAGTTCAAAATTTTAAACTGTTGTGTTTGGAATGTGAAACTTCGAAAAGAGATTTGATATAAAATTATTGGATATTTTTTTTGATAATTGAAACATAAAGGAAAATCTCCCATGATATCAATATTTATTTTTTTGGAAAATAATTAATTCACACCTAAGAAGTTGTCTTAGTATAAGCCTAATGAGTCCAAACAAGCTACAAGTGTCATGGAGGGTGGATAAATTTAAAAGGAATAAATACAATCTATTTTCTAGAGAAAATAATTTAACTCAACATATGAACAGAAGTAAATCATGAAAGAACCATATGCTACACAAGAGGGATTATATTTGTAAAATAAAAATGGAATTAGTATAAATAATATCTGACACTTTAATGATGCCAACAAAGTAGCTAATGGGTTGGAACAAAAGCCTTAACACGCTGTCTCGCATTGAATTATCTATAAAATTCCACCCCAATCCATATCCCAACTCATTTATGTTACAAATTAATTAATTTAAGATGATTAATTTTAGAGAGAATCCCTTAATGAGGAGCTATCAAAATAAATTCAATCATACATAAATTAGTCACTTCACATGTATATGAAATTATGTATATATTTGATAACACTGAAGGTAATAATATAATATTCACTTTCCCGTCACGATTTTATATCTAATTAATCATGTTTTTCTTTAGGCAATTTATCTAACCTAATGTGGAAAACACCTATCAGTTGTATGATTTTATTTGTTTGTATGTTCCTGTTAGTATATGTTCTTGAAAATCATATAAATATATTTTGGAACCCCATATGTTCTAAAATATATAAGTAATACAACTATGATATTGGTTAATGTATCTATATGTTTTATAAATTAACCTCTAATATTTTCTACAATGGGTTATCCCATGTGGTGTTAGAGTTTATAGATGATAGAAAATTTCTTAGAAGATTGTGGTGGCACCCTTTTCTCATGGATGGAATTGATCATAGTGGATGTTTACGAACATTGGGGGAGAATATGTGTTTTTGTAATAAGAACAATTTTTTTAGAAATAAATCATTTCCAACACCCATGGTATGATTATGGGTGGGGTAATCCTCTTTTCATCCTCGGTATTTGTTTTAATTAATGGGGGAGATAAAATTTGATATTATAGTAAAATATTGATATGCATTCATGGATTTCGAAGTTCAAGGTATTGAAAAAAAATCCAAAAGGGGTTATTGAATCACCCATTGGTAGGTTTTTTATGCTTTTTCACAATAATTTCAAAACAAGACCATAGATAAATGGGTGATGGATGAAATATACACCCATTACATGAAGAATGTAGGTTCGTCCCATGATGTAGGGGAAATTAATGAAAGAATTTGGATTCCCTTGAATACATGGCTAGACAAATTAATGTGGGTAGCCCATAATTATCTAATTATTAGAGAACTAGTTTTATTAAAAATTAAAGTACTAAAGTAGGAGGAGTCTTCTATAAAACATGGTATAATAGAGGAGATGAGGTGAAGGTGTTGGATACTAAACCATGTACTAGATAGCCTATACGGATTAACTAAATAGGATAAAATATGTTAAATGTATTTTGATTAAATTTACGCTAAATGTGGAGAAACCATCCGTGAGGTACATATCATGTTGGTTAATGAATATAGTTCTTAAACACTCTTTTAGTGATATTGTAGAATGAAAAATATGATTTTAGAGTGATTTTTTTAGCTAAAAATATTATGAAATTTTATACTATAAATCATAAATAATGGATGGGTCATGAATCTACTACATGTATCATTTTGGTTACTATGTATGTCTGTTTTAACCTCTTGGTTATTGTCCTCTCAGAATAAATAGAAAAATAACACAAATTTGTGGATATGTATAAATCATTTTCACTCAATTTAAGTATCAAATATCAATTCTGTATGTCTGTTCTCAACTAGAATATGTTCGATATAGATCTACATAGGTGTGTATGTTGGAAAATGTACATGGGATGTTCAATAAACATAAAAATATAGAAAATAAATCTATGGATATGTGTGATTGTGTGGTTTGTGTATGTGTCATCATGGATAATCGTACATGTGAACTATTGTGTTCAAATATCATTTGACACTTTGAGAAAAATGATGTATCTACATATTGAAATTTTAAATTTTTAGATTTAATTATCTAAAAAGAGAATCATTTGGGATGATGCAAGAGATTTTCTTAAAGTTAAAAAATAACAATCACTTGAAAGAAAAATTTATCCAAGAATAAAATGATAGTGGATATTATTATCATCCATATAATGAAAATATCAAAAAAATATGATAAATATTGTTTCTAGAATTCAATTATTATTGTGAATTAATATACAATGTTGCATGATTTGTGATTACAAGTTCTAAATATAAGTATGTTATAAAAATACATTATTTAAACTTGTTTCTAATGAGATTGAATTATAAGATCCACCGCATGTATTCCCTGATTAAAAAAATGAATTTAATGGGTTTTAAAGATTAATATAGATGATGTTACATTGATGATAGAGTTTTCTATAAGAGCTTATATCATTGGGATATGAGTCTGTCTAAGTGAAAATGAAAATTAATTGAGATGTAAGGTTTGAAAATTTTAAAACCCAAAAAGGACAGGTTCAAAATTTAGTGAAACCTGGAAATGATAAATATAATTAGGCTTGTGTTATGAAATCAACGGTAGAAAATCATGAAATTTAGAGAATTTATGATCCATTTATAAGATAAAGATGGAAGGTGAAGGGTATGAGATGTTACTATTATATAAATTCTCAAATTGAGATATATATGAGTTTTCCTGTGAATATTATAGCACTACAAAAGATCAATTCTATATTTTATAAAGAATTAGGTTTTTTATATTTATTGTATATCTATAGAAGATACAATCTATAATTAATTGATTTATTTTAATTTAATCAAGATGATGTCATGATTTTTATATATATATTCTAAATATCTTTAGATAATGTTTCAAAAATGATGATCATTAGATAATAGTATATTAAAAATGGATTTCGAGTTGGAAAACGTGCACAGTAAAGTGGGGTTTCCCAATGTTATTACTTAATAATCATAATTTTGGATGGTAGTAAAAAATTCTCCTTTACATTACATTTTTGGATATTGATTGTGAAAGAATATATTTATGTCACTTTCTCATGTACATGAAATTTAGAAATGGTTATGGGGGAAGATATAGAGAAATAATGAAGTAGCCAAATCTAGGCATAATGTTTTAGAATTTGAGAGGTTTTTCTTAGAGATAAGAACAAGAACTATAAAATAATAATAAATATAATCTACTAAATGTAGTAAAAAATTGATACATAGAAACTAAACTAGTACTAAAAACAATCTTATGGGTTTTAAAGTAGTACAAGAAGAATAATTGGTTGATCAGTATGCCTTTAATGATATATTAGAGGAAGAAGAAAAAAAGAAGAAGAGTGCCTAAATTCATGGTTTTGTTCAGGTATATTTTATTTTCTCTATCCTATAGTTATGAAAATAAGTGTCAACAATAATCTTATGAGTTGTTCTGGTAATGATAAGAGATATATGGATCATGCTAAAATAATTATATCTTGAAGGCCAACTGGAAATTGAAGAACATGTGTAGAGAATCAAGAGATCCATTTTGTTATTGAATAATAATACTATTCATACCTTATGATCTAATTACAAATATTTCATAAAAGGAAAAATTTCACATATATAGTAGGAATCCATATATTCAGGGGACTCAAGGTATAAAGGTAAATCATTCTTTGTCCCGATGAATATAGTGTGAAGTTATTGAAAGATGTTCGACAAAAATAAATAAATTGTATATCGAGGGAAAATCTATATCAGTGTGTGAAGAACCATCCATTTTATTCATTCATTTATTATATTATATAAACCATTATTGGGGGAAACAACCAATCATGGCCGAGAGTATGCCTTTAAGTTGAACATTGTAAACTTTTTACAATCCTTCTATATACTTTTCTCACATGCATATGGTTGATGACTTCATAGTTAAACTAAAATAGATCCAGGAGAAAAAAAATAGAAATATAAGTTAAATTTTAATGATTTTAAAGGATTCATAAATAATTTGGGGTTTGGTAAAAATGGGAAACACCTTATCCTCCCCAGGCATCAACATCACTTTTAAATGTAATTTAAATAGGTTTCACAAGAAAAATTGGATGATAGAGTAGATGAAGAGGTGTGTTGTAGTTGTTTTTATGTTATAGTCTATAGTTATGTTGTGTTTTTTATATGGTAATTTCATATCATTATTTTATTATATTATATTTATGTTTATGATGTTATTTCTTCCAACATTTTCTGACTATTTTTTGACGTGGTTGTTGGAGAGATGTGGTGTTCTATTATATTGATGTTAATGTATATGAGGAATACAGTATTCATACAAAAAATATAGCTATTATTTTTATTAATATATAAATATGCAGTTATTGTTATTATAATTAGATATACCTCATTATGGTGTTATATAGTTATCATGATCATGGAAATTTTTTATGTTATGGATTAAAATAGGTGGTGATTGACATACTAGTTATGGAGTTGTGGTTGTGGTGACATAGATGAGGATATTGTTGAATTGTGGTGGAGGTTTTCTTGTTTTGTTGCTTCTTTTTTCTTTTTTATTAATAGAAAAGTTTTTATATATATCATTTACTGAGATTTTACTATACTTATTTACTTAGAAAATAAGAGGTTTAATGAGGAACATACTACTTGTATATTGACCCAACTATAATCTATTGTTTTTTAACAAAAAGGATCAGGTTGAGGGTGGTGTTTGATGATGTTAGTTTAGATAGATTGTTTTTATAGTGTAGATGAAGTGGTCAGGGTTGTTTCCAATAATGTTTTTTCATCAATTTCAAAATATTATATTTGAAGAACATGACAAAAAAAACCTAAAAACATATAGAGGGGATATTACAAGTTCTATATTATAATTAATTTAAAACTAAAATTAACACATCTTGATCATTATTCCTATTATTAATAAATTATTTTACCACTCCTATGGTCACATCATTTCGGTGGAGAATCAAAACTAGGAACCATCTAGTACTATCCAAGAATGCTTGTTTAATCTCCAAAAAATGAACTTGGTTTTCTAGGTTCCAGCATGGAAGATGAAAGGGCGTGTGTCCTTCTACATTGATCTCAAAAAAAAAATATCTCACGTTCCCTCTTGTTCATGAGAAAGAGGAGGAGGTTTACTCTCTTAGTAATATTGATATAATTTCGTGATAATTTCTCTCCATTTCTTGAAATTAGTATCTTGAGACAGTCAATTACACACAAAAATTCATTTTTTCTCTAAAATGAAAATTTGTTATTTTATACTTTGGGTTAAACAAGTAATAATTTAATAAGGGAAATTTATTTAATTTTTCATTATATGTAATCCTCATATTAAATAATATTTATATATTATTATTATATCCATGAAATTATCTAAACTCAAATATAAATAAATCATCTTAGTCGGGCCCTATTATCTAATCCTATCAATCCTCCTCATAAGCTATCTAACATTAAATAATAAAATATTTATAAAAAGTAGCTATTATTCATTAAAATAAATCAATATTATATTTTCTAAACTCATGAAAAAAAATTATTGTAATATTCACATTACTAAATAACTATGTATGTTAATCTATTCACTAAACTGGTGAATAAATAATTATTTGTTTATTACATAGTGAATAATAAATGAGATATAATATTACACTTACATATTCAAAACTAGAATACATTGTTTTTGAATTTACTTGATTAATTGTAATTAAATAATTATAATTCCAGATGTTGAAGAATATTTTTTTCTATATGTTAAATGCCACATATAATTTAATGACATTTTACATTCACTTACTCTGTGGCCCTCTAGGCTACTTTCTTAATTGAATTTGGAAAAATTAACTAAAATATAAGATCAATATCTAGCAATAAATCAACCCAAACTTAGAGAAAGAAGTTAATATTACAACATAAAAACCTTTATAAGAATGATACTATTTAATATAATCCTTTTTTTTGATATCTCATAAAGTAAGATTCATACATGTGTCATCATTCTTATGCTTGATTTATCTTTATATAGGACTCTGAAAAAAAACCCATATAACTACTATGGTGATGTATTTAATTAGATAGGTTCATTTCATGTAAAGGTCTAGAGATAGCTTCTTCCATTAACTTGGAAGGGAAAAATCTTTTATTGGATTAGTCAGTTAATTCAATATCATATATAGTGAATTCAATGTATACTACCTCACAATGAGAATATTTCACCAAGGTTTTCATCCATACATCAATATTTGTGATTCATTATATATGTTAATATTTATTTCTATTTTAAGGAACAGTAAACATGTGTGATGATATGAATATCCAATGAAATATATATGACATGTGTAGTTCTTAATGGTGGTTCTACCCTCATAACCTCCCTCCTTAGAGATTACTATATATATTCTATTTTGTTGATTTTATTTTAGAAAATATGATTATAGAATCATAAGGTTCTCATTAAATTAGGGAGATCTATAATCTTTTCTATGTGACAAATACTCAATGGACATTATCAAATTAATGTTACAAAAAAAATCATCTTGTGAAAACATTTTTATTAATTTTCTAGTAATTTAATGTAAAAAAATCCATTTAGTTCTACGGAACCAACTCCAATATACCCCTACATTCACAAGATCCAAATTATAATCGATGAATTTTCATATTTTATATAGTAAACATGCTTCTATAAATTTATGGTTACAGTTTTTGGGTCTACCACATTATCTTATGGCCAATCCACTTTATGTGACTTCACTCCTTTGAAACAAATCCCTTGATAAGAGATATCACTTTGTTTTTATCTTTTCCCCTCAGTCATAATCTTAATATCTTCTATAATATCACATTTATAAGTTTATCATGATATAAATTCTATGATAATTCTTTAATATCTTGGTAAAACTCCACAATTTGGATAATATCGCCATTTAAACTACTTCTTAAGCCTCATCAACAGGCTTTAATGTACTCAGTCTATATACATTTGAAAACCACATTCCTAAGTAAAATTATCATTCTTATTACCTTAGCCTTACTATGACACTAGATAAAAATAACCTAAATAAAGACTTGTTATTTATCCCCTTTATAACAACTATTCCAACTTCTTAATGTGGAAGAAACTTTTTCCTTACACATTCTCAAGTACTAATGGATAGTTTTAATTGAAACCTTGGCAAATTACCATAGTTACGTTAAATATTTTCCCACAATTATTTATGCCTAATAAATATCAAACATAAGTATATATCATGTAATATTGGATAAATTCTGATCACATAAGGATATGGAATTCTATTCATCCTAATATTCTCCTTGTGTTCCGTATCAGAACAACTTTGATGGATTTCTCTACAAAAAATTAGGGTACTAGGGATGGGTTATTATTTGTTCTGGTAGTGGTTTAAACCACTGTTAAATGTTTTTGTAACTATTTTTTATACATCCTCTAATGTTGAAATCAAGAATCAACTAGTTTAATTTCTAACAATTAACTATCTATTATTTAGATGTGTCACCAAATGTTATTCAGTGGAAATAATTCCATTTTTTAGTGGTGGTTTTTTATAGAAAAAGTTCTGAATGATTAGCAACGGTTTAAACCACCATTATAATTCATAATATATAGCGATAATTTTATCCATCACTAAAAAAACTACCAGTTATATTGATGGTTTAAACCACTACCATATATCACAGTTAAAAAATAATATGCAGAGGCTATAGCCCCCTAATAATACGAAATAGATAAATAGACCGAAAAAACCAACACTTAACTATAGTGCCATAAATGAAACCAATGTTATATGTAATAAAAAATATGACATCATTCTTCAATGCCACAACATCACTACATACTACCACATAACCACATAACCACATAATCACACTACCTCTCTAAAGATATAGAACCCCACACATGGACATTTCACAATATTACCATATCACTGGATACCATCACCACACATCCTTATAAATCATTACCAAATCATCAACAACCAAAATAAAACATGCCAAAAATCCAAAAATAAAACAAAATAATTTACTATAATAATTTTTCCATAACAAGAATTCTGCATAATAAGAAAACAATGAACTACTCCACTATAATCTCATCAATCTTTTGCCATCAATTTCTAAAATTTTCCACACTCGCTATAAGGAAAAAAAATTCCACCACAACCACACATTAATTATTTATACCAAATAACACCTCCACTACAACAATGATAACAATTATAACTTTATAAATAATATATAGACACCAAAACTTATACACACATGACTTAATTCCTATCCAACTCATTATATGGGCCAGCCTAACACTCCCTCCTAAAATGAGCCTATCAAAATTCTTTCTTTTATCAGAGTAATCATAAGCTACCCATCCCAGGTCAAATATAGAATTTAACAAAAGTATAAAATGATGTCACCTTTTCATACATCACAAATATCTAAACACATATCCTAGACTGTAACCACTTTAGTTTAGTGGGATACCAACCACCCTATATTTCTCTATTTTACCATAGTCTTCCCTAATATTAGTATATAATAACATCAATCACTCATATTAGTATAAATTAGATAAGGTAAAGAAAAAACCATCGAACCGAAACCCCCAAGAAGTGGTTCCAACCATCCATCAACAATTCCACATGAACTCCATACATCCTAATATTATTCCCATCTATTTACTCTACGAAAGGATATGAAAAGAAGTTCATCAAACTATAACAGAATAATTTACTATGAAGAATTTAAAAAATAATTCAAAAGATTATAAGGATGAATATTATAGTGGAATAATTGGAATAAAACACATAAAATAAACCGATCATAAAAAATTTCATGAAATTGAAGTGAAATAATAATATACCCTACCTCAAAAAAATTAAGAAAATAATCTAAACCACAAGATGGTATCTTAATCCCCGTATCATTGGTCACTCATGATTTTACTTACACAACACCACCACTGAATCCAAATTTAATCCCCATAACTACCCATTTAACTAATATTCTCTCCATCTCCATATCCATTTCCTTATCTAGGAACCTGTATGAGAATTTTATTCAAATTAAAACAGAGATATATATTTAATTTTCATATTAAAATAGTTAAATTGGTTTGTAATAAATTATTGTTAAATTGTATGATTTACATACAAACTCAAACTATTCCATGAAATAATCTCATCGAGAAAACATCCAGTTGATTTGTGATACAAAGTAACCAATTGATTCTTTAAAGTATTTACTTTCAAATATTTTATCTTTAGATGATTCCCTTATTACTTAGTTGTGCTCCACTATTGTTTAATTTTGTTTTTCATTGAAAGAAACCGTATTTGATCATATAGAGTTTGGTATTTTCTAAAACCAATAGTATATTTAGTTTCAATCCCTAGTGACATTCTAAAGACCTCATAATCAAATGGCATCAAACTCATCTTGCACATGTGACTAGGATGCTCCTTCCCAAGGACCTCACCAACTAGATTATCCTTAGAGGCCTAAAAGGAATTCATGAGATTTGTATCCAATGGTTTATTTATTTTAACCTATTAAACAAATTTCTTTCAAATTTAATGTAATACATATTGAAAAATTATAGTATAAAATAAGTTATTACAATAAAAAATAAATTCAAACCATAATTTCTTTTTTAGGATCATTCACATAACTCCCATAAGATTTCATATGAAAGTACAACCAAAGTTTTTTTTCAGGTTACATGGTATCTAAAATTATTTTTCTACATTAAATAGTGAAAAATAAAAAAATTAATATATGAAACATATAATATTATCATATAAATATTTGAATTAATGAAAATATTTCCATTTTGTATATATTTCTTGACAAACTCTTTGAACTTGTGGTGTGGTGGTGATTTGATTCACTCAACATGAAGCATTTTTTCATGAAACATCTTCAGATAAATAACATATAATTTAATATTAATGTATAAAATATCATCTCCTTATCATATGCATTTATATATGTAAAATGAGAATAATATAATAACATATTATTCAATACCATGTGCTTCTTATGGTGATGACTATCAAAAAAAACATTCCAAAACACTATAAAAACCCCTTATGGTGCCTTATAATAATATTTCTAATTCTACAATGACGTATCATTGAATTTATTCCACAGTATCCATTTAAAATATTTCTATTTCTTACCGAAAATTTTCAATTTTCACTTTTGTGTGATAAGATCAACAATGATAAATTGGAATAAAATCTGTACAAAAAGATTTATTTTAAAAATGTTATAATCTTATAAAATAATTACATTAAATAGAGAAATAATGTACTGAAATTACCTTTAACTGGGAATCAAATACTTCATTAGTTCCAAGATAGAGGCATATTCCTTTGATCAGAATCTATAATCGGAAGGGTAACAGGATCATCCCCTAAATGGCCTAGATTTTGGACAAATAATCTTGCAGCATAATCTATTGGGAACCCATGAAAATTAAAAGGGAAAACTATCTTCAATCAATTCAAATTCCACACATCTAACCTGTTAATATTAGTCTTGGTGGTAAACTATTTCTATATTTTTCGAAAAAAATAGTTATCAATATAAAATGTTTTTAAAAATTTATTCAGATTAAATTTGTACCTATAAAATCCACCCTCTAGTATCCTCATGATGAAATATGAGTGACGACATATTCCCTCTATGTAGAGTCATCACATGATGAACCCACTGAATTAGGATGTTGTGTTTCAGAAGTTGGTGGGAGGGTGATAGAGGGTTCTCCAGATGCTGAAGGGGGGATATAGAGGGTGTGGAAGAGGTTGGTGGTAGGGAGAAGAAGGATTTATCAAATTCTCTAGAGAGGGATCCCAAGGGATCATCAGGTAACATTGATGACGCCTGTATCGTTAGGGAAATGTCAACCGTAATGCCCCTACCCTAGTTACCCATAGTCAGTGCATTGTTACATAACATTTTCCTAATCATGAAAGATCATGTTTGAAGGACTAATTAGTTCAGTAGCCTTGGATGTACTAGATACATTCATAACATTTACATTACATCATAAAATGGGAACCTACAACAACATTTTTTGAATATACTACACTGAGATCCCATAAACTATCCATGTAGGTCAGTCATAATATACTTCCTCAAATCATGGGAAAAATAAAACAAAGAAAGGGGTGACCTCAGATGATCGGTAATGATAACAATATAGCGGAAACATTTATAAATAAGCATAAACATTTAAAGCAATGTATAAAATTAAAACAAAACCCTTTTCAACATAAATTTCATTATAATATGGAAAAAATAAATCAAGATAATTCCATTTACTTACTCACATGGATATTCTACTAGTCGAATAATCACATGCAATATCAATAGCCACTTTCATAATTATGGAATGCATAATGCTAGACATTCATAACCCCATAGTCATGGCCTTGTGCTAAGACAACAAATAATATTTTTTCAAGGCCTTGTTCCAAGACACTAGCTGGTCTCATGAGACCTACCGATGCATCGAGGATCTATATAGGGCTCCACCTGTCACAAACTATGTTCAATGCATTCTTCATACGAAAAGGTTTAAAGATAACATAAACATTCATTTTAAAAATAGCATATGAAATGTCAATACATTATCAATAAACCATGATTTGTGAAAAAATAACACATACATAGTCAAACATTTCACAAAACATTCAATACAGTATGGAAGTTTGGTATCATAATAAATCAACATCAAATAATCTTAAAATCCATCAAAGGATGTTGACATAGATGATCTCAAAACCTTTTTTAGAGAAATATCTTTTATATTTTGAAATAATTTAAAATTCATATAATTATAAAACAAAACATTTATTTTGGATATATTCTTATAAACTTGTAAAGGAAGATTTGATGATGTTATGATAGTGGAAAATAGTTGCACCCGCTATATAAGTTAAAAAACATTCTTACATTAATTTTGTCGAAAAGGTCATAAAGTACCTTGTTTAGAAAATGTCAGAAAGATTCCTTTCAGAAAATATAAGGTAAAATAAGGGTATAAATGACTTTAACCTATTTTCTAGTAAATAGAAAAAAAAATTGAAATACAATTTTAAGAAACATGGATGTGGATGATAATGAGGTCCCAGTAGATAATTACGTATAGACAACCTCGGATGATAAAGAGATTGTGAAATTAACTGATAACTTGTACTTCTCCTTCATCAAGTGTAAGTTAACCTCCTATGTAATTGTTAAGTATTTGTTATTAAATTATTCATGAATCATATACATTAATATCATATCATGTATGATCTTTTAACATTTCTTTCTTAATAATATCATAGTATTATCATCGTTTCGGGTTGTAACTGATTCGTTTTCAATTATATGATTTTTTACATAAGTAATATTTTTTATTGATAGGATGTATCTTATTAATATTAAGAATTATATTAAGTCTTTAAACATTATTCTTAATCATACAATGAAAATTATTCTTGAATGGATTCGATGGGAAATGAATCTCATCGCGTTCGTGGAGACAGTAATCCGTTAGTACACACGAGCGAAAATATCATTCTTTTGATATTATAACAATATATAATTGCATGGTATATCATATATAAAATATCATTATCATGTTATATTTATTATTTACATAAATTAAACATCATTATTATACCCATCCAAATAATAATGTATTGAATAACAATTACACCACGATGTGTAGACGGTAAGTCGTACATACGCATGTATGGTGCCATGTCATTCAAAGGATGGATAGAATAATGAATTTGGTTGTAAAATATTTATAATATCATAAAATTATATAAAATTTACTAGAGTTATTATTTTATAATATAAAGAAAAAATAAATAGGAAGTGGAAGAAGAAAGGAACTTGAAAGAGTTGATGAAATATTTACCTCTTCTTCAGGTTCTTATTTTTGATTTGATCAAAAGGGATCCTTAAGATGTCTTTATGACTAATGAAAAGCCTCTAGGATGAATGGAGGATAGTTGAAAGTGTATTTGGGAAGGTTTTGGCCGAGCCAAATGGATTTGAATGTGTGAATTAGAGAAAATGGATAGTACCCTTTTATAAGAGTGATGAGGGGCACCTTAAGAAAAGCTAGAAATATTATTTTATAATAAAATCATTTTCAGTTTCTAATGGATCCAAAATGAATTATTTAAAGGATAAGGTGGGGATGGGTCAAAAGCCACTCAACCGATAAGTTTTAGACATGTTTTGGTAACTATATAAATATTATCTTTTAGATTTAACTCTTAGTTAAATAGTTTGACATTTACCATGTGTCTTTGTAATTTTATATTATATGGTTAATAAACATACTATAAACTTCTAAAAACCCCAAGGGGTTTATTATTGAATCAAATATCATTATATATGTATTTTGGATGAATGTTATATTTTTAGGAATATATTATCAATTAATAATATAATATTTTTTAAACTCTTTTATTTCAATTTTTATACTATTTGGTATTTAGTTTTTGCTAAATTCATAACAGCTTTTTTACTTCGAAAAAAATTCATCTATCCAACCGTATCTTGTCAAGATAACCTGAAAATTTAGTGGGAATCATAAAAGTCTTAGATTACATTTATTTGGATATTTATAATATCAAATTCTTTTAATTTTTCATTAATTATTTAATTACAGCATCATCATTGTGTCATAAATAACTTTAATTATTTAATGTTTAAAAATTTTAAATAAAATAAAATTATGTAGGAAGTCTTTTTATCTTTTTAATTAATATTTATAGTCGAATTTATCTTCTGCATATCCATATATTAAAAATGGATTAGTCATTAAAACTTAAATTTAACACTTTTAACTCTTCTTTCAATTAAATAATAATAAATGTCATATTCTAATCCATGTGGACCTAAAGGATCATATTTTATTCCTAAGGTTTTTTTGGATGAATTACACTTATCCAATAGAATTAGGACATGTGTTAGGGTAATAATAATATCATTTTTACCCTTAATTACCCTATTTACTTTTAACCATGGTAAGTAAAATAAAAAAATTACTATTCACCAAAAATTATTTTCATCATATTGAACCACATTTTACATACTGATAACAACCGCGTCTCTAGGTTTATTGAAATTAATCTCACTGAAGTGGTAAAATTATGTTTTATGTAAATTTTCAAATGCTCCTAGGAGGTGGAAAAAAGACAGTAAAAAGTTCTATAAAATTCTTATATATCTAATATTACTATAAAATTTCTCCAATGAATTACATTGAACTTATATAGGTATTATGTATCTATATTGAAATAAAATAAATTTAAATAAAATAAATAATTATTTGAATAAAATTCCATTTTAAACTATAACACAGTGTTTTTAGCTTTTCATCAAAAATTAAATGTTTTCAGAAAAATACAAAAAATTTACCCTAATATAATTTGAATATTCTGAATCCAAAAATGAAGTCCATTTTGAAATATAACATTTATAAAATTTCAAAAAGTCGGTATTAATAATCATAAAGGCTAGTTTTATTAGTTGTGTTTTGTTAGAACATGAAGTTGCGTACAACACATGCTATTTTATTATTCAAAGAGAAGCGTACTGTGGAAACATGGGTTGTTACAATCTCTCATCCTTCAAATAATTTCGTCCTCGAAATTTATTGAGTATTACTGATTAAAAATACACAGGAGGTTCTAACTCAAAAGTTCCTCGAGTTCCCATGTTGCCTCTTCCATCTTATGGTTTCTACATCGATCTTTTACCAGACGAGTCATTCGGTTTCTCAACACATGTCCTGTATCAGGAACCTTGATTGGCTCTTCGCAATGAGACAGATTGGGTTCTAGTTCTAATTTGTCATAGGTGAGTAAATTCTTTGGGTCAGACATGTATTTTCTCAACAGTGATACGTGGAATACATCATGAAAATTGGAGAGACTTGGATGAATTGCCAAATGGTAAGCTACATCCCCAATTCGTTCTAGAATTTCGAAAGGTCTGATGTACCTAGGACTCAATTTACCCTTATTACCAAAATTTATAACACCCTTCCATTTAGATAGCTTCAAGAAAACATGATCTCCTACCTGAAATCCCAAATCCTTCGTTTGGTTATCGACATAACTCTTCTACCTACTTTGAGCTGCTTTAATGTGGTTTTGAATTACCTTCACCTTTTCCATCATTTCCTCCGCAGGTTCTAGGCCTATGATTTTTCATTCACCAATATCATCCCAACATGTTGGTTTGTGACATATTTTTCAATATAACTCTTCATATGGAGCCATCTAAATAGTTGAATGGAAGCTATTGTTATTGGAAAACTCTACCAGAGGTAAATATTGATACCACATACGTTGAAAGTCAAGTGAAAATGATCTCAACATGTCTTCTATGGTTTGAATAGTCTATTCTAATTTTCCATCAGTTTGAGGGTGGTAGGAAGTGCTCAAACGAAGCTCATTATCTAGGGATTTCTGAAGACATTTCCAGAATCTTCATGTAAAAAGGGGATCACAATTAGAAACAATCGATAGTGGTACTCCATGAAGTCTTACAAATTCATTATTATATAGTCATGCTAAATGTTCAAGTGGTAAATCTTACCTTATAGCAATAAAATGTGCTAACTTGGTAAGACGATCAATAATGACCCATATTGAATTGTTCCTTATAGGAGTCTTTGGTAGTCCCATGACAAATTCCATCATAATATTATCCCATTTTTACTCAAGTGTGGAAAGAGGTTGCATGACTCCTCCAGGGTATTGCCTTCCAGCTTTCACTTGTTGAAAAACCATACATCTTGACACAAAATTAGCAATCTATCTCTTTATGTTGTTCCACCGAAAATATTCCTTCAAATCTATATAAATTTTGGTGCTCCCAAGATGTATTGATAATTTGGATCTATGAGCATCATCCAAAAATTCTCTTTTTAGGTCAGGTATATCGGGAACATCAAGTCTCATCACAAATTTCAAAATTAAATCTTTATATACGAAGTCACTCAATCTTCTATCATTCACATCTTTAATATTCTTTTGAAACTCTTCATCAATAACCTGAGAATTTTTTTCATTTCTAGTAAAGATGGTTTGGAAACCATTTGAATATAGTATTGATGTTTCACCTTCCATGGTTATTCCCATATCTATCTTTACTAGATCCCTGAAAATTGGATCCCTTTAAACTCTCATATTATTAAAAACTTCATGATTCTTTCTGCTCAAATCATCTTCCACCTTATTTTCCTTCCCCGGGTGGTAGTGTATAGCACAATCATAATCCTTGAGTAGTTCAAGTCATCTTCTTTTCCTCATGTTGAGTTCATACAATGAGAAAATATACATCAAACTCTTGTGGTCAGTATATATCTCAAATATTCAAAATAGAGATAATTAATCCATATATTAAAATCAAAGATTATAGCTCCTAACTCAAGGTCTGGAGTAGTATAGATTTGCTCATGAATTTCTAGTTGTCCTGATGCATAGAAAATAACCCTATCATTCTGTATAAGGACACAACCAACTCATTTCATGGAAGAATAACTATAAATAATAAATACATCATTCCCAGAGGGTAGATTCAATATAGGAGCATTGACTAATCTTATCATAAGTTATACAAAACATTCTTCACACTCTTTTGTCCAGACAAATTTAACCCCTTTTCATGTGAGCTTTTTTAATGTGTTAGCCAACCAGGAAAATATATAGACAAAATGTCGATAATAACCAGCTAACCAATAAAACTATGTACCTCGGTTATACTCATCTATGCTGTAAATTCTTGGATTTCCTTGGTATTAGAAGGATCAATAGAGATTCCAACCTTAGATACAATATATCCATGAAAAGAAATCTCTTGAAGCCAAATTTAACACATGCTAAACTTCCCATATAATTCATGTCATCTAAGAGTCTGCCGGATAATGCACAAGTGATTTTCATGATCTTAGTAGCTTTTAGAATATACCAAGATATCATCAATAAATACCACTAAAAAGTCATCAAGATATTGCCTGAAACCTCTATTCGTTAGATCCCTAAAGACAGAGGGTGCATTAGTCAATCCAAATGGAATTACTGTAAACTCGTAATGCTCATACATAGTTCAAAATGCTATTTTCGTAATGTCTTCCTTATTCACACACAACTAATGATATCCAGATCGAAGGTCAATATATGAAACGTATTTTTCTCCATGAAGTTGGTCAAATAAATCATCAATGCGAGGTAGGGGATACTTGTTCTTTATTGTTACAGCATTGATCTCCCTATAGTCAATGTAAAACCTCATAGATCCATATTTCTTCTTAACAAAAAGGATAGGGGCTCCCCATCGGGAAACAATAGGGAAATTAAATACCTTGTCACTCAATTCCCCTAGTTTTTTCTTTAGTTCCACTAATTCCATAGTTTCCATTCTATAAGGTGTCTTCGATATGGGCCTTGATCGAGGAATTAAATCAATGGAAAACATAATTTCTCGTTCTAGAGGATGTCCAGGTAAATCTTCGGGAAACACATCAACATATTCTTTCACAATAGTTACATCCTCTATTTGAGAATTATTTTCCTCACCAATAGTTATTTCATTCTCTTACTCCCCAATAATTGAATTTAGTTGAGCTACTGGGGGTGGATCTAGATAAGAATTAAATGGCGAAGATTATCCTCTAAAGATAAGTTGTTCTTTATCATCGTCATCAAAAATAGTGACCTCCTTCTTCTTAATTTTTTTTTTTCAACATGGTCCAATAGCCAATCCATACTGAGGATTATATCAAATTAAATCATGGGTATGACGATGAGATCAGCAAGTAAAGAACATTTATATGCCCAAATGGGAAATGATTCACAAAACATTGTTGCAATGATAATTCCCTTGGGAGTTTTTACTAACAACTAAATTGTTAAATAAAACTGTAAATATCTAATTTTCATAGAAAATAGGGAAGACATGAAACAATGTGATGATCTAGAATCAAATAAATCATTTTTTAAACTTGAGGAAACTATTAAATTACCTGCCATAATGTCATTCGTAGATTCAACCTTAGCAGTAGTAATAGCATAAGCTTTACCTTGATCCCTAGGCCTTTTCTGAGTTTAGTTACCAAGACGCTTAGGACATTAATTTTCATAATTCCCCCTTTATATACAATTGTGTCATTCAACATAGACAACTTCTTTCTTCCCTTTGCAATCACAAGATTGGTGGCCTTTTTCAACACTCTTTTAACAGACTCCCATTTCCTTTAGGATAGTACCATGGTGTTTCTTCCCAAATTTACTGCATGATGGATATTCAAAATTTCCCTTCTTCCCCTTATTTCCATTTCTAGAGTGTTCAACAGATCTCTTATTCTCTTTATTTGCTTTAAAGTCGTAAGACATAGAGAATTATTTTTCAGTCTTGAAAGTAAACGAGACAATATCGTCGTATGACGAGAAGGATTGTAAGACTAATGCTTGATGGAGAAATGGTTTTAACCCATCAAAGAAATGATTAGTATTACTTCTTGTGTTATGTATATAATATGCAGCATGCCTTGTAAGACTTTTAAAGTAAGCTTCATATTTTGCGACATTCTCATCCTCCTTTTGCCTCAGACTCAGAAATTGTCCTTCCATATCCGCTTAATTGGCATGAGGAAAAAAAATTTCTAAGAAAGTATCTTTAAACTCCCTCCATTAAATATTTGATACTTCCTCATATTCCTTTGTGTTTTTAATTTAATGACCTCCATTGATCAACATCTCTTGTGAGGCGGTAAATTGCCATGACAACTTTTTGCCTTTCGCTACTCCCCATGGCATGAAATATTTTACCTATGGAATTTATACATTTCTCTGCTACTCGTGGATTTGTATCCCCATTTAATGTTGGTAGTTGTTTCCTCATTAAGAGATCTAACATTGATCCTCCATTCTGCGAATTAGTGTTCTCCATACGGGTAAGGTTATTATTCATAACCTAAGTGAGTTGTCCCAGTATAGTGATTAGCTGATCAGCTCTAGTTGCATCACCAGATAAACTATTATTATCTTGAGAAGGAGGGAAATCCCTACATGGAGTGCAAGAATTGATACAGTTTCCATTCCTTTCACTAGGCTCCATTTCTAAACAATGTCATAAACTAGATTAGATTATGAATCGCAATATATAAATCCAAACATGGAAAACACTTAACATAAATTGAACAATTTATGGATATAATCCATAATCATAAAAATGTTTTCTTTAAGGAAGTATATACTCATAAACCCTTCATAGTGGTATTTAAATAAAATTATAATTATCCTAACCATATCCCCCAGAAGTTTCATAACCAAGAGTGCAGCAAGGCATGTTTTCATGCACCAGTTCCCATTCAAGTCTAGCTCAAAGATGTGTTTTCTGGTTTTACCCATAGGTACATATGTGCCAGAGCCACCAATACTTGGTTGTATCCAGACAGGGATGTATTTCTTGGAAAATCACAAAATCTCTACAATAAAAAAATTCTAGAAAGTTTTTCTATACTAATCCTCAAAGTCTATCTTAGGGTTATGAGCTCCGATCAAAGTTTACCTAAATCTAGTTTCCAAGGTTTGTACTAAACATCCTCTGATACCAACTGTAACACCCTGACCCTAGTTACTTAGAGTCGGTGAATTATTACATAACATTGTCATGATCACAGATGATCAAATCTCGAAATACTGATTAGTTCAGTATCCTTGGATGTACTAGATACATTCATAAGGTTTATATTACATCATAACATGGAAAAAAACAACTACATTGTTTCCATAGACAACATTGAGATCCCATAGACTGTCCCAGCAGGTCAGTCATAATATACAACTATGAATCCTGGGAGATATAAATCATATAAAGTGGTGAGCTCAGGTGCTCAGTAAGGATAACAATATAGCGAAAACATTCATAAATAAGCATAAACATTTAAGGCAATTTATAAAACTAAAAAAAATCATTTTCAATATAAAATTCATCATTATATGGTAAAACTACATCAAAATAATTCCATTTACTTACTCACACGGATATTCTACCAGTTGAATAATCACAAGTAATATCAATAGCCACTTTCATAATGATGAAATACATAATGCAAAACATTCATAACCACATACTCAATGCCTTGTTTCAAGACTACAAATAAGTTTTTGTCGAGGCCTTGTGACAAGAGACTAGTTTGTCTTATGAGACCTATTGATGCATCAAGGAGCTATAGCGGGCTCTACCCGTCACATACTACGTCCAACGAATTCCTCATATTAAAAGGTTTAAACATAACATAAACATTTGTATTAAAACTAGAATAAGAAATGTCAATAAATTATCCATAAACCATGAATGGTTTAAAAATAACACATCCATAGTCAAACATATGACAAAAAATTCAATAAACATTGATGTTTTGTATCATAATAAATCAACTTCAAATAAGCTTAAAATCCATCAAAGGATATTGACATAGATGAATTCAAAACTTTTTTTAGAGAAATATCTCTTTCTATTTTGAAATCATTTAAAATTAATATAATTATAAAAGAAAACATCTATTTTGGAAAAATTCTTATAAGATTCTAAGGGATGCGTTGATGATGTTATAAAGGTGTAAAATAGTCGTACCCGCCGTATAAGTTAAAAAAAATTCTAACCTTAATTTTGTCGAAAAGATCATAATGTACCTTGTTTGGAAAATGACGGAAAGATTCTTATCAGAAAATATAAGGTAAAATTAGGTTATAAATGACTTTAACCCATTGTCTAGTAAATATTAAAAATGTTTTAAAATACATTTTTAGGAAACATGGATGTGGATGATAAAGAGGTCCCAGTAGATAATTACGTATAAACAACCTCGGATGATAATGAGATTGTGAAATTAACCCTTACCTTGTACTTTTCCTTGGTAAATGGTAGGTTAAATTCATGTATAATGGTGAAATAATTATAATTAAATTATAAAAGAATCATATACATTAATATGTTTTCATATATGATCTTTTAACATTGCTTTGTTAATAATATCATAGTATAATAGTCGTTTCAGGTGTTAAATGATTATTTTTCCTTTATATGCTTTGTTATGGAAGTAAGGTTTTTTATGGATAGGTTGTATGATATTCATATTAATAAAGATATTAAGTCTTTAAAAATTATTTTTAATCATATAATGAAAATTATTCTTGAATGGATATGATGGTGGAATGAATCTCATCGCGTTCATGGAGACGGTAATCTGTACGTACGCACGACCGACAATATCATTCATTTGATATTGAAATAATATATAATTGGATGTTATATCATATATAAAAAATCAGTATCATGTTATATTTATTATTTACATCAGTTACACATCATTATTATACCCATCCTCATAATAATGTATTGAATAACAATTACACCACAACGTGGAGACGGTAAATCGTACGTACACACGTATGGTGACATGTCATCAAAGGATGGATAGAATAATGAATTTTCTTGTACCATATTTATAATAACATCACAGTATATTGATGAAACTGTATTAATTATTTTATAATGGAAACAACAAAGAAAGAGAAAGTGGAAGAAGAAATGAAATATTTACCTATTCTTCGGGTTCTTTCATTTGATTTGATCAAAAGGGTTCCTTAAGTAAGCTTTCTGATTAAATTAAGGCCTCTAGGATGAAGGGAGGATAGTTTAGAGAATATTTGGGTAAGGTTTGGCTGAGCCAAATGTCTTTGATGGTGTGAATTATAGAGAAGGGGTAGTTCCCTTTTATAAGAGGGGTGAGGGGCACCTTAGGAAAAGATAGAAATTTTATTTTATAATATAATCATTTTCAGTTCCTAATTGCTCAAAAATTAATTATTCAAATTATAAGGGTGGGATGGGTCGAAAACCACTCATCCAATAGGTTTTAGACTGGTTTGGGTCACTATATTCACTTTATCTTCAATATTTAACTCTCAGTTAAATAGTTTGACATTTACCATGTCTCTTTGTATTTTTGTATTATATGGTTAATAAACATTCTATAAACTTCCTAGAGAACCCCAAGTGGTTCATTAATGATACACCTATCATTATATAAGTTCTTTGAACAAACCTTAATTTTTTTTGAATAGATTATCATTTAATAATTTAATATATTTTTTAAAAACTCTTTTTTGTCAATTTTCAATCTATTTGGTATTTTGTTTTTGCAAAATTCATAACAGAATTATTACTTCGTAAAGAATTCATCTAACCAACCCTAACATGTCATATTAACCTATAAATTGTTTGGAATTCATAAAAATTTCCAAATTATATTTATTTGGGTATTTATGATAGAAATTATTTTAATATTTCATTAATTAGGTAATTACTTCATCATCATTGTGTCATAAATAAATTTAATTATTTAATCACTAAAAATTATAAATAAAAAAACATTATGTAAGAAATATTTTTAGATTTTTTATGAATATTTATTGTCGAACTTATCTTATGTTTAACTATATATTGAAAATAGTTTATTTATTAAACATTGAATTTAACACTTTTAACTCTTCTTTGAATTAAATAATAATGAATGTCCTAATATAATACAAGTAGTCCTAAAGGATCATATTTTATTCCTAAGGTTTTTTTTGCTCGAATTACACTTATCCAATAGAATTAGGACATGTGTTAGGGTAATAATAATATCAATTTTACCCTTAATTACCCTATTTATTTTTAATCGTGGTAAATAAAAATAAAAAGTTGCTATTCACCAAAAAATTATTTTCATCTTGTTGAACCACATTTTACTTACTGATATCAATCATGTCTCTCGGATTTTGGAAATTCAACTCATAGTAGTGGTGGAATTATGTTTTATGTAAATTTTCAAATGCTCCTTAGAGGTGGGTAAAAAACTGTAAAAACTTCAATAAAATGTTTATATATCTAAAATTATTATAAACTAAATCTAATGAATGAAATTGAACTTATATAGGAATTAAGTATCTATTTTGACCTAAAATAAATTTAAATAAAAATTCAGTTTTAAACAATAACTTAGTGTTTTTCACTATTTATCAAAAATTGAATGTTTTCAGAAAAATACAAAAAATTCACCCTAAGCTAATTTCGATATTCCGAATCGAAAAATGAAGTCCATTTTGCAAGATAAAATTTATAAAATTTCAAAAAGTGGGTATTACTATTCAAAAAGTCTAGTTTGATTGGTTGGGGTGTGTTAGAAATCGAAGATGGGTACAACACATGTTATTGTATTATTCAAATAGAAGTGTACCATAGAAGCTTGGGGAGATACATCAACTGGTAGTCGATTGTGATCAGTGAATCACTTCATCCTCATCATTCCTACAATTTAAAAAATTAAAAATAACTTCAGAACAAATATTTTAAAATATTAATATAAAAAAATAAATTCAAAAATGATAAAATATGCAGAGTGTTGAAAAAAATTATATACATAGGTATGATAATGAATGAATGCACATAAAAACCAATATAACATGTGATTATTCAAAATTTAACAACAGAAACACAAAAATCAGTTTAAATATGAAAATATATTAAATATACTAGAAATTAATAAAATATAACATATGGGGTATTTTTTTAATGTTTTAAGCCTATATTTTGTGCGTTTTTCGTAATACTTAGTGAGATCAATATATGTTATTTGATTTTGAATATTCTAAGGCTCAAATTTTAAATGTTATAGGACACTATTTTCTATTATGAAGGGAAAAAATCATATAAAATTGTAAGAATGACTATTATTTCCAATTATGATTGTTTTTTAAGACAGAATTGAAATTAGAGAATAAATACAAACAAAAACAAATTTAAAGTAAAAAATATTAATATCGAACAGAGAGATTACAAAAATCACCCCCAACTAGTTTGAATGCAATGGTAGAGGGGGCCAATGGAGTTGGTTGATTCCATGGGACATGGGATCAAGAGAGTGAATGAGTACTGAGGGTGAATATGAGGTTGAAGGTAGGGGTGATAGTGGTAGTGGTGAGGGTACTATGGCGAGGGCACTGGAAAATGAGGGCTCCAAAGAGAACTTTGGGGTTTGGGAAAGGGGAGGGAGCATGACCATGAGGTTGGGGTAGTGGTGGGGGATCCACAGATAATGTTTGGTGTTAGGGTATTGGGGTTTGTTATAGGTCAAGCGATGTCTTAGGGTGAGGGGAATGGGGAGTGAGCATAAATGTGAAGTTGAGGGCGGTGGTGAGGGGCCGGGGGAAAGGGCTTAATGGAAAGGGATTATGAACAATGAAATTCGGGGGGCACATTCATGTGGTAGAGATGGGGAAAAGGTGATGGATAGAGGTAAGTCATAACATCATTTTTTTATTTTTAGAAAATATTTTATTTCAGTTTTTTTAAAACCACAGCTAAAATCATTGAATTTCATTTAGTAGTGCTTTCCTAATATACCACTAAAAACCTAACATTAAACTATTATTATGATGTAGTTCTTTTTCAACGTATCATTGAAAACATTTCTCTACTGAATTGTTCATAATTTTAATTATTAGTTCCTTTTAATGTGTAAAAATGACTAGATCTATTCCACCCCTTAGATCTCTTTTGGAACATCTTGTTCCCTATAACATGGGTTGAAACTATAAATCATTCTTGGAGAAATATATTTTCCTTATTATTGAAAATTTTTAATACATGGTATTTTTTACATATGTATTCAATATATTTGACTGGTAAATCCATAACACTATCACTAACCACTTGTAAACACATGGAACTCTTTTATTCATGATAAAAGAAAACTCCCTTTTGTCTTCCCCAAAAATAATATTTTACTACTATATTTCTTTCTTCTATCTATAAATGTATCTCAAAAACTTTTATAACTTATTTTTGTTCTTTAATTCCACCCACACTTCTGAATAAATTTCATAGAATTATTACACAAGGTTTCCATTAAGGAATATGGTCTTGAAATCAATTTTCCAAATTACATAATCATTGAAGGTTTCTATGGAAATTATAATTCTAAATAATTTCAACATGATGGATAGTAATAAAAATTTCCGCAATGATTATGTCTATAAATAAAATGAAATATTTTATAACCAATATTTAATTATTGGTAACAAATTTTAGAATCCATGCCAAGGTTCTTCTTGAATACCCATTAATGGATTTTGATCAACTAGAGAAACTACCAAAATACATAATTGAATTTTGGTATATGGAGTCTATTTTAGAATACCTATAAAATTTTATATTTTATCATAAATCCATTTTCTAATTCTAGGTAGGATTCATTAATCTCATATTATAATATATCTCTTAAATGTATAGTGTATAAAACAACCACTTTATTTTTAACTATCATATATATTATCTTACTTTGGAAGAACACCTCCCATTGAATCTTATGGAATTAGTGTTCCTATGAAAATTAATGTTCATATAGAGAATTCACATTATTGAGGTTTATCTATACCCCACTATCTTATATAGAGGTGATTCATTCTATAGAAATATATTCTACCACTATACATAGACCTTTATATCTTAGGGATAGTAATATTATAAATATATTTAGGATAATTAAGAGAGAATCACATTGTATTTTCCTAGAGGGGATTTTTTTTTCTAAGATCAGCTTTACCAAACTGTTCTCATCAAATACATGAATTTGTGACATAACATATTTCCATTATATTGAAATAAATATGATATCATTTATTCAACATAGTTCATATATGGTTAATTATTTCAATACTATTTTTAAAACTTTTCATGAAATGATTAATGGAATAGTTTTTAATAATTATAAGACTCATCATTGATCCTTATTTTACTAATATTATCAATCTATTATGTGTCAGGTAATGTGAGTTTAAGAAATAATACAATATATATTTAAATTATTGATGAATACATGGTTAAGATATTATCTTACTAACTAGCCTGGGAGATCTTATATTTTTTTCTAAGGTCATTTATTACATCCACTTTACATTCCTAAAACCTATTAATGGATCATCATGATGTCTATAAATTTACCTCTATCATCCACTAATAATATTTCACACATATTTTACTAATCTAATTCTATAATTTATGTGTCATTATTACCTTTTATCTATAAATATATATATACTCAAAAAAAATTAAATTAGTACTAAAAAAGGACAAAATATTTTTATTGTCAAAGAGTCTAAACACCCTTATAGGTATATCCTTGACAATTACTTATAGTTTTACATGACATAGAATTATATTTAAAGAAATTGTTATCCATAGAGGATTACATTTTTATTTTCATCATTAGTTTTCGATATTGTACATTTTTTATTCATGTATTAATAAAACTATAAATTATCTATGAAATACAATAAAAAAATTTATTTCAAACAAAAAAAAATGTCTCCTTGTTTTTATAACTCGACATTAGTAGAAATATTTTGGTAACACACAATAAAATAAATATTTAACTAGATTCAATCAACATGGAAGTCTGAAGTCGTGACCTTCTCTTAGATGACTTAGGAATAACTATCCTTTAGTTACGTAGAAAATACACCTTATATCATAGAATTTTCTAAAATTAATTTATTAATTTATTTATATAACAATATGTCTGTTACATATTATATTTAAGACTGAATAAATAAAATATAAATATCACATGTAATGATTAATATACCCGAAGTAGAATTTTTTTTATTAAGTCTTCTTCAATTCATTGTAGTCCATCATCCAATGACCCTTTTCCTGGAATGTGAAGTAGATAACCTCATGTAAATTTATCTCCCTATGAATCCTTTATTTCTATACAGTATATATTAAATATTATATTGACCTTTAACTTATCATATTATTTTTAAACATTTATTTTATATTATTGACCATAAGGGGTGTAAAACCATGTTTTCATAACTACTTATCTTCTTGATAAATCATAGTCAAAGTATTCTTGAGAAGATTATCTAGATTGATCATTCTCTAATTCAAGATTATTATGAACAATATTATTGGTAAAGATGATAATATTGTAATAACGGACTATTTATTATCCATATGGAATCCCACATTTGTTAATTAATCAACGCACTTCAACATCTTGAAGGAAATATCAATCTATTAGTACACATAATCTAATTTTAACTTGTATAATGTAGTGACAATCACTTTTATTTTTATCCTTTCTTTTTCTTTTTCATGTTTTGTGATTTTATTTTTCATAGTGTATGAATATTTATTTATATATATATATATATCGGTGTAATTATCATCTCTCCATCCATATATTATACCATGATGAAATAGACATATGAAGCATCATAAATGTCTTTCATGCATATACCTTTTTCACCTTCATTTGACCATTTGGGTAGCTATTTACAATTAAATTATACTGGTATGTAATATAAATTTTCCAACAGTTTAGTAGACTAAAATTTACTGTAAAACTATTAAAAATTCTGGTTGGTGATGATATTTTCTTTGTCTTGGAATAATAAAAGTGTTTCCATTGTTTTAATTTCAGATATCTATACGAAATAATATAATATTTGCATAGTTTATCTTGTTTATTAGTTATTATGTAATTAATAAATTTTGTTGGCTACACACTATTTTTATAAACTAAATCTCTCACAATTTGATTCCAAATATCCCACCACTGGGATATTCTAGTGGTCAAGAACCATTTTCTCTTTCAAATAACCCAGAATATGGACATGAAAATTACTAAATGGTATTTAGGTGAGATGTTCTTAACAACTACATTGAATTGTAGTTCCTTCATCTATCGACTAGAATGCCAAATACTAAAATGATAAAATTGAATTTTCAAAATACTTTTTCCAAATGGTATTTAATATACAATATCTTTTCCCTCAATATCAATTTGATAAAGTCACCCCAATATCATTTTTAAGCCTCCCAAATAATTTAAAATATTTAAAAAATACAAAATGGTTGGAACTTTTACAATGGATTCATCATGACCTAAAATATATAAGGCATTTACTAACTTAATATTTTCATTGAGTGATTTTTTTTAACTTATGCATAAATATTATTCATTTTATTATTTTCCTTCTTATTAGTATTATGTATATTTTGTATAATTATTTAATGATGTTTGATAAAATAATATATATATATATATATATATATATCTTATTTTATTCCACATTACCATGCCTTTTAATTTATTTATTTAATGGTATGGTGTATGATCTTAAATTTAACCATGCATTTCGTAAATAAAAAAATAACTATTCATATAAAAATAAAATAAAAAGTTGATATGGTTATGGGATTTTAATATACTGGTTTTTTTATTAAATAGAGGATAATCCAACCTCAACCCAAGGGGAAATAACTCCTTGATCCCATATGTGGATTATGTTACAACATGTCTCAATTAATTAATTTATCACAGTAGTTTGTGTAACCCTAGACCGGGTCCTATATTTTCTCCTCTCATTGGGATCTCAATCCTTTACAATTTTTTTCTATATCACAGGAATGGGATACTAGGGGTTCAGGGTTACATAATATAAACCTTAGACACATATGAACAAATATAATCAATATGGAAGGGATGATATTTAGATCATCATATTTGATTTAAGAAAAAATTATCACATAAAATCCATTCAATAATAATTAAATTATATAAAAGACCAGTAAATACATAGGTTTATCATGATCATGATCAATCCCAACATGCAATTACTACACATGTAAACTTTCAAGAATTAATTTTATTCTATTATAATTATTAATATTATTTTTTATAAAAATAATTAATTAGTTAAACAATTATTTATGTTAATAATCTATCTAAATATACTTTGAGCTACATCAATATTCTCATCTTATACAATTTTAAATTAATTTTATAAATTTCATTTTATGAAAAATTATTTTTGTATATTCTGTGGATTGATGGTGGAACACAGTGTGTACCATCCTGCTAGTTTAAATTTTTTTTTGGAATTGAATTTATACATTTCATGTATAATAGATGATATAGTGTATACCCTTATAGGTCTAATTAAACCCATTTCTGGAGTTTAATTCAACCAATGTGTGTTCTATCACACAACATGATATGTGACGGATAATGTGTATGGCCCCTTTCACAAACTGTGTTCCTACATGATGTGTATGCCTAAATGGTGTGTCAAACTATACATGGAATGTTGTTCCATAGGTTAATATGTGTAGTTTTTATGGTTTGTATGACTACATGGAATTCCATGGATATATGAATCATATACAAACAATGATTTTTGTGAAATATAACTATGTATCACAACTATACACATCATGTATTTTCAAAATTAAGAAGAAAATAATTATCAAAAAATTTAATTCCTCACAAACCATCCAAAATCATTCAATGCGTAACGAGTGAAAATTAATACCTATTACATAATATATAAAAATATATAAACAACATTTAGATTGGAATCACTTCTAATTATCCAATTGTTTGACTCACACAACACACTTATCTTGATGTGTACCTTATATGGTTCATTATGATTAGATGACATATATAACTAAAAAAAATTGTATAAACTATTTTTAACTCCCTCACAACATCCATAGGGACTTTATGTGTATCTCTCTTATGTTATAATATGTTACAACACATGTACAACTACCTACATTCCATATACTTCATATGTTACCTTGTCACTCAGCTAGAAATCAATACACAACGTGTAACATCACCATATAGCTTGAATTCATTAATGTGGAGTCAATGTCGAGTGGGGTTACAATACATATACACCAACTGTACGTCATGTACTTTCTATCGGGCTACATGTCAGTTGGAGGACATTAATCTACATATAATGAAATCATGTACCGACCCCCCACATGGAATGCCTTGATTATCACAACCCTCCCTTATGTGGTTGACCAAGGTTACACAGTGTGTGATTTCCAATTACACATCATGTATCTATGTCATTCAGCTAGTATCCTTAGCAAATTCTAATGTCATCATTGATAATTTTTCATTTTTTCATGGAAATGTCTTAATCATCTGAATTTAATGAAATTTTTTAACTCAAATTTTAGATTAAAGAATTAAAAAACGTGAAAATAATACTGAACAAAAAAATGGAAATTGATCAAACAAATAAAAGGTAATTTTAAAATAATAATATGGATATTGTAATACCACTTGATGGTTACTGGGTGCAGTGGAAGTTGTATGGGTGGTTACCAACAATATTTGTTTCATAAATTTAAATGGATTATAATTGAATAACTTAGTAGAAAACCCTATAATGTTTTATAAAGGATATTTAACATATTAATTTATAATTAATTAAAATCTATAAGAACCTTAGGTTAGTACTTCTTCCTATTTATCAATTTAGTTATCTCTCAATTTTCCTCATCATTGAAGTGGATAATTCCAAAAAAACTCCCCATATTAAGGAACAAGATTTATTTAACACCATGTTGATAATAAATAATACCTTAAAGAAAATGAGTGATAATTTTAGGAAAGCATCAGAGGTAAAGGATTAAGCAACATAAACTGGTGGATGAACTCCTCTAAAACATTATGTGAAATATATGTCCACTAAACAGAAATATTCATCTGATTGTAATAACAAAGAAGTTTTATGAATCAATAATAGAATATTTTGGTCTGAGAAATTATTTAAAAAATAAATCACTTCAAAAAAAATATAAATATATTCTGGAAAAAATACCCATGCCTCAGGAAATAATATACTGTAATGTATGATGAATCTCAGAAAACATATACCAAGTAAAAACCCACACATCAATATAACATATAGGTTTAATGGATTTTATTTTTCTTTGGTGATATATGGGTACAAGGAATACAATTGTGGGCATGACTTGTCTCTCTCTCTAGGAGTAGGCATGAACTGAGAGGGAGAAACAGTTGAAGAAAAGAAAGAAACTTTCTAAAGATTAAATATGAAACTAAATAAAATCCATCAAATGTTAAAATACCCTAAATAAAAAACTTATTTGAATACATGGAAGAAATTTGGGGAAGTAGTCAACGTTCATGTCACTATACAAAATATTGTATGAAAACATTTTTGGGAAAAGATATATATACTAGAGAAGAAAAGGAATCTTATAAAAGAAATATGAAATTTAAATCATTTTTTTATATATATTTCTCAAAAATCTATAAAAATGAATTAACATTCAATTATTATTATAAGTTTTTTCTCACATAATAATTCTGATATATAAATATTTAAAAACATTGATGAACATTTGGTATGATCAATCACATTTGGAAATGATAGTTCCTTGAAAATAAGAGAAATTTGAATGGTTTATATTGAAGATTAGAAGTTAAAGTCAAAGGAAAATATGTTTTTTGATTGACATAAACATTTCTTATTTAATATTACAAAACTCTATAATGATTCAAATGAATATATTATCCGAAAATATTCATGTATCATCTGATGATTGAAATATGGAAAATTTGTCACCAAGGGAGAAATAACCAATGGAAATTTATTCCAGATTTGAGATCCATGTAATTTTTTCTATTTATGTTATATGGATGAAATCAAGTTTTTCCACTAAATACAATTCATACTATGCTAGAAGTGTATGAGCATAATCCTAAAGGAATATGTTTTAATAAATTTACCATAACAGAATGGGTAAGATTATTATATTTGTATAACTTTCTATAAAGGAAGTATGGCTAGTGGAATTCCTAATAATAATGGAATTCAATCCACTATACAAATTAACATTATATACATTGATCTGTGTGGTCTGATGATACAGTAATCAATAAATATTGATTTTTAATTTATTACATTCAATTTTTATTTCACTTGGGTGAGCAGTGTAATGATCATGAAACATAAATTAGAGGTAATATAATTATTTGGAATCTTTATAAGGGAAATTAAAATGGATTTGGGATTATAAATATTGAATCTAAAAACAAACAATGGAAAGGACTTCACAAGTAACTCTTTCGAGTCCTACTAGAAAAAACATGGAATTAAACCTCAATACAATTTTTCATATACTCCTAAATAAAATGTAGTATTGGAAAGAAAAAACATGATTTAAATTTTTATATGAAGAACCCTTATTACTAAATATAAAATTTCAAAATTTATATGGAAATAAGATATAAGTATAGTCATACATGTTCAAAATAGATGTTTTCCTTTAGTGAAATAAAAAATAACTCCCTATAAGTTGTGGTATAATAAAAAAACCATAGTTAATTACATTGAGGTTTTTGGTAGTCCTTTCTTAATTATAATAAAAAAATATAGATTTACAAATGTTTGATGAAAAAGTAGATTAATATGATCTCCTGGGATATTCATCCAATAGAAAAATGTACAAGTACTGGAATAAACAACTGTATATGTTTTTTTATTTCATTGATTTAAACATTATTTAGAATTATTACACCAGATGATAAGTTTTTAAAGATGATGAGGATGGTGTACACAAAATCATAATGATGAATTTTAGAGATGTTGATGAGAATTAAGATAACTATATTCCTTATTCTTTTTAAGTAGATTTTGATTAGTCCAATGGTGTGGAAATTAATATTGCAATTAAAATGAGTCTTAGACATTACTGAAACAAGTATAATCTTATAATATCATCAAAAATTATGAAGCTCTAGTGCAGACCAGATGGAAATATAAATTTTATAATCAAATTTCACTTATATGACAAGTGGAACTACAATCCAACTCAGAAGTATTTGAGAATACTAATAGGATAAATGTGATGAATTTATATTTTGATCAAATTGAGAAAACTAACACTTGTGATCTTGTTCCATGATTAAATAGAAACAAATTTATAGGAACAAAATGGGACTTCAGAAATAAACTCTATGAATGGGGAGAAATTTCAAGGAATAAATCATGGCTAGTTTGTAAAGGAAGTTCACTGGTCAAAGGTTTTATTTGGAATAAACATTTGAACCTATTTCAGGGCTTGAAACTATCATATTTATTTAATTATCAAAAGAATTAAAATATACATCAGATAGATATTAGGTATTTTTTTTGAATGAAAAAATTGATAAAGATGTTTATATCATGAAACCCAATGGTTTCAAACTTGATAATGATGTGGTCATGGGGTATTAAAATAAAAAAAGTTTTACTAATTAATATTTCCCATCATTTATAGTATTAAAATATTTAATGTTTCATAATGAAATGTATATTTTCTAATTTAAAAGATGATAGTAACTTATAAATTAGTGTGATGAGTATAGGTACTCTGATAGTCATTATTTACATTTATAATATAATTTTTACAAGTGATAGGGATAAATCTTATGAATAATTGGTTGAAAAAATAAATATTAACTTTGATATATCAATTCTCAAATAATTGAATATAATTATGGTGCTATAAGTTTTATAGAAATAAAGGTAGCTCTTTCTATTACAAGAAAAGTATCTTATGGAGATACTATAAAATTTTGGCATGGAAGAATCAATGGAAGTTTCTACACTTATCTCTTTTGGTATGAAGATAAGTAAAGATGAAACTCAAAAAAGTGTAAATAAAAAATATTTGATAAATATGATTTTATTATTACTCTATCTTATTACTTTAAGTTCATCATTTAATATTGTTTTACATTTTTTCAAGATACCATAGTGATCGAGAGGAATCACACATTCTGGAAAAAAATGAATCCTCATGTATTCAAAAGAAACATAGATACATACCTAATTTATAGATGGTGTAATGAGTTTATCTTTCTTGGTTCCACTAATTTTGATCAGTTTTAAGATTAAAATGATCAAAAGTAACATTATGTGTAACATTATTATCAAGAGAAATTTCTATGAGATGAAATATCAAGAAACAATGTTATGCTACTATGAGTACAACCCAAGCATAAAATATTTCCACCACCCTACAATAAATGAAAAATATGTTGATAAACTTTCATCACGAATATTTGAGGGTGATTGTTGAAAAATAATTATATATTAATTTAGATAACCATATTTCTATTGATATCTTTAAATGTAATGCCTAACATTCTAGATCAAAGCATATTGATATTAAATATCATTTCATCAAGGTGAAGGTTTCTAGTGGGGATATAACTCTTGAGTTTATTTCAAAAAAAATCAAATTGCTTCTGTTTTCTTAAAATTTATACCAATGGAATGAATTAAGGAATTGAGTCTGAAACTATATTTTTATGTTCAAACACTAATTTAAAAAGATCTTTATTAATGTAGAATGGCCCTTTGGATTTTTTAAAAAAATGGGAACATAAGTGTTATTTTTACTCTATATTTTTTTCATTTGGAGCTAGTATTTTCATTTAAAGGGGGTTTAAAAGGTATAGAATTTAAAATAACTAAAATTTATATGTATTATGGGGAGTTTAAAAATATTATGGAAAAAATTTCTATCCCCCAAGGTATTTAACTCTTTCAAAAACATTTCTTAACATTGTAGTTTGGTTTCAGAAAACTCTCTATGAGAATGGTTGTGGATTAATAAAATTTCGTAAAATAGTTTTGGAAAATTTTTCCATTAAATATAAAAGGGGATATGGAAGATTATTTGGTTTTATTTTTTATTATTTTCTACTTGTTTTTATCATCTTATTTTTGAATGAGTTTATTTTTCAGATGAAGTTGAGTTGATTCTTATCAAAAGAATTTTTGGTTACTTATATTACAAATTAGATGATATAGTTCCTCAAAATTTCAAACATAATGGTTACTAAAATTTTCTCATGTTTCAAGATAAAAATTACACACAAAAATAGTTTGGAAAATGTAAAATTTGTGTGATGTCCAATTTATAATGTTTATAAAAAGTTCAAAGTTAAAAAGGCATAGAGTTCTTGTTGTAGAAATTCTGATCTCTAAAGTTGTGATGGGATATAGAATGAAAAAATATAAATAAATCGTATTATTATACTTGATAGGTAAAGTTATTCATATTAGATGAACTATTGTTTACGTTTTTATAAATATAATTATTTGGGATCATCGAACAAATGAGTATTGGGTAGAGAATTGCAATGTTATCGGACTGATAAATTCATAGTTCAAATGAGGGATAAAATCTATAAAGTTTATATATGGGATGGTTTTTTGTTCTATCAAGTATAGGAGTTATTATAAATATCATTGTATAGAAAATATTTAATAGAATAATTTATGATGTTTTACCATATAGAGATAACTGATAATCTAAAAAATGGAGTTCCAATGCAATATCACTTGAAATGTCATAACATAGAGAAGATCATAGATAATCTCAGAATATTTAGTAGATAGAGGAAACTTTTAAAGTCGAATATATGTTCCACTTTGGCTATGGTGTAGTGGTTAAGGAGAGCACAATAACATATTCGTTCTTTGGGAGTTATTGGGTTCGATTCCTAGGAGTCTGCTGATGGGTGAATTTCTCCCTCCACCGGGATCCACTCGTCTTATCGGGTTAATAGATGCCTTAATGGGTGGGGGAAATGAGTTGAAACCCACCCCTTATAATAGATTTCAATTTAAAACTATTTATAATCTGGTTATCCCCCTCTAGGATGCTCTTCCATCTCAGCCGGAAATAGATCCTTCCCAACTGGGGCTCTCTCTGTAGTGATATCTTTATGGGGAAAGGGATTCCCTTGTGTGGAGGGTCCAAAAGGGACACAAATGTGAATTCCCTTTTTGATAAGGAAATTAATATATGGGTAAATAAATATTTTACTGAACCAATATGGTCAAACTAATATAACTCTAAAGATAAGTGTTATATAAGTTTCATATAGAGTAAAAATTTTCAATACTACCTAATGGAGAAACATGAAAAATTGTACAATAGACTTATACTTGAAGAACATTACATAAAACATTTAAAATTTAATAATAATTATTATCTTGAGATATTATTTCAATGAACATAAATCGTGTCGATATTAAAGGATTATATGAATAAGATCATTAACACTGATATTTGAGGATGTTCTTATGAATATTGTTGACTCTGAACAATTCGTGGACTTGAAGGAGGTCAATAAGAATTGATTTGAGAGGGAAATACAAAACTATATACCTATAATTCACATAAATTTTTAAAGTAATTATGTGTATATAAATTTATTTATGCTCATTATGAGTGATAATTCTACAATAGAAACTGTTGACCATTTCAGAGACACATTTGAATAAAGAAGGCTGAGAAGACCATAACTATAGGTTCTAAGGAAGGTTTGTGAGTTCTGAACATAGTGGATTAGGTAAAGAAGCACCAGATATATGTTCTTCGGTGGGCCAAAATATTATATGTAAAATCCCTATTTAAAATGAAAAATTCCTTATTAAGTAATGTAGTTATAAAAAACTAATACACTACATTGGTTATTTTGGACCATTATAAAATATAGCATGTTGCGTTCTAAGGACCATTAATCATCCTAAGAATTGGTGAAATAATTTTTCAATTGTGACCATTAAGATTAGTATATTAAGAGTTATGAAAACTCTAATTGAAACATATGGATGAAACGATGGCCTAAGCCAGTAGGATCATACACGATAAAGCTCATTTATCATATGTTATAAGAGAGATGGAATCATTGATCTTCGAACTTAACAAAGACCAAGCTAAAATTCAGAAAATGAATAATGAATAAAATGGTTTATGATAGAAGTTCATGTTTATCAACATAATGAACCAAGACATGTTTATCGAACAACCCCATGAAAGTATCACCATCGCACACCTTAACCATGGGGAATAAAAGTGTGTAATAAGGGTTTTTTTATCTTTGAACTAGTAGTATGAATTTTTATAATTTAATTTTTAATAAAATTTTGATAATATTTATCCCTTCTAATTACTACTTTATATAATAAATTATATATGGGTTCACGAAAATTACATTTTGATACGAAGAAACCAAAATTATATTTTTAGAACGTATATGGTTTTACATAAATAATATTATTGATAAATTAAAGTATTTTGAAATAAAAGTTATTTTCATATAATATTTTTATTAAATATTTTTATTTATATAAAAATGATGATTTAATTTCATGAAGTCCTATATAATATTTATAAAGATAAGAAAATGGTTATTTTCATAAATACCAGTATTCATCAATAAATAAGGATTTTTATTTAAAATTACAAATTGTCATATTCAGAGAATTATTTTGATAACATAAATTTTATTTTTGAAATCATCATATAAAAATATTCCAATGGTGAATTTTTCATTATTTTCTAAGGGAATCTACTTTTTTAGTAAAAATTAAATGCACCATAAACATATATTATGCATTATGACATCATAATATCCCAAGAGTGATTTAATAAATACTATGAATAGGATCTATAAAAATATATAGATTTAAACTTTTAAAAATGATGATTTTAATTTATCTGATTAATTATATAAACATTTAATGTATACTCTAAAATATAAATTATATTTTACGGTTTTATAATCAATAATTTAAGAACATAAGTCACCTTCACCTGACCAATGGAATTATTTGGAAGAGTTAGGTTCATATAATTAAATTTTATTTAGAACTACTCCTCTTTAGAAGAAAAAAATTTGAATCCCTTGGGAAGGTTTTTGTATTTGACTATTTTATCACATAGAATCCAAAACCTATGTTGAGAAATTAATAATGAAATCCCCTTTATTTTTAAATAAATACACACCCATACTCCCACTCCTATTCACAAAAAAACTCCTTGATAATGAATTTACTCTCCCTATACCTCTATAAATCACTCCCCGTGGGTTCCCAATCTCTTAATAAGCTCCTCATAATCTTTTAGAAGCACCCTCTCATAGTAAGGAAACTCTCTCTCTCTCTTCTTTTCCATTCAAGAACCATCTTTTTTTCCAACATAATCATATTTGATTACAATTCCTTTTATGTTAAAATAATAATTTACTCTATAATTAATTTTCAAATAATGATATAATATTTATCTCGCCTTTTTATAACCATTACCTATGTCGTTACTTTGCCGAAGTAAGGGGATTATCTCCTGCCATTTTTTAAAGTACATTATTTGTGTTATACCTTTAATTTCACACTATTCTTGTTGGAATATATTTTTACACATACATTTACTATCCTTATAATAACTATTTAATGAAAATCCACATTTAACTATCTTTGTACCCTTCCAAAACCTTTATGTACCCCCATTATACTACCAAAATAATCTCATGATTTTCCAAGCCAACTATTTATGTTGTGTATACCGATTCCAATATCCACTAAATGGTATTCACCTAGATATACCTATACATAACTGATTGGGGGACTCCCATGCATGTAACACACAATCCTTAATAATGGGATTAAAATTGATACATGATGTTCTTATGTTGTATGATCTATGTTGTACACAAATGCATGTACATGATGCAAATGTGAAAGGTTGGTCAAGATTATATAGCCCAGATATGCATTTGGTAATGTGTTTATCTCATGTGATACCATGTATGGTTCATGGGTGGTTATCCTAAGTACACTATTCTATGATGTATCGGTGTTTAGACATGAATTATGCTTTTGATGTCATATTTTAACATATTTCCACAATCTTAGGTTTCATTGATGTTATCATCTTATATCATGATTCGATGTTCATGTTGAAGATTATCAACCCTTGTACATCACCATGATATGAATCTTGGATCACATGTATTACATCAATATTTATATTCTTGATTATACTCATAATGGCCTTTATAGATCACTCATTTCTTATGTATGTCCCCAGGCTATCCTTCACAGGTTTAGAAGAGTGATGAAATTTAAATATCATGTTATGGAGTTTTACATAATTTAATCACATCCCTATTTTAAGTTATTATTCAATGTACATAATTTCCTAAAGAAACTATACATGTCAATGTTTTGGATTTTATTATGTTTATCTCTATGTAAGAAATCATAAATTAAGTTATATTAATGATCTGGATTATTATATTTAGCATCAGATAATGGATATATTTATTTTGGGAATTACGACTAGAAAACTATAGTAAAAGCCTTATGGATAAGACTAAATGTAGTAAAACATTCCCAAAGTTTGTTAATATATTATTAAGTGGTTAAAAATAAATAAAATACTATTCTGGATACTACATGTGGATGTGGATATAACAAATTGGTACCTTAGTGTAATAATCCCAGAAATACACAAAGGGTATTAACTTGATCATCACCTAGTGCATGACAAGGAGGACTTGCTGAAAATATAGTGTGACAGTCATGGGGGATGTGGCTTAGTAAATTCACAGTCTCTTTATGAACCATTATGAAGGGGATAAAAATTTCCATGAAATTTTATGATAGGAAATAGACCATTGGAAACATATATTGAAACCTATAATTTCATATTTAATTGAATGTATGTCATTTATGAGTTATCCCTTAAATGTTCATAGTTTCCATTTTATGTGATTAATAGTTTAAAAATCCTCATCCTTAAGTTTATTTTAGATGAATTAAATTACTAAAACCATATTCAAATAGTGAAAAGAAGGATCATCATCCATCCCTGAAAATTAAATTTTCTATTTGACAAAGGTTCTATGCATCATTTCATCTCAGATAAGTTTAGTTAACCAATTCAAACACCACCTTAACACATTGAAGTGTAGTTATCAATGAAAATTTGAAATGTAGAAATTATTACATCATGGATATATAATTCCTCCAATTTTCACATTTACTTTATCAATTTCCTAGTGAACTTATTGATACTCCCTTTAGCTTAATTTGATTCGATTCCATATATATATTGGATTTCCATATATATGTCCAACACAAATTACGGGGAGAATGAAATTACCCTCGGTATCATGAATCAACCTATGATTCTATAAGAGTACAAGGAGGAGGAAGAATCTTCTTTTCAATCATTATATAATGATTGGATGTAATTTTCCTATGAGAAAATATATTTATGAAATGATAAAGTCTAAGGAAAAGATCATCCATGGTGACCTAACTATTGGAAGACAATATATTGATTTGTATCTTGAATTATTACTTTATCATCCTATAAGAAAAGAGGATGAGTTATCGATCAAATATATATCTGACGCTTTTCCAATATACAAGACACTATAGAAAATTGCCACATTTGAAATTGTATACCTGAAGAAGAAACTTTAAGTTAATATACATAAATAGTTTATTTCCCAGTGTGCTTCATCATGGGGTGCACCAGTCCCTTTCATCAGCAAGATGGATGGATTAATGTACCTCTGTGTTGATTATCTTGAGATCAAAAATATCATGATCAATAACTGGTATCCATTTATAGGGATTCATTCCTTGTTAGATCATCAATATGGATCCCAGTACTTCTCTAAGGTTGATCTTTAATTGGGATATTGTGAATTAAAGGTGACGAATGAGGATATCATCAATGCGGCTTTTAAAACATTGGGTGGGAACTACACATCCATATTAGTTCCATTTGGACTTACTAATGTTGTAACTATCTTCGTGGTCATAATTAATAAAGTCTTGAGGGATTATGTTGAAAATTCTTTTTAGTAATTGCAGAGCATATTCTTATCTACATAGCACACACCTATCATGGGGTGTGGAAAAGGCTATTTAATTTCCATTGACGTGTAGTGGAAGTAATAGCATCAAATGTAATCTCTAAGGAGAAGTGATTTAATATAGATGTCATAGGTACAAAAATATTGAGTATAACTAAATTCATGTTACTAGAAAACAAATAAAAAGGACATAGGATAATAATTAATAGGAAACATAACTTATTAGGATTTAAGTTTATATTCCCTTTTGATATTCTATCAAGGCCCTTTCAAAATTAATCTCTAATATATGTTAATTTTTTAAATGAATGTTTCCAAAATATCATCCATAAATTCAACATTTTTCAAGTTACATAACGATGAGATTTATCGTTACAATTTTCATACTTTTTATAATCGTTCTTCCTATGTGTTAAATCTATATAGATCCTTCTTCAAATTACCTTGTATATACCTAATCTGTTATTGTAATCCCAAGAGTCAAAATAATATCATTGTTTCATCCACACATTTTTAGTAATCCTTAAACACTCTCCACATGATTATAAACCAATAAATAAATATGAATTAATATAAGGTATTGGGAAAACATATTTCTTAACCAAGGTATTAATTGAAATTCATAATTAATCAAAAACACAATAACATTCAAATAAATTTCTGTTATTAAATACTAAAAACAAAATAAGAGATAAAATAATTCCATACATTCAATAAACATTAATAGACTCAATCATCACAACTGGGTAACATTCCCTTTACCCAATAACTCAGGGGTTATACCCATCCATTAAAGAAGAGAAAATTGGGTTTATGTGGTAGAGATCATTCTAGAATAAAAATATAGACAACGAGAAGGTGAGAAATTATAGCAGAACATTCCAGAGTTGCAATGGGTCTTTTCTCATCTCTAATTGTCAGCTCCTTTGCACAGTAGCCTACCCATTTATATATTAGTTAATGATCCCAATTTTTAAAAATCACCCTCAGACCTTGGGTGTATGTCATAAGTAGCCAAATGTACAAGAATTACAAAATTTCTCACTACATGGTTCTATTGTTGCTTTCGTAGAACCTGTTATTAGAAGATAGAAATGTTATGGCTTATATATTATCAAAATCTCCACATCTTAGCATTAGTTATGTTATGATCAGAACTTCCTTCAACCTTTATATTTTATAAGCAGTTGATTTTCCATGTGATTTTTTATTAAAATAGTAATGAATTCCAATTTGTATTCCCTTTCACATAGATTTTTTTATTATTATGAAACACATAAATGATTACCACCATAGTCTATAGCATATCTGCTTATATCAATGGGATCACATATCTGATATGTGACATTGTCATTTCTATCATGATCATATATAGTTGTTTCTCCCATGGTCATACATAATTGGTTTCCACCACATGCCAATTTCTGTATGTTTCCTTTTTGTCACTTACTCATAGTAGATTTTCCCTCCCTTGTGTAAGGGAACCTCCCTTGAATAGCTTATGACTCTATCATCATGGAAAAATTGTAGGAATGTTTGTACCTACTTATCCTTCAATGTGGATAGTCATACTCTTCATCAAAAGTTTTGTATCATTATTCTTCAAAGTGTATATCATCAAGGTCATCCACGGTTCCAAAAGGAATCTATGGTGGTCCCAACCTCTGAATATAGTATTTTTCTCAAGCTTGGTCTCACTCAGTAGTTATAATGGTGTTATCTAGTAATGTGGACGATGTTATGGTGATTTTCAGTGGGAAGAATTTGTGTCAAAGTGTATATGAGAACAAGGGAGTAGAGGCAAAGTGGGAATGATAAAATTTTTATAAGGTGTGAATAGTATTTAAGAAGTACCATCCCACATTAGAAAAGAGGCTAGTCTCAACAATGGTATAAATAATAATACATGGATTCTTTGGCTCAAATATCTACTATGGGTGTAGTCTCCCACTACACCACACACACACACCATATAGGCCCCGCTGATATGTGTGGGATGTGTACCTCGGCCCAACCACTATATGGGTTCCTCCCCATGTTACATGTACTTTCCTCCAATTATACAAGTTAGACCTCGTTGTGGAATTACTTAGTTTTCTTAACCCTTGGGCTCCCCATGAGGATTTCTGCCTATGGTTCGAGGGATATCTTTTGGTGACAATATGTTTTACCTAAAAATGATAAAATCACCTAGGAAATTTTAAGCATGTCCCAATTAAAATCAAACTTATAGAATTAAATATTTTTTATTGATTTTCATATATATTATTTATTCAACTATAATTTCCCATATTTCAAATAAACAATGAATTACAGAAAAAATCAAAAAATACATTCAAAATCAATTGGAAATGTTAAAAAATCAGGATAAAATGAGTGCATCAATACTCCAAATGAATTAGGGAAAAAGAGAAGAATTTGAATGTTATTCTATGGACCATAATAAAGAAAAATTTATAATCCAATTATATTAAATGTTAGTTTTATATGGAGTAAGTATAATTCATGGGAAATTTATTCACCAATGAAGGGATATCTGTGGATACTTCAAAAATAGAATCAATTAAAGGATGTCCTAGACCAACATATATGATAGAGATTTATGGTTTTCTTGGGTACCATCATCAATTTGTGATAAAATTTCAATGATTTCAAATCCAACTAATCATGTTGAATTGGAAGCGAGTGATGTTTTTATGGACATATTAATTCAAAGAGATATTTAATGATATAAATAACATGCTAATCGTTACACTAGTACTCAAATTACCCATAAATGTGGAAGGATTTGTTATCTATATCAATGAATCCAAAAATGGATTGGTTTTTCTACTCCTGAAAGATGAAAAATTGACATCCTATGCCTCCCTCCAATTAAAGATCCAAACCAGAACTACCCAACCCAAGATCTATAATTTTTTGTAGTGATATTAAAATTAGTGATTTAGAAAAGTTTTATCTATAGGGAAAACTGTGAAATATATACAAATCATAAAATCCTTAAGTATATATTCACACATATGGAGCTCAATATGTTCTAATAAAATTTGTAAGATCATATTGATTCTTGTGATTTTTCAATTCATCGACATTATGGGAATGAGAATAAAGTGTGTGATTCATTAATTAGAAAGGATCCCACAACCCTATCCATGTTGGGGATTTAAAGGGATCCAATATTCTATGACATGAAAAGGATATAAATGTGACTAATAAAATGATATTCATCCTAAATTTCTCAAATAACTATTTAACGATCCATTTTTATAGGATTAAGGAGGCTTAGAAACATAATGAAAATCATAAGATATTGATAAAAAATATTCCTAATTATAACATTTCTAAATGTGTATTTATTCATTTGAAAACACAGATATGTGTCCCATGAAAACTGGATGTCAATTTTGTGACCTTATCACAGCGTTTTAACCATTATTAACCCATTTTACTCTTTACGAATAAAAAATATTTCATAAAAAATTCATGTATAATGGTTTTTCCCATAAAACTATTTGAATTATTTTTATTAAAATTAAACATGTTTGAATTTAATAAAAACAAAAATCAAATTTAATATTTAAATTAATCTTATTAAATGATAATAAATGAATATTTTTTCAAAAATCAGTATTTTTCACTATTCACTCAAAAATAAACCTTTCTATATAATCAGAAATAATAAAATTAATATTATTATGAAATTATGTCTTCCAAAATGAATTAATTTTAAAAAATAAAATATCTATAATTCTTATAAAATAATCAAAATATCTGGCCAGAAAATGAAATAAAAAACTTTTGAAGAAAATATCTTTAGAAGTATTAAAGGAATTTTTATTCCATTATTATCTAGTTACCATAATTAAATGAATGCTAATATATTAGTTCATATATATAAATATCACATATTCTCATTATTATATTTATACATTCATTAACTTATAATGATAAAACACACAACACGATAAAATAATTTTTTAAATGTTGTTTTAGTCATATAAAATCATTTATTTTGTAAAAAAATTACATGTATTATACCCAATGACAATATGAGTAGAAAGTTCATATTTTTCAAATAATTATATAATCCCATGACTATAAGAGTTAAATGGTTATATAATACCAACATCTAAATAATCCAAATTGTCATATTTCAACATATATAATCTAGATAAATCCAAAAAATCATACTTCTCTCTCATAAAGTTAATACTATTTCTACTTCATAGAATTATATCCGTTTTTTTATCTAGGTTATGAACTTCATAAAATACCATGGAGATGAATATTATATTTTCATGTAGTTTTTATATATTTTTTCATTTAATCCAGTTGTATTTTTTTATTGTTTCCCATCATAACTCCATTATAATGTATTAATTTTTATCAAGATTTATAATATTTTTTCTCAATAAAAAATATCATGTTTGATTTTATTTGGGTGTGGTGTTAAACATAATCTATCAATGATGTTTTAAATAAAAAAAATTCTAAAATAATGGGCTATTACATACTACCCCCTTAAAGAAATTGTGTCATCTCAATTTTATAGCAAGTTAGACAAAAAGGGTTTAAAACATATTTATTATAAATTCAATAGATTGGAATATATATATATATATATATATATATGTTTGTGTGTGTTGATAGATAAATAGATTTTAATCTACAATGATAAATATTTCTTTTTAAGGGAACTTTAATCACAATATTATGACTTGGAAAGCTATCATTTTTTAAACCCTTCTTAAAGAATGCATTTTCCATAATGAAACGCATTCTAGAGAGCGAGATTAAAAAAGATTGCCTTCATAGAAGATAGATATATCCCATATAATACTCGATATATTTATCTTCCTCTTACATTATTTGAGGAAGTTCTTTTCCATAAATATAATGAATAAGAAAAATTATACTTCATTCATTTCAATCCATTCCATATGAATAATTTAATTTTTCAATTTTGTTTTGAGTTGTTTTCAACCTCATTGTTATCTCAAATTATAAATGATTAATATAAAAGATGAATATTTCTTTTTTCTAATCACTAAAATCAACATTCAAGGGATCATAATATCCACAAAAGGATAAAAGTCATCACTCCCATTTATATCAATTGAACAAAAAAACAATTAACACAAGGCAAGATAATATCCAATATGAGTAAACATTTATTTTAATAAATACTACATTCATCTCAAAATATTCAATTGTAATAGGAAAAGTTAAATCTCAATAATTCCTTAAATTACTATACATAATTCTTTTAAAAATATTCCATTATAAATTAACTACCCAAAAATCATACTTATTTGATCAAATAATATTTTGAGATCATCATAACATTTATATTGAAGAAATAATAATCACTCATAAAGTCACATAATAAAAATGTATATTCTCTAATCATATATCCTCTAAAATATTTTAATTTTTTCCATAAATAACCTGATTCACCATAAATATTCAATTAAAACATAAATTATTTCAAAAATTAACTTAATATTTATTTATTTATTAATATATACCACTTCAACATAAAATATAATACAAAACAAATCTCTCATTTACCATGATTCCTATAATGTTCCCAAAAATCTAGTGAACTTATTCAAAAATAACATTAATATCATAGTCCCCAAATCACTTTTAAATCCCCTAGTTACCTATATGATAAATATTATGATCCCAAATTATAATAACCCTTTTATAAAAATTAACCATAATTTAATCAATATCAAAATCCATCATAACCCAAAATTTTACAAAACCATTCAACTTATGTACACAAAATATAAAATCATTCATCCTCATATGAAGTTTCAGCTATATCATAATTTAAACATTGAGGTTTAATTTACCATAAAAATTTAATTAAAAAATAATTAATGTCTCCCAATGTATTACCATAACATAAAACATCAGAAGCTTATTTAAGCATCAAATTATGATCATCCTCAAAATTATCAACTCAAAATTGTATCCTTAATTCTTACATTATCCTCATATGATAAGTTTTTTACCAGTAATTTTATCTAAAATTTCATTTGAAACAAAATATAACACCAAATTTTTTAAAACCCTCTAATTACAAGACTTATATCAAGGATTTCACTTTCATAAATTTTGGGGATCTTTTTTGGTCATTTTTTAAATAATTAGTAAAAAAATAATACATATAAAATCATTATAATAAAAAGTTGAAACATCCCCTATATGACATTTTTTTCCATAAAAATAAGATTCTAAAATTTAAACTCCTAATTCATTCATTTTTTTTAAATTTAAGGAATGTACCATTTATTTCATAAACTGGCCCAGATAACCCCCATTAAATGGAACTCGAAAAAATTAAAATATCTTGAAAGGATGTCTTAATCCCCTTGGTCTGGTGACTATCACTAAGACATTGAAACAAGAAAGGGGTATGATTTCACTGCAATAATTACTCATCAAGAAAAAATAGTTGATATAAAACTCTAGATAGTCAGTATTGTAAACAATACTCAAGGGAAAATTACCGTAAGTAGATAGATACAAGTCTCAAAAATATTAAATCAGCAAAATTCTTCACAGAAACCATCAAATAAAATATCCAATAATCTCTATGTAACATGTGGATAACATGATCTACTAGCCATTGACAACTCCCAATGTCCTACTAATTAGGAACATCCACCACCTCCCAATAGTTTTCTTCCTTTCACTAGACTTAGCATAATAAAATCTATAAACACCCAGAGAAAAATGTAGGGTATGATCAAAAAATCCTATTATGATATCACTTGGTTTTTCATAGACAATCCATTTCAAATAAACTAAATATTCTAAATTTTAAATAAAACATGTAATGGAAATATTTTCACTATTCATATCAAAAACTTATTTCCAAAAAAATCAATGGATAATATAAAAATAGGCAAAAAGGATCATTTACTTCAAAAACAAGAAAATATGAGAATATATGTCAAAAATTGTGGGGATAGTCATTTCCATCAAAAAAGTCATGCTTAATAATTTCAATTAGTCATTGGAATAAATAATTGTTCTCAATCATAAAACCATGGTAATAACACCCAAGGTTAGTTAGTTATGGTCATATGTTTCTAAAAATACTCAATGAAATATTTAGCCATGTTTTCACGCACTCCATATATCCCGATCCCATTGTAAATAAGATATAATCCCAAAGAATAAAAACCCTTTTATGATGATATATTGGTATCATTGTAATTATCAGTCCATTATAAGATAAAAATTTGCATAGAATGCATACCCTTCAGCCTAAAAACTATGTCACCCATGTGATTCAAGGTAATCATACATACCTTGGTAAATAATTCATTTCAATCAATCTAAAATCCTTTAAAATAATCATTTCATTTGGCCACAAGTTTGAGTTTCAAAACATGATATTTCATTTAAAATAATAATTTTTAAATGGTTTTCATTAAATACTCATGCTTGTAATATCAATTCATTTCATTCCAAATCATTAAACATTTTAGGCCATCTCTTTGCAAAATTTATCATCAAATTATTGCACTAAATAACACTTTTAAATTCAAGATCATTTTTCAAAATATCGACACTTCAATTAAAAATACATTTTTAAAGAAATTTAATCACACACACACTGTTCCATTTTCAAAATGATTTATCCATGACTAAAAAAATGATTTGGAAACCAATCTGAAATACATTTAAAATGAATAAATATTTTTTTCCAAAATATAATAATTTTTTTGTAGAGGAACCTACCCCAATACCAAGATCAATGATCAACCAACTCGGGATCCACATTTGAAGTGTCAATGGATAAAATGTCCAAGGGAGACTCCTAGAATCAACATTCATAAATTCACGGTCAAGATACATTAATGAAATGAGGATCCCCTAACCTAAAAGAGTTAAAGAGAGAAGAGAAGGATAATTCACATTCCAAATGATCATACATACTAGAAGAGTTCAAATGATTCAATAGGCACATCAATTTGTGAGTAATCGTGATTTGGAGAGGAAAATTCAAATTTAGAGATCCTCCAAGGTGTTTAGGTATGAATAATGTCTGAGAGATAGGGGTTATATTTAAAATTGAGATTAAATTAAATTAAAAGGTTATACTGAACTATTGTTTCTCAGCCTGATCGGAATAAACGTTTAGCCACAGGGATCCACTGACTAGACAGTGTTTTTTAGAAGAAATCATGGGACACTAGAAGTTACACCAGCTATCCAGTGAACCAATAAAAAATCTTGTCCCACCAGTCACTCCACCAGGATGCTAGTGGAGGTCCTATTAAAACTCCCTACTACCATATTCACACCGGTAGTCAGTGGACCTCCATGTCTAGTCACTTGGCCACATGTATTTATTATAGCTATAATACCATGTCCACTCAAATGAAAAAACACTCAGTCATATCTTGACCTCTCAAAAACGTATCAACACTCACCCTCAACCCTTATGAAGGATTAAAAAATCGATAAACATCCAAGAACTAAAGATTCAACAATAAATAAAATTAAACAATAAGTAAATCCCAAAGAAACCAAGTTTCATACCTAAATGTTGCTCTCATGATGTTATAATTCTCCTCACTATAAATTTTTCTTTACTCTGGAAATCCTTTCTAGAAGTCTCTATATATAATTGGTGAGGCCACAACACTCTAATCAAATCCCCATGCTCCCAAGTCTCATGAGAATCAAAACTATGTTTCTATAACATAGAAATCAAGCGTATATAATTCACACAAATAATCATTGTCTAGAAATAAATAATCAAAATAGGTTGACCAATCATGGTCTTGTATGGTCCTACATAAAGGACTTTCCATCTCAATACATGAGGAAATTTGCAAATATACTTCTTGATCTGTGGCACATGGAACATATCATGGATCGATATTATCTATGGTGGCAAGGCCAAGTGGTATCACATGCTTCCAATAAACTCAATAATTTCAAATTTTCCAACATATCTAGGTGCTAAAATCCATTTTTAACCATTTTTTCGTCGACCCAACCAAGTTGAGAATCTAAAGAAAACATGGTCACTAATCGATAACTCTAGATGTTATCGATGATTATCATCATAATAATTATACTAGATTTTATATGTTACCATTCTCAATTGAATAAACTAAATATTTATAATAATCTATTGTAAGAAATTATTTTTGACCAGTGATGTTTCTCCACTCTTCAACTAACAAAGTGGAGATTTTCATGATCATCCAAATAATCCCTAAAAGGGATCCACTTTTACGGATTATTGGTCATTTTTATTTTAAAAAATCTCAACCAGTCCTGAATGGAAATCAAAAGATCCACAAAATTTAAGTACACAAGCACAGGTCATATCATCTGAAATCTTTATATCCCATTATGTACGAACATATTTCAATGTATGGTACCCCTTGCTCATCTTTACCTTAGATCACATCACCTCATGGAAGAATTTCAAAAAAAATGAGAAGTGAATAGGGTATTCCTATCAGAATCAGTGGATGAATTTACTCCATGAAATATAATGATCTCATTCACATAAAAAATTTCTAAAGTTCTAAACATTGTTTATATTTTTAATTGGTATAAAGTGATCCCATTTGATTAATCAGTTAATCGCAAAACAAGTCGCATTAATTACTCAATGTGTATATGTCAACCCAGAAACAATGTATATCCATATTTTATCCCAATTCAAATTCATCAAAAAAATGGTTTGAGGAAACCAAAAAGGTTTATGATTGTTGAACTTAATCTACTGATAGGTATAACAATGAGAAAAAATCATCAATGTTATATTTCATATTTGTCTTCAAGAAATGAAACCTCGTATATTAAAACATCTCCACTATTCTTGGGTGTATTACAGACTGAGAATAATAAAAATCCACCACAATAGCCTTCTCAATAGTTAATGGAATAACATATTGTCCACTAAGATAAAGGATATCATCAAAATATAGAGGCAACTCAATGATGGTCTCCCCGCCATATAAAGAATCCATAATTCTTCAAAACATATCATTAAACTATTGTTCTTTGAGAATCATCTCAGGAATAGACGATATAAACTCAACACTCATTAGAATTACTTCAACCTCGTCATCTCAGACTCTGAATTTTATAATATAAAAGGCTTCCATCATATGAAATTCCTCAAATACTCTTTCATGTAATAGTATGCAAGTTTCACTTTTAGAGGATTGACAATGGAATTTACATTACTTGGGGTGAAGAAAATTTTAATATCCAAAGACTATAAAAATTCCATACATCACCACATTGAAATGTTCAACCCTTTTTTCAATAATATATAGCACAATATTTTATGATGTTATTAGAAGGTAATTTTTTCTCCAAAATGGTAATTCCACAAACTCTTAAGGGATTGCGTCATAGTTGGGATTTTGATATCAAGTGTGGGATAGTTCTTCTCCTCGGGATGAAACAGATAAGAACCTAAATACACTACAAGATCAACCTGTATGATAATTTGAACACCCCTAGTTTTTATGAAATATATTTTTTCCAAATATATTTAATTTTTTCAATTCTTGTGTTACTCACAATACTGATATTTAACGAACTGTGATATACTATTAATATTATTATTTAAACATGTCTATTATAACATTACTAATAAAATTGGAGGAATTAAAAGGAATAGACAAATTTTAAAAATTAATGAATTATTATTTTATATAAATAAAAATTTTTGAAAAAAAGGTACTTAATTTTTAGTAAAGTCATTATATGCTCTAGAAATACTTTTTCTCAAAATTTATTTTCATTGCTTCTTCTGAAGAAATAATAAAATTAATTTTTTCGATTTTTAGATATTTTATTTTATAAATTGAACATTGTTTTTTTTTTAAATTTTAAAATTATTTTACAGCGAATTTTTCAATTTTTTCTAAAAAGATTATTATTTTGATGAATAGTGAAAATACAGACTTTTATTAAAAACATCATTTTTATTTAAAAAATTAACTAGTTCCATTTTTGAAGAAGGATTTTTAAAGTAAAATTATTTCAATTATATATTTATTAATCCAATTTATTTCATTTCAATAAATTTCAAATTAAATTTGGATATTAAAACCTTTTACACTTACGAAAATGTTTTCTCTGGAAAACTTCTTTTTTGTCTCTTCAATGAGAAATTTTTAAATTAAATTCTGCCACTTCTATGAATTGAATTAGGAAAAATGGATTCCATATTATGAATTTTATTCATTAAAATTATATAATATTGTTAAATTAATTTTTTTCATGATGAATATTAAAACAATTTAATGATTAATTATCGCGGTCAAGGTTAAAATGCTTTAAACGAGTGGATAAACTCAAAAGATATAAGATAAAATGACCTAAAAGTTTATATTATTCTTATTATATTACCTTATTTCAACATTTACTCGTATAAGGTTTGATAATGATCCATTTCGTATTCTTTTTCTTGGGTAAAACATGGGTATACCTTTTTGGTTTTAAAAAATTCCACATGTGTCCCCTCCCCCAGAAATATAAGGTCATCCCCTCTCCACTCTTCTTCACATGTAAAAATCATTTTTCTACACCAAATATATTTCCAAATATCTTCTTTACTACCCTAACCAAATCCTACAACCCTTATTTTGATTATTAATCCCTCCTATGAAGTATTTTAATGAAAACCTAAGGAGGTTGTCTGAATAAGAGGTATCAGTCTTAGGAGTTTTGTATTTTATAAATCCACTAGAATAAAATATTATAATAATATGATAATGTAAAAAAATTATTATATCCCATATTCATATATTTTATTATGTTAATTTTTTAACCCATATAATACTATGCTTCCATGAAATGGGTAACGAATCTGTCAATCGTATGTATGGCAGACTACCGTCTCTCGAACCGATGTAATTCATTTACCATAACCACCTCCCATAGATGGATATAATTATTTATTTAAAATACATATATTATATTAATGATATTATTATAATTTTTAAATTATAATTTAACATATACCTTCTTTTATTCTAATCTATTGGAAAATGATAACATTGCTTCTGCGTACTTGTGGACTACCGCCTTTCTGAAGAGATGAGATGCATCTTTAATTTTATTTTGAAATGGACATTAATAATGAGATATTAAATTATTATATATGATTTATATGAGGTGATAATTAATCTATAAATTTTAATTTATATTTAACTTTACCTTATTTTATCTATCATGAAAATAGAAATGTTGTTCATGTGTACATACGACATACCATCACAGGGAAAAGTGTCATTAATTATATATATAACTTGTATTTATTACACTAAATAGATATATAATGAAAATATTATTATATATATTTAATTTTATATATACTGGATATAAGGAAACCGTGATCAAACTAAGAGGTCCAAAAATACAAAACCAAAACATACATGAAAAATAAAGAAATTATATCCCAAAACATAGTATTAACAAAGAATTATTAATAAAAATATAATAAAATGTCATAAGTAAATAATTTATGGTATGATATATATGATTGTAGTTATATAATTAATATATAATCAATATATATTTTTTATAAATGAGGTCTAAATGTTTTTTAAAAATTCGATACTTGAGGCAAGGGAATTCTCTCTCACATTTTCATCTCTAATATATATGTTATGTTATAAAACTATAATATTTAATTATTTGTTTATATAGACCCATTATTTATATCATTATTTTTTTTTCAAATCATGATATTTAATGTTTCATTTAATATTATTCTTTCATGGGTCTTACGATGCAACAGTTATGAAAGAAAGTAAGAGATTTCCATCTCACTTTTATTTCTGTGAGACACATGTCGTATTGACAAATTGTTTCATTTATGAGGTCTTAATACTTCCCAATATTGTATTTTAAAAGTATTTTTGTTAAAATTATTGGGATTAAAATATCAGTATAAAATTCCATCCTTCATATATCTTACGATTCAAAAGATACCAAAGTGGTCAATGTTTCAAGTCACATTCTCTTGGTTTATCAGGATTGTTTATGATTAGGTTTCTCATTATGAAATATTATGGTATACCTATAAAAAACTCATATGTTTTTTATACTCTATTTATTTAAATATAATATATTTTTTCCTTCCATTTTATTAACTTTAAAAACTAAAGTGCCCAAAAGAACTGTTTTAATAAATAATCAACTTTATTTCTCTCATCAATCGAAAATCGTTCTCTTCCAACCCTATGTTATATAAATATGTTCTAATGGAATATAATCTAATATATAATTATTTTTTAAAGAATTTTTTTCCATTTATAATTTTTTTATATAGTTGTTTAAAATTAATTTTTTTTTCATTTTTAAGTGAGGTAATTTTAACTATTTTTAACAAAAATGTGAAAGGAATCATTTCTTTAACATGTTTGACATGAATAGAATTTTCCTCTATCATGACCACATAATTATTTGAAGAATACTTTAAAATTTTACATGGTTTTTTTCAAATAAAATAATTTCATTTATATTTTGGAAATTTTTTTTTTTAATTAAGTGTTTTCAAAGTGGAAAGTATGTTTTCTTCAAAAAATGTTCCAAGTGATTTTTCAAAATCATTTTCTATATAAGATGAAATCATTTCATATTAAATGGGATTTAATGGGATATGATACAATGATATCATCCTTATATTTTCCGAATATGTCTTATTATTATAATTAAAAATGCTTATGAACCCCATTTATTTCACATGGGTTATGATATGATGTAATATTTATGAAACTTGTTTCCTTTTCACGGGTTAGGATATGATGAATGTTTCATGATCTTGCAGAATAAAAAGGTATGTATTATCTGATGTATGGGACCTATATCACCCTACAATTTATTGGGAATATATATATATACATATATATATATATCATGTGATAATTATGGTAAAACTATAATGTTCTTGATGTGTTATGAAAAATAGGCTGATATGCTTGATCTACTATAGAAAACACATCATTGTATTTGATCCCCTATGAGAAAGAGCTGATGATTCTTGATCCATAATGTTATAGAAAATACTTAGGGATGCCTATTATTCTATTATTTGATGTTCTTCATATTTAAACTTTAAATATGAATAATTTTCTATTCTTATGATTGTGACACACTGATATGGAAAGAACTTATTGTTCATGATAGATTTATAATGATTTCTCACCCATATTATTATTTTCATTGAAATGATATGTTTTTATACAATGAATAATGTTTTTTGTCATTGAAATATTGTGTATGAACCATGTAATTTATGTTAATTAACTCATACCCTTATGCTGATCATATTCCTTCGTCTGATCATCAATTGATATCTCCCATGTTTACCCTTACTGAGAACATGATCTCACCCATTTTTATGTTTCATTTACATTATTTATAAATAATGTTTTAAGATGTTCTTGTCGATGAAGAGTACAAAATGGTAATTTCTTTATGGGGTATTTTGATTACCTTTCATGAAATAATATGATTGTGTATCTACTCTCTAATTACACTAAACCTTTACAATCCTTAGGTACGTCATTGTGAAATGTTTTGAGTATTCATCTAAAAAGATATAATATTTATGTCTAGAAAAAATGGCTTTGTATTAGAGGAAAGGATTAATTAACCTTTGGAACTAGGATGAGAAAACATCAACAAGAACTTTAGGGATAATTCTAAGGATTAGTCTAAGCAATGAAAAATGTCTCCAAATTTTAGTGAAGGATGGAGCTAGTGTTTTCCAAAAAAATTATACCCTTATGTAGATATTAGAAGTTTATTTGGATCTAAAAGTATTCCACCTAGGGGTAATAACACTAAAAAGGGAACATTGAGATTTGAATTGATCATCACCTGGTGCATGACAATGGGCATTTCTGCAAACCTAGTTTGACACTCCTAGGGGATATATTTTCTAATTCACAAACTCTTTATGAACCATCATGAAAGATATTAAAAGAACATAATCATGGATGAACTAGGTTAAACCTAATATGTTTTATATTATAAATATGGTGAGAAAATTTATACATCTTATTAATTATTCATAACTTTTATCATAGATGAATGAAGGTCAAGCTTACCGTTTTGGTTTCAGCAAGGGATTGGTGATATATTGGGGAAGTTGAGGTTGTAATAGGTAAGATCAATTATTGAAGTACCATGTTTGAGCATAGATATTTATATTCGGATATATTAAGAATATTCATAAGGAATATTAATTAATATCATCAATTATTAGATGTTGAATTGGTATTGAAAACCCAAAATAGAATGATGACGCATCTCACACATATGATTCTTATCTGGTTGTTGTTTTTGGGAATTCTATTCTGAAAAATCATGTTATTCTCACTGTAGTTGAATTTTATTTTATCTTATGAATTAATTTAATTTATCTACATAAATCCCATATCAATTTATAAGTAAAAATAGTCACATTCGATATTCCAAACCAACATATGATCATCTATCAACGAACAAATAGAAATAAACTATTAATGGAGATCACATCCATTGTGTGGGACTTGATTCTTATTAAAAGGGGTGTTTATATTAGATTTATAGGTAGAAAATCTAAATAAATTATATTGCTATGGTGTATGAGTTTTGTGAATCCTTCCTAGAAGTGTTTCATGTTCATCAACTAAATCATTATGTTTTGGATTCTATAGAACTCATACTTGGTGTTACGCCATTATCAAAGATTACATATATAATGGACCTCATTTGGTTGTAGGAATTAAATAAGAAACTCTTGGAGAATCTTGACAGGGTGTTGATTCGGCCAAATGTCTCACTTTGGAGTGCATCTGTTCTTTTTTTAATAAGTTAGATGGATCAATACAACTTGTTATTGATTATCAGGAACTAAAAAATAGCACAATCAAGAACAGGTATCTTCTACCACGTATTTCTAGATTTTTCAATCAACTTCATGAAGCTTAATACATTCTAAAGATTGAAAATCATTATAGATATCATAAATTAATGGTTAACAAGGTGGATATACGAAAGATAACATTCTATATTTGTTTTGGACACTATGACTATATAGTGATATCATTTGTTGTTACTAATGTCCCTGTTATCTTCATGAGTTTTATGAATATAGTATTTAGAGATTACCTTGATAATTTTTTGGTAGTCATTATAAATGATATTATTATCAATTCAAGGATAATGTAATGTCCTGAATTTCACTTGATAATTATACAAAAACCCTAAGGGAGTAGAAACTATTTTCAAAATTTCTGATGTGTGAATTTGGCAATAAAAGGTTTATTTTTTGGTTATATAATCTCTAGAGAGGGAATATCAGTGGATCTATCAAATATAGAGGCTATTGAATATTATTATAGACTAACCATGGTGACTGAGATCTATTGTTTTTCTTTTTTAGTTTTATATAAAAGATTATTTTATCAAAATTTCCCATGAATTTCCAATATATTTACTATATTAACTCGGAATGGAGCCAAGTTACTTTATAAAGATGAATGTGAAGAATATTTATGTAATTAAGGAGATGGTTAGAAATCACACCTTTTTTACATTAACCTATTGTGGTGAATGTTTTAAAATATATAGTGAAACATCAAATAAGGGATTGGGGTTAATTCTCTTGAAACTAATATGGTGATATCTTGTTTCTCACCACAATTGAAGGCCCATGAGAAAAATTAACCAAATCGTGATTTGGAGTAATATGTGATGATTTTTTCATTAATGATATTGATGAATTATCTTAACAGAGGGAGGGGGTTATATATACTTATCATAAAAGTTAAAATTATACATTCACACTGAAGGAGTTGAAATTCTTCCAGAGAAGTTGGTTGGAGATTATTAAATAATATGAATGCTCAATAAATTACTACTCAAGGAAGGTGAACAAGGTGTCAATGATTTGAGTCAAAAGGATCATTATACCCTATCCATTATAAGGATCACAAAAGATCCAATATTTCTAGATTCGCAAAGTATGGATCTCGAATTCAGGATGGAAGGGTAGAAATATTATCTTTCTCGAATGAGTGTCAAACCATAGATCCAAATATAGATTAAAGAGGAATATATGGATGATGTTGATCTATAGAATAATGTTAGAAGTGTACATTAATTTAACCATGATTGTGATATAATGGTAAGGTTATGGAACTGTTTATGTATTCTATATATACTTGATTTGAAGGAGCCATTAGAGGAAGCTAATAGTTCATCATTCTATATTCATCGTGGAAGTACAAATATGTATAGATATTTGAATGATTATATCTATTGGTATGGAATAAATAGAGATATTAAAGTGTTTTTATATCAGTGCTTGGTATGTCAACAATTTATGGCTGAGAGAAAAAAGAATAAGGGGATGTAACAACCATTACCTGTACCATAATATAAATGGGACAAAATCACCATGTATTTTTTCTTCGGACTCCCCAAATCATAAAAATGGAACAATGAAATATGTGTCGTAGTCAATAACCTTAAAAATAATACACACATAATTTCTTGAAGAATATATTTCTATTTGGATAAACATTCTAGGATATACATTAAGGAAGTGGTAGGTTTCATGGTGTGACATATTCCAATGCATCTAATCAGGATTTGAGGTTCACCTCAATTTTTAGTGAAGTCATTAAAATGAAAATGATTTTGAGTTGTGTTTCAATATGATATATCATACTTAGAAAAAAAATCAATCTAAGAGACCCATTCAAAACCTAGAGGATATGTTGAGTCTTATTATATTGATTCCAAAGGTGGTTAGTATCAACCCCTTAATCTATTCGAGTTTTTTTAATAGTATATTTTACTCGACCATTCATATGGATCTTTATAAATCCTTCTATTGAGAAAAGAGTATTTCCAACGTTTTGGGATGATATCATGAACAGGTCTGAGTCAACCCAATTCGTCACTTGATTCAACCCATAGTAAGGCCTCAAGAATGTATCTATGTATGCTAGAGGCTACCGAATAAGGATGATGGCCTAAAATTATATAGTAGGGGGATTATTCACTTATATCAAAGTGCAGGTATAGTAGAAATAAACTAAACACAAACATATACATGAACATCATATTTTAAAAAAATAATTAAATAACTGAAAAAATATATAAAAAATATAATGTTCTATACATAATATTGGAAAATAATATAGAAATTAGTCACCAATTTTTCATCCATATAAAGAAAAAAAATATAAAAATAAACAAGGCTCTAATTCTACTTAGAGCTGAACCACATACCCTGTCTCCATGACTACGGAACAGATCTAGTATGAACCTCGAACTCCACATGAGCTATCCGACTATATCATGAAATAATGGACCTCTTCACAGTCACCCACATCTCATTCTGTACCTAAAATTAGACATACATTATACACATAACCCAAAATGAACAAGTTGGGGGTGATAAAAAATCACAATAGGCCAACCCCAATAGTGGTCCTAACATCTTCAATCATAAAACATACATGCAACACCAATCATGTCCATCCTAACTGAATGTGAATTCTAGGGTGAAATATAAATAAGAATAGAAAAAAATGGAAAATAAAGGAAACAGAAAACCTTAGGTTCTATCCTAACACCCATAGGTAAAACTACCCTCGTTTTGGCCCCATCCAGAGGAATTTTGAAACATGGCTCACATAGGAACAACATTAAGAGCATTCTCCTAGTCAAGAAGGATCTCTAATGTCCATAGCTTGGATAGAAACATATGATGAAACCAAGGATCTCATAAAATATTTCCAATGGTCGAAGCACGTCTATGAGGCACTAAGAGTCTAGTAAAACCATCTTATCTAGTTTTAGGGACTCCCCATAAAACATGGGAGCATGCTACCATGGAAAAAACTCTTGTCGAACCTGATGGGTGGAACAAACCTCTCAGTGCATCTTTAGGAAAGATGAACAGGCCCGAAAATCATATAATTTAGTCCTTGGGAGCACTATATTGTCCATGTTCCAAGAACCCTGCCTAGGAAGAAAAAGTAAAATAGGCTGGATTCACTCTTCTAGATCATCCATTATCTCCCTAGTACCACCTCATAGAAACAATGTAGCATAGGGGAGAAATAGAATTAAACTCAAGGTCAATGACTAGTCTAATAATATCTCAAAGGCCTCCCCTCTCATACATTCCTAAAAAACAACCTAGAACCTCCAAGAACATAATATCAATCACTAGGGTTGTCTAAAATCTATACCCTCTAACCAAAACCACTAAAAATAGTACTAGACATCTCAAAGGCCAATAAAATAGAGGGAAGCCACCATTGACCCAAAAAAATTAGTAAAATATGACACCATACAACGGGACCCTCCAAAAAACATCATCACATGTCAGAAACCATACAAGGGAATCCTCTAAGAAATACAAACCTTAGGACATGCCTTCTCAAATGAACTATGGATGGTCCCCCACCTCAAACCCAAAGGCCACATTTCTGGAAGGGAAATCTGAAACCACACAACTAATAAGGGAACCTTAACCTATACCACTTTAAGAAGGGAAAAATCATAACATTTCTTTCTTACCTATCTCAATCTTTAATCAATGGCACCAAACTGTACCTGACATCCCGGGATTTCAATCCACCATGAAGGATAATCATAGACCAAACCTCAAGTGACTGAACCTAAAACATAATCAACTAAACTAATTATCTCATAAAATAAATCACTAGATTCCACCTTCTAGAATCTATCCAAATAACCTCAAAAAATATCACATGGCATTATCAATAAATAGTGGTCAACTAACATACATGTATATAAGGGGATCACAACACACAACAAAACCATTGGGATAATTCTATAAACACAGCCTCAAAGGAATCCTCCTCACAAACTATATCAGTCCAAAACACCAACAAGATGGAATTTAAACCACAAAAGGATTCCATCACTATAATCTATGTGGGAAAATACTCAGAATGTACTACTCTCAATTCTAATTAAACTCTGGGGCACAAAAACACCCAAACCCACATTGCGGGAAAAGTTTCATAGCGTGTACCCTCATAGGTGCACCTGGACATATAATAACACATGACCAGGGAATGCCCATGGTATGTAGGGATACTACCACAGGGTAACAACATCTACCCATGTACAATTACATTGCCATTCCATTTCACATGGAGTTTCTTCCAACTATCTAACAATATTTCGTGGTACTACAACATGGAGTGTACCCCTATGTACACAGCATATAGTATCCACAAGTCCATATACACATTCCTTGGGATACTTGGCCAATTAAAACTACTTAGGCTATACCTTGGGTACACAATGTATACTCCCCTAATCTAGAATGCTCTTGAACATGACCACTTCTCCTAATACATGGACAAGCCCTACTATATAGCATACAGTTGTGGTACATGTTGTTTACTTTTAAAAATATTAACTTCCCTATTAATTAATAGAAAATGGAATTTGTTCATAAAACTAAACAATGTTTGGTTAGTATTTCTTAAATAGATGTCCCTATAAACCTCTTAAACCCCCAAATTCACCCAAAAACCACCAGATCAACCCTCTAGGAGTAACCAACAACACAAAAACTACATTAAAACATAAAAATAATATATCTATGTGGTTTGATAGTGAAAAAATTGAAAGTTACTATCTCTAGGAAGAAAATGCTGAATCTTCAATCTAATTCAATACCTGCAACTACCACACTATGATTTTTCATGACCCAAGCTCCATGATAGAAACTCTTTCTCCCTCTCCCTCTATTCTCTCCCTCTCCAATCCCTCATGTATCTCTCATCTAAATTCCCCCACATTTGGGGCTTGTGCAACAAAAAATGGAGGAAAGGGTGAAAGGATAAAATGGTGAAAATAAAAAAACTAGGAGATAGAATAAAGGGGGGCCCACCCAACCTGGGTGCCTAATGCAGGGTTATGCCCTAACTAGAACATTACCCCTATTCTAGATTTAACCAAGAATTCAGAATTATGATATAATACTATGAACACATGATATCACTGAATGGACATGAATTAATAAATAATATTTATTTAATTAAATACTAAATATTCATCCAATATTCAAATATCTCATAATTTCACAAATCTCCATTCCTAGGGTAAACACCCTATTCCTGAACCAATAATGTTGTCCAAAAAATTATCTGACATATCTTGATCAGAGAAATTACTTTCCCACCCTCAAACACCACTTAAGAAAAAAACCTAATTCACCTATTTTTTTAAAACCTCAGGACATGGTTCATGAAAAACTACCCACCATAAATGTTTCTCACCTTAAAGAAGCCTCGGTGGTCTACCAGCTACTAATATTTGCCTCAAAAACAGATACTTCCAACACTACAATGATAGTCTACCAATCAGTCTCATTGTACCAATTATGCACCCAACCAAAGGGAAATTAAACCATGACCAATATAATGCTCACTCTTATAAGATTATATGATAGTCCCTCAACCAAACACCATCTCCATTGCACATGCTCCAAAAAATATTGAACGTAATGGTAGGATGTGGCCAAACTACTCAAAATAGAGTGACAACACTAAACACCAATTGCATCCCATTCCTGGATCCCCGAATAAACATCCCCACAATAACATTCATCTTCAAACAATGACCACCACCTCAAATGGGATGTGTTGTAATCTCCACCACAAATACTCCAAAATGCTAGAAACACTCTCAATAGACTCACACACATCCTAACTAGTTTTGTTCCTAACCAGTGTTCACATGCCTTATCAACTATGATTTCTCCCAAAAATCCATGAAAACCACCACAGTTCTCCAACAGAACAGATCAATCACATCACTCTTATTCAAAACCCAAGCATCTCCCTCATGATAACATCCACTAACCAAACCTACCCAATTAAACCAACCAATAAACCACCATAACACCCAAAGATCCACCAAACAAGCCCAAGGAATCCTCTTCTTCATCAAAAAATTTCATATGGCTACCACAACCTTAGGGAAACTAAATCCCCATCCAAATATCGCTCAGGCATCATTGTCTTCATTTATCCATCCACAATAGTAGTAGCAAGGAATCCCAAAGCCCTAACCAACCAACAAGGGTTTCCACGTATCCTTAGAATAAGGTAATACATATTTACCCCAAGACCACACCTCACCAAATGTTCCACATGATCTGTAATTAGAATAAAAATGTACAAAAGGTTCAACATTGTATAATTCCACAAAGTAATTATATGAGAAAAAATTTTTAAGAAATTATAGACACTTTATACAACTAAACCAACATCATCATTGAAATCATAAAAAGTTTGTAAAATTCAACCTTTTTTCCTAGAATGATACATTTACAAATTCCACTTTACATTTTTCTAAAATCTAAAAACACATAAATCCAAAAAAACCCACAAATGAAAATTCATCACTCTATGTGAAAATCACACAATCATAACAGTGAAGACAAATAACATCAATCCCACTACCTTAGTAACCCAAAAATTATAATTGAATATATTTTAATGACTATATAGCCCAATATCTAACATAGGCTCCAAAACATTCCTACATATCCTATATAATATCTTCATAAATAGTAATATAGAAAAAAAATAGTCCTCTGAAACCATTTTTCACAAACTATCTCTGGTGAACCGGACTCGTCACCTAATCAGACCCACAATAGAGCCTCAGAAATTACTCCCCATATTCCATAGGATTATTAATAGTGTTTATGGATTAAAATGATTCAATAGAGAGACTGAGTCCTCATATTAAAGTTCAATATCAAAAAAATAAACAAAACACAAACACATATAGGAACATCATTATGCACATAAATAAATAAATAACTAAAAAAGATATAATAAATATAATGTTTCAAAGAGACTCAAGGAATATCATACAGACACAGGTCTATCATATTCTCAACCACACACAAAAATAAATACACAAGGCTTTACTGCTACTCTAAGAATAACCACATACCCAATCTTCATGATTTGAACAACTCCATCACGAACCTCATACTCCCCATGATTCATCCCGCTAGATCACGAAACACTGGACCTCCACATGATCCTAAACATCTCTGGATCTACCGGAATGTATACATAAGGTCTACACATACACTAATGTGAACATGTAGGGGGTAAGAAACAAATCTCTGTATTCCACCCTATATAGTGGTCCTAACTTCAGTTATGATAACATGTACATGAAACACGCATCATGTCTAGCCTAGTCGGACCTGACTACCATCATAAAAGTTAAAAAAGAAACGAAAAAAAAAGAAATGGAAAAAGTAAAGAAAATATGTGACTTATAGTTCTATCCAGAAAATTACAGGTAAAACTACCTATGTTATGGCCTCAGCTAGAGGAATTTTAGAACATGGATCATGCCACCACAACGTCAACCACATACAACTAATCATAAAGGGGTTCCAAATTCCACTATAAGGAAAAAACACATTATGAACACTAACATCCTATACTAGAAGAATAAACAATGAATCACATCTACCGAGAACTATTACTCTAAAGGAATGATCTAAAATAGTTGTAGGGACTCCACGTAAACCTTGGGATCATGCTACCCAAAACTTCAACAGAACCCGATGGGTGAAACGAACCTATCTGTGCATCTCTGAGCTATGTGACCAGGTCCCAAAATCATATAAACTTGGAGCTAGAAGTTTTTTATCATCCAAGGTCCACAAACCCTTTCCAGGGAAAAGAGATAAACTATGGAGGCTGCATTCATCCAAATTTTTCATTATCTCCCTTGCCCCACCTCACAACAACCAACTAGAAGTGGAGAGAATCAATGTCAAAATATGGGTCAATTCCCAGTCCAATAATATCCCAATGGTCTCTGATATCATCAGTCCAGAAACAATAAAAACCTCAAACCTCTAAACCTATAAGATCAAGCACTAATGTCTTCTAACACACGCTCTCTCTAATCAAACCATTGAAACCATCATCGTCCATCTAACAGGACAACCAAACAAATAAAATCCACAATAGTTCCAAAAAAAAACACATCACAATACAACACCCTAAAAGGGTATCCTCCAACAAACCTCAGCTTAGTTAGGAAACCCTACAAGGGGATACTATAGAAAACCAAACCTCGGGTCATGCCAGCTCAAATGAACTGAGACTGGTCCCCCTTCCATAAACCAAAGATTACTTGATCAAAATGGAAACCTAAAGCCACACCTCTAAGAAGGAAACCACAATTAGTACCACATATATAAAGGAAATCCCAGAATAGGTCCCTCATACCAATCTCAAACTCTAATCCATGAAGCCCATCCATACCTAACATACCACTATGTTGATCCACCCCGAAGGCTCCTATTAGTCCCAATCTCAAGTGGTTGGACGTAAACCTCAAATAATTGAAATAAGGATGTCAACCAATAAAAAACTAAATTCTATACTATGGAATCTATCTAAATAGACATATGAAATATCACCCTACATTCTTAAGACAAGGTGATCAATAATATGACACACACAAATGAAGGTCACAATAAAAACCCCAACCCCATGAACATTCTCGAACAAAAACCTCAAAGGAATTCTCCTCCCATACTCTATAATCCTAAAAGACTATACAAAAACCTCTAAAATCATAAAGGATTACACTATAATAATTTACATTGAAAACCCTCGAAATGGAATACTCTCATGGCCAATTATTAGTATGGGGAACAGAGATACCCAAAACCCCTTTATTGGAAAAAGTATAGGGCGTGTACTCTTCAGTACATGGTGGGTACCCTTAGAGGTTTGCCTATCCATGTACATCGATATGACTAGGAAACACCCATAGTTTTCCCATGTACTAGTACATGGAAATGGAATATATACATGTACTATTACACAACTGTGCCCATTAACATAGGGTGTCTGCCTATGCCACATGGCCAGGTACTGCAACATGACATGCACCCCTGAGTACATTGTGTGTAGTCTCCACACGTTTGTCTACCCATACACATGGAAACTTGTAAAAGTACCACTACAAAGGGTGTGCCCTAGGAACGTTGTATGTACTCTCCAAACCTTGACTACCCAAGTACATAGCAACTTTTCCAGGTACATGGCCAAGCCCTACTATATAATTTGTGCTGGAGGTGCACGACGTGTACTTATGAAAAAACATATTCCCAAAATAGTAAGAAAACATAGCATGTGTTCATCAAACCACACTATGTTGGGTAGGTATTTCGTAAACCAAAATCCATCTAGACCTCAAGAACCTCCATGCTTCACCTAAAAACCACCAAATCAACCCTATAGGAGTCCCCAAAAACTAAAAAATAATTTAAAATTGTAAAAATACTAATCTAAAATATTTTTTGATGAAAAAATTAATATGGGACTACCTTATAGTAGAGTTTACTGAGTAATCAATCTAATCCATGATCATTAACTTCCACAAGATAATCTGGCGTGACCCGAGCTCCGCAAAAGTACCTCCTTTTCCCACTCTCACATTATTCTCTCTATCTCATCTCTCTCATATATATCTGTAAAAAACCCCTAGAGTAGGGAATATGTGACACATAGGGAGGAAAGGGGAAAACGGAAAAAAATGAGAAAATAAAAAAAAAGTATAGAAAAAATTTAGCGAGGGAAGAAAAAGGGTTCGACCCAGTCTCAATGCCCGACACAAGGTCATTCCCTACCAAGGAAAAGCCACCCATTACATACTCAACATGAAATTTTATATTCTAATAGGACACTCCAAATAGATGATATCAATGAAAAAACATCCATGAATAAATAATATTTATTTAATTATATATTAAATATTCATCAAAAATTCAAATGGCACATAATTCCTACAAACTTCTTTCCTATGTTGAACCCCCTATTCCAGGACAAAAAAAGTGTTCATAAAAATTATCTATGATATCCAAACAGGATAAATTAAAAATTTTCCCTCAAACATCACCTGAGAGAAAAAAATAATATTTCACATGGTTTTAAAAAACCTTCATGATATGGTTCAGGAAAATTGAAGTTGGATAAATAACTTATTAGGAAAATATCTATTTGAAGAAATGGAATAGAATGTAAGATCCATTTAGTTTTCACATAGGAAACACACAGTCAATAGAAAATTTATTCAAATAATCATTGATGTGCATTGGAATTTAAAGATGGTGAGAAGATATTTCTATGAATTTTTCCATGGAAGAATGTTTTGATATTCATAAATAAAGTAAATATAATCCCTAGATATATTGGCCCTTTTAATATTCTTAATTCAGTAGGGATGGTTACTTAACACTTCATGCTTCCACTGAACCCCTCTCAAGTCTATGATGTGTTCCATGTATCTCGGCTAAGTACAAGCCTAATCTTTCACATGTATTGAACATATAGGTATTACCCTTGGATCATGAAATTCCATATGAAGAGAAACCAGAGGAGATTCTCTATCATATAGAGAAAGTGATAAAAAAACAAAAGCACCCGCCTGGGAAATGTATTGTGATGAAACCACTAACTTGAGGAAGCCACATGGAAAGCAAAGGATATGAAGAGTCTATTGTAACCTAATTTTTTCGATTGAGTACGTTACTTTTATGAGAAAAATTCATTTTACGGTAGGTATAATGAAACACCCCAAGATTTAATGAAATATTTTTTCTAATAAATTTAATTTCATCGATAGCTTATGTTATAAACACCATTGAGTTTTAACAAATCATGATATACTATTAATATAATTATTTAACAATGGTCATTATAACCTAGTTATTAAACATGGAAGTATAAATATTAATAAACACATTTTTAAAAATATGTATAATTGTTCTATATAAAGAAAACACATTGATTAAAAAGTACTCAATTTCTAGAAACTTCTTCATATGCTCTAAAAATACAATTTCTCATAAAATTGTTGTTATTTCATTTTGTGAACAAATACAATAGTTAATTTAAAAAAACAAAAAAAAAATATTTAAAAAATGAACTGAATATTGCGAGTCAACTTGTCAAAATTATCTTAGGGTAGTTTTTTATTGATTTTTCTAAAAAGTTTAATTTTTTATTAACTAGTGAAAATGTGGATTTTTATTAAAAACCACCTTTTCATTTAAACAATTTAAAAGTTCAGCTTTTCTTGATTTTTTAAAAGTAAATTTTGTATAATTATATATTTATTAGTGTAATTTTTCTCATTTAAATAAATTTTTTATTTTATTTTGATATTAAAACTTTCTACACTTATGAAAAAATTTAAATTGAAAACCTCGTTTTTCTTCAAGTCTGTGAGATTCATTTTAAATGAAATTACACCACATGGGTAAATTGAATTTAAAAAAAATGGATTCCATATTTATAATAAAAAAATTAAAATAATATAATAAGTTAAATTTATTTTTTTTCATAATGAATAGCAGAAACAGTAAAAATTATTTACCATGATAATGGTTAAAATGGGTTTACTAGGAAATTAAACTAAAAGGATAAGGGTTTAAATGAACTAAAAATATGTCCATTCAAATCTTATTTTCATATTTAGTCTTTATATCTTATTATTTTTATATATCTGTCCATTTTGGATCCTTTTCTCATGTGTAAAATAGGTATATAACTTTTTCTTTTCAAAAATTCAAAGTGGGTCATCTCTCGCAATTATAATAGGGCACCCCCTCTTTAATCATCTACACACATCCAAATCCATTTGGTTTGGAAGATACCAACCAAAAATCTTAATTACTTCCCTCCCTGTGTCTAAGAGTCCTAATATTTATTATAAATTGCATCTATGAATAATTTTTGGGAATACCTATAGAAGTTGTCTGAATAAGTTATATTGTTCTTATCCGAGATTTTTTATTTTATTCTTTCTTATGCCTCCTAAAAATATTTTAAGACTACCATTATATAACAATATATTTATCTTATAATAATAATAAGTTAATTATATTAATTTAATAACCAATATATGCCGCATATTCCATCAAATGGGAAATGAAGCAGTCGATCATGTGTACAATAGACTACCACCTCACAAACAGATGTAATTATTGTTCTATAACTATCTCTAATGTAAGGATATAATTATGGATATTACATATTTATATGATATTTATGAAAAAATTTATAATTATTTATTATAATATCACATCCTCCCTTTTACCTTCCAATCCATTTGAAAATAATGACATCATTCATGAGTACGAGTGGACTACCACCTTAATGAAGCAATGTGAAATGTTTTTAATTTTATTTTTACATGGATGTTAATTAGGATATATTTAGGGAATATATTAGATATATATTACATAAAAATTATTCAATAGTGTTTAATTAATGTTTACATTTTTTTTGTTCTATATGTCGAGAAAGTGGAAAGAGTGTTCATGTGTCTGTATGACCTACCTTCTCAATGGACAGTGTAATTCATTTTAAATATCTAAATTTTATCAATTACGATAAAAAAATTATTTTATATTTATATAATTTTTATAATTTTGGATATGATAAAAACATGATCAATGTAAAAGGTCCTAAAATACCAAACCAAAATATACATGAAAAATGAAACAGTTATTTCCTAAAATGTGATTTTAACAAGAAATTGTTAATAAATAGGTAATAAATTTCATAATTAAATTATATATGATATGATATATATTATTATGGTATTGTAATAGATTTATAATAAACCAATATTTATTATAAATTATTTCTAATTGTGTATGAAAAAATTCAAGACTTGAGTTAAGGGATTTTTGCCTCAAATTGTATTCCTCAAGTCATTTGTTATCTTTTGCACCTATATTCTTTAATGATATGCATATAAAGACACATTCACATGTTATATTAGGTATTTTTTATCATAATTTTATTTATTGTTTCATTTAATGATATTAACTCAAGGGTCTTACAATTCAAAAGTTACCAAATCATGTAAGGGATTTTTGTCTCTCTTTAATTTCTATGAGACATATATGCCATATTCACCACTTTTTTATTTTATGTTGTGTATATATTGAACATAAATTTAATTTATTATTATTATAAAGAAAATTATGGGTATTTACATATCCATATAGGGATATATATTTATTTTTTCTCATGATTTAGAATCTACAAGAGTGATAAAGTTTTTATGTTACAATCTCATTATTTATCAAAATTGTTTATGATTAAGTTTATGATGATGAAATATTATTGTATAAATCTCTAAAAACTAATTTATTTTCTTATACTATAGTTATTTCTGAATAATAAATTTTTTATTTTAATTTTCCTCCCATTAAACAGCAATGAGACCAAAATAATATTTTTAAGAAAAAAACAACTTTATTTCCCGCATCAGTCGAAAATCATTATCTTCCAAATCTATTATTTCAGAAAATGATTTAAATAATGTTTTTTCTATTATAAAATTATTTTATTAAAGATATTTTAATCCATTTTTTGTTTTTTACAATATTTTTTCAATGTAATTTTCTTATCATTTTATGATCGAGGTACATTTGATTGTTTTTTTACCGAAACTGTGAATGGAATCTTTGTTTAAGCATGTATAAATGGAATGGAATTATACACCATCATAACCACTAATATATTTTAATATTCATTCTTATTTTTTCAATTTTATTTTCAAATAAAATGTTTTCATTCATATTTGGGAAGATTTATGATTTTATGTGTGTGTTTTCAAATTTGAAGACATATTTTCCTCAAGAAATGTTCTCAGTGAACTTTCAAAATAATTTTCTAACTAAGATGACATACTTTAATGATTTATAGTTGTTACTATAATATGATACAAAGATATAATCCTTATTCTTTCACTGTATTATTTCTTATTATTATGAAAAACGTTTATGAATCCAATTTCTTTCTAAGGGGTTATGTTTTGATGAAATATTTTTGAAACCAATTTCCTTTTCATGGGTTAGGATATGAAGAATATTTGTTGATCTTGTGGAAGAAAATGTAGATATTATATAATGGGTTAGACCTATATCATCCTCAAATGCATAGGGTAAATATTTATATATCATGATATAATTATGGGATACAGGATGATGGACTTAATCTGCAATGGGAAATAGAGTGATATGATTGATCCACTATAGGAAACAAGTTATTTCGAATGATCCACTGTGGGAAATTGCTCATTATATATGATCTATTATATTATGTCATATAGGTTTTTATACCTGATTCACTATCATTTTGTAGTCTAGGTAGTTAACCATGACATGTAAAATGGTTTCTATACTTACGATGGTGCCATACATACATGACATGAACATATGGTTCATGGCTGATTTATGGTGATTTATTACTCGAATAATGCATGTATTAAAAATTATAATCTTTTATATCATAACTCGTGTTTATGGTCTTTGATATATTTTTTACGAACCTTCTACGTTATGTCTATGACCTCACACATTTATGCATATCTTATTCCTTCATATAATCATTGATTGGTATCTCTCATGATTACCCTTACCAAGCTTTTGATCTAACCCTTTCTTATGTTTCCTTTCCCTAAATTATGAAGAAATCTTATAGTAGGTTATGAATATGAAGTGTAATAAGTGGAATGATCCTTATGGGAGATTTTGGATATCTTTCATGAAATAAAAAAATTGTTTATCTCGTCTCCAAATACAATAAACTATTATAGTCCCCAAGATTTTATTTTTGAAATGTGTTGAATATTCACATAAAAAGATGTGATATTTACTTTTGGAAAGCCTGCGTAACTATAAGAATTTATCCCAACCCAAAACATGATGTATTTTAGAATTCCACATATACATTCCCATATTCTTGAAGAGTCAACATTGAATATTAATTCAAACGATGCATCAAATCATAATAGAAAGCCTCATATTTTGAATTACAATTTAAAATTACTACATTTTGAGTAAGAAATGTCAACAGAGAATATTACTCCTAGAAAAAATTCTCAAATCAGAAATATTAACCTACCGAGACCAAGAATATTAAATATCAAACTGTTTTATAGTTCTTCCTAGGACATAAAAGTTTTATCCTTCTATAGTTCAAATGAAATATCATGTATAAAAACCAGAAGTCCTCAGAACATTACCTCATGAATCCAAATGTTTTATTTAGAAATATTAGCTTAAATTTATTGATTTCTCAATATTTCTTTAACATCTCACAAGTGACACAAATGATCCTCCTTGGTTTTAGTGTAAAAAAACATGTCATCCAAACATACAAATATAAAAACATCTAGGTATTAGTGGAAAACCCTATTCATAAATGTTTTAAAAACACAAAGGAGAATTAATCAAATTAAATAGAATAAAAAGGATCTAATATTCTTCACTCCTACTCCTAAGGGTAGTATTAGGGATATCAGTCTCCTATAAACTAAGTTGGTGATAACCAAACAAAATATCATAATTTTAGAACTAATTGTCCCACTATATTAAGTCTAAAAAATCATAAATTCAGTGAAATAGATACTTATTCCGGACATTAATCCAATTATGCTTTAGATAATCAACACACGGGTGATGTTTTTTATCAGCCTTCTTGTAAAAAAGTACAATCACAACACAATGTGACACACTAGGTCAAAATAAACACTTATAAATTAATTCATACATTTAAATATTTATATTCTTCGGTTATTCCAGTTTCATATTGGTAGAGGGAATAGAAATAGGTAGGGTACCAGTTACCTAGTCGATAGAAAAATCCAATTCCCCGATCAGTGGTATTTAGAAAAAATTTTGATGGGAACAAAACTATAAACACATTTTCTACTAGATTAATATCACCAAAAAAATATTATTACATTAGTTAAAAGGAATACATTGATATCATTCGACAAAACTCAAGAAGATTTGGTGTGACTCTACTCAACCTTAGGTCCCATTCTCCCTAAAAACATGAAACTCCACATTGAGGGAAGAAAATGAGTCCCAAAAATTATCATAGTTGATACAATATTTATGAGAAATTTTCCCATCCATCCTATCAATAAAATCTAGAGGTTTTATATTTATAACCAAAAATTACGATGAATGATTGAATATCAGTAAATATAAACCATAATAAGGGAATCAGATAACATTCCCTCTACTCATCCAGAGATGTGTATAAATATCCACTGATTAAGGCATAAGATCCATAGGAAGATTCAAATATTTCACAATACATGTATATATAACGAAATTAGAGGCATCAATATCAAAAAACAGTTGTCAGTATTCAAAGATGAATGGTAATGGTACCTCCCACTATTGCAAGACTCGCATCATCATCCACTGAAGAATTTTCCACTATGTGGAGAAGCATCATTCTTATTTTTTGTGATTGAACCCCCATTATTTTTGATTAATTTGAAATCCCCACTAATATTATTAGTATTTTCATTCCTGAAACACTATTTGGAGCTGCAAAATCATGGGAAAATATTTATATGTTTCCTGAGGATCCAAAATATATATAAATATTTGATACCACTATGAAAGAAAACATTGAGTTCCCAACTTTTCCACAATGTAAAAAAGTAAGTGGTCCTTTAAAATTTACTATATAATATTTATAAGAAGTATTCTACTGAGATCCACCAATATGTTTTCCACTAAAAGAGTCATCCCACATCCTCTTCCCATTAAAAGTAACCACTCATGCTACTCCTAGGAGTATAAGGAACTAAATCAACCCTAGATTAACACCCGTTCCAAGAACTATCATCAATTATATATCTAGAACATCATCATAAAAGATGAGGTTCTGAAAGAAAACATAAGATCACATATTTTCTTGAATACCCATCTCAAACCTATCAGATTTCATATTCTCATTTAATTCTACTTTAGGTAGGTAATGAAAAGGTTTGAAAAATATTTATCATTTTGTTTCACAATATTTTCACCTTGCTAATGGTTATGGAACTTTATAGACTTAGCCAAAACCATTATATCTAGATATAATTTCTCTAAAAAAAATAACACTAAAGTATATCCACTCGAATAACACTTTTTTTATATCAAGACTATAAAATCCCACAAACATCTGTTTGGACCTTCAAGGTTGAATATGGAACGTTTCACCATAATAGAGTATGGAATTCCTATAAACTCAATGAGTTTCTCAACCTTTTTAAACCAATCCTATACCTCTTTAGTTTCATTGGTTCCCATGAAAAATTGGGGTTCTTCATTATGATACTCTTGTACATGATCTCTATTTAGTGTCCCTTAGAGTTAAAACCTTTATAGCCTATATAGGAACATGTGTAGATACCTATCCCATAGATTATACCGTATGCAAAAAATACACCACACGGTTTTGATTAACTAGAGGGCTCTTTATATATGGTTTATTAGTATATCTCTCTTGATGTTTGTTAAAACATATCCTTTGGGGCATGGTATTCTAAAACATTAGTATATTACAAGGGAAATTCCCATCAAGATATAGGAGATCAACAACTCTATCAATCAGAACTAAATTGGGAAACACAAGCCTCAAATAAAATCGTTGAAAAACATCAATAATTAGATCAAAACAACTCTTCAATGAAACTTTTTCCTAAAAATCCATCACAACATAAGGCTCATTACAATGAAATATAAAAAGGAACTAACTTGTAACCTACCACTTTAGTCCTAAAAATCCAATCACCTTTCTACCAAGACATCCCAAACTGTATACCAACATCAATGAAGGAAAAAACTCATTAGATAATAATTTTTCATGAACTAACCTAGACAACCCACCTAAAAGATACTCGAATAAATTCTAAAATCTCCAAAAGGATGTTATAGATCCCCATGGGTAGGAAACTAGCACATTTGAATCAAAATAAAAAATAGGGAATGATTTCACCACAATAATAACTCATCAAGACAGGGCAGTGAATATAAGTTAATAAATAATCGGTATTAAAAAAATGATCAATGGGAATCTACCACAAGTAGAATGATATAGATCAAAAAAATAGTATTTCATCTAAATTAATCACATTAACCGTCAAAGAAAACATCCAAGAATCTATGTGCAACAACTGTATCGCATGATCAACCAGTCACCATAAAATCCCAAGGTCCCTTAAATCAAGATCATCCATTACTACTAATTGGTGTCTTTTTTTCCCAAGAATTTCAATAATAAAATCTAAAAATCACAGAAAGAAAAGGTACGATGTGAGAATAAATTCCAAGTTGGATTTCACCATTTATTCCATAATTAATCCATATAAATTCAACCAAATATTATCAATGTTAAATAAATCATGGCATGGAAATATTTTCATAGTTCATGTCAAAAAAGTTTTTTTAAAAAATATCAATATCTAAAATGAAAATAGGTATAAAAGTGTATTTACTTAAAAATAGTTATATATAAGCATCTATATAAAAACTCACATGAATAATAATTTCTATGAAAATAGGCATGAATAATAATTTCAATAAAATATTGGCAAATATAATCATTTTTAATCATAGAAACATTGTAATAAAACATATGTTTAGTTAGTTATGGTTACAAGGTTCCACAAAAACTTAGTTAAATATAGATTCAGGTGTGTATATACTCCCAACATCCCATGCCTTGGGGGATATGAATGAAACACAAAGAATAAACTACCTTCCCTAAAGATAGTTTTGTATCGATTTCAACTCCATTACATTACAATATTACAGTGTACCTAGCATGAATATAATCCCTCCTAACTACCTAAGCTACCATGTACTTCCATGTAATAAAACATACATGTTATTATCATTAATTTTAATCAATCTCAAACCAATTTGAATAATCATTTCAATCACCCCCAAGATCATGTTTTAAAACATGTCATTTCTTTTCAAAACCCAACTATCATGTGTTTTCATCAAAAACTCATTCCATTCAAATGAACTCATTTTATTCCAATTCCTAACAAATTTCAAGCCATATATTTTAAAAATTAATCATCAAACTCATTATTCCAATCACTAATTTATATTTAATAATATATTTCTTGAATTCAACACTCTATTTCAACATCCATTTTCAAAGGAATCAAATCACACACACACCGTGCCATTTTCAAAATCATCCACCAAAGACTCAAATTAATCTTCAGAAACTAAAAATAAATCCATTTCAAATTAAGAAAGTTATAAGGGTTCCAAAATATAGTAATTTCCTTATGAAACAACCTTCATTAATCATAAGATCAATGATCAACCAACTCGGTATCCTAGAATGGAAATTTGGTGTTTAGACAGATCACGGGAGAATCCTAGAACCATAATTCATCAAGTCAAAATCAATATCCATAAACAAGTTGAGGATCTATATCTCAAACTGAGGTAGGGAGAGATGAAATGATAATTCACATTCCAAAAATATCATGCTTAATGGAAGAGATCATACCCATCAATCTTATTGGCAGGGCCTGAATCAGTGGCTAGACACTGGCCTCCACTGGACAAATGGTTGCACCTTGTAAAAAGAATGGGCCACCAGAAGTCCCACTAGCTAGCTGGTGAGCCAAGGAGTGTACATTTACCGTAGGCCACTCTTTTGATTGTATGGTTGGATCAAATTGGTTATTTTATGGAATTTCAATAGGAACTCCTTATAGAAAACATCCCATTGACTGGCTAGTAACCCTCACAAACAAACCAGTCGGCCTCCTATAGACATTCCAGGTATTGGACCACACCCAAAACTAAGAAAAACCTATCAAGCATCTCATATCCTATCAAAAAAGTATCCACACACACACCCATCCCTTCAAAATTCTAAAACAATTTGGAAATAAAAAAGAAAAAATGATACAATCAGTGATCTTAGAAAATAACAAGGAAATCTAAAAAAACAAAGTTTCATAACCAAAATCTATAGTATAGTTGTTGAAATTACTGAAATATATATAATATTATAGTTATTACAAATCCACAAGACTTTTTGAAAAATTGAAAACAAGGGAACCGTAAAAATAGTTTTCTAGGGGATACAAAAAAAATGGAAAAAATTTTATCCTTTGAAAACATGAAAACCCATATAAACTTTTTCTTTTCTGATAAAAAGATTTAAATTATAAAGAATCACTTAATCTTGAAATAAAATTATTTAATAAATATTTTTCAAAAAATATTTTATAAGAAATAATAAAAGATAAATCATAATTCAAAAAAGTTTTAACATCGAATTATACATTTCACGTTTAAAATACCATAAACATCCCATTAAATCATAAACTGACTTCTCACTAGTTGAACCAAAATATTTCTATGAAAACCCATTTTAAAGAACAGTAAATTCATGTAAGAAAATTGTGGTATCATACTTTCATTATGGAATCACCTAATAGGATTGTTATAACTTTCACTAGGGAGTAACTTATATAAGTAAATTTTTTTACATTAAACTAGTAATCAACTCTATTAGCATTCAACTATGAGTAACTAACATTAATTAACTCCTTTTATTCATAGATGTAATCAAATATCATTATTTTCACTTAATAATAACTTCAATCAATTAAATATATCCCTTTATTCAATAAACTGGGTGGATTTAATGAACCCACACATCTCATAAAAAAATTGTCCCATAAGGGTTTCGGTTTACTCCCCATTCCCAAATTCATCAATAATGACCATGTGTTGTGGTTAAAAGTTAAAAAATTAAATAAGTAGAACTTTTCACAAAATTATGAAACATAAAAAAATGATAAATAGAAATTTTCATCATAAAATAAAAAAGCAGTATTTTCCTCAATAAGAAAAAAATATTTTTAGTTATCTCAAAAAAAATGTTAAGAAATATCCTTTTTCTTTTGAACACATTTAAAAACAAAAAAAAATGAAAGAAAAACTGGAAGAATATATTCTTTGTAAAACTATGGAAACCTTTAGATGAATATTGATAATGTATAAATGACATTATTTTAGGAATCTTTGTTCATGTTGTATATCATTTAAAAAACTATATTTCACTTTGGTTAAAAGATTTAAAAGATGCTTATATGGTAATATTTAAAAAGATTCATTTTTCAAACCTTTTTGAAGAAATTAAAAACGTAGAGGAAAATGAACTTAACCAATATTTTATGTATAAAAATTAATATTTAGGAAATATTTTAATAAATATGGTGGAAAAAGAGTTTAAAACATTTAAAACGTCATTTTATAGGTAAATATCTTACCTCGGTTCTAAATCAACATGTAAGTTTTTTAACTCAAATATATTAAAAAAGTCTTAATAATTTAACTAATTAAGAATATTATTTATTTTTATTACCTTATTTAAATCCCTTTTATTTCATTTATTAAAAATTATATATAACTACTAAATTGATTATGTTCATGTTGGGATTTTTTAGGATGTTTGGTTCATAATCCGAAAACAATGTCGGTATGCTAAGCATGGTTAATGAAATATTTTTTCCATGATCTAAATAACATTATTAATTCAATAATTATAATATTTATATATTAATTATAATTTCATTACCATCTATTAAAATCATACTAGAAAAAATGAACCATGTCGCTTCATGGATGTGGTAATCCACACATGTTCACGAGCATTGTTATCATTTTATAATGGATGGAAGGGTAAGAGAGTAATTAATTTCTTTTTTTAAAGAATTATAATTATTTCATGAAAATCATATATATTAATTTGAAACATCATTTTAACCATCCACATGGTTTGGTGAATAAAAATAAAACAAATCATTTAATGGATGTGGAATTCCACATGTATGCATGAGCGATGTATTCATTTCCCAAGGGATGGGAAAGGGTATGAAAAATGGTTTTGTCAAAACCATAATAATATTTTATTATATTTATGATATGAATATTAGTATATTATCATGTTTAGAGAGTATTTAGAAGTTTCTAAGAAGAAATAAACATTAAAACACTCAGTTGAGTGTTATACCTCTTCTTTAAGAAACCTTATTTATATTACACCTTAAACCTTATAGGTTGGTATTTTAATGAGATTGGAGCCTCTACGACTTGTGAAGGAGGGTTTGGAAGGGATTTGTGAAGATATTTATAGAGATAAATTGAAAAATATTTCTAAGGAAGAGAGGATAGAAGGTTACCTCTTATAAGTGATGTGGGAGATAATTATAGCAACCCAAGATTTTCATACATAGATATCACATCTTAATAAATGAATATCCATTAAAAAAATTACAAACCATTCCAAAATAATGTAGTTCTAGTTCATTTTAAAACTTTTACACGTATAAAACTGGTTCATAAAATATCTATATCATCTCCAACTAATTTCTTTATAACTAGAACCCATCTTAGACATATCAAACATAGTACAATTCTTCAAAACCTGGGGAAAGGAATCATAAAAAATGGTGATCTCAAGTGATAAATAAGGGAAAAAGGGATATAACAATGATAACTTCTATATAACATGATCATAAATGTATTAGAACATGAGTATAACATTTTAAAGTCATACCCTATATATCACTAATCAAAATCATGAGTCATGACATAACTTGTGATAGTAAATAAGACAAAAATCATAAAAGAATCAAATAAAATGATCCCTAAGAGTTTTAGATTGACATAAGTCAGTATCATGAACATAAGTAGAGAAAATCATATCCTTAGTATTCAAGGCTAATTTCTATGACTATCATAGTGGAATGGGTTCCCTCCCAAAACCATCATAGTTGTCAGGGTTCAGTAAAAATACTTTCATAGTTGAAAAAATCCCTTAATAAATATGTTATAATCACCATTACATTCCTATCTATCTCATGTGATATCAATATTTAATTAATTCATTGGAGGGGGATATAGGTAGTACCTGTACTTTCTTATAATGTGACTGTTATCCTCGGTTAGAATATAACCACCGTCTTCTTCATAACATAACCATTGTACTTTGTTATAATGTAACCACAATCACATAATTAACCCCATATATATGGGTTCCACAAGATCATAAAAAGTTCATCATATCATCACATCATAACTAATTAAAGAAAATAGATTTCATATTAATTTTATCAATTCACTATAGAGTAAACCATAAAAAATAAATGTGTTTCATAAACATCTCATTATCATAAAAATTAACCATCCAGATAAAGAGTAAACGTGGAATTGATGGATCATATCCATAGTAAAGAATAATTATGATCAAATGTTGCTATCATATTTTTATATTCCTTTAAAATATTCCTGAAATATTTCATGAGTAAAATAAATTTTTTATTTTGAAACAAAAATTTAAAATAAAATATTGAAGAATATTATGGAAAATATTTTATTGGAAAGTTACCAAAGAAACAAATAAATTATGATTCCAAACATTTAGTTTTCATGATTGTTGGAAAAATTGTTAGGGAAGTATGTGTTTAAAAAACATTCCTTTCACATTTTTTCATAAAAAGTAAAAAATTACATCATTCCGAAAAAAGAAAAGAATATTAATTTATACCACTTTTAAAAAATTAAAAAATGGTTAAAATTACTCTAAAAATCATTGTATAATATTAAAACCCTTATTTTTTTTTTAAAAGCATGAATATGGATGAAAATTGTTTTTCGGCCAAAGAAAAAGATAAGGTCTATTTTCCTTAAAAACAGATTTCATGTCTATTTAGTACATAAGGGGATATAATTAATGAAAATATGTACTTTCAAAAATTATATAGAGGAAAATAAATTTCATGTGTATCTTGAGAGGTAAATAATAATATGTCATCATTGAAAACATGATCATGAACAATCCTAATGAAAAATGAGATTGTAACATAAATCTCTGACCACTTTGGTAACTTTTGCATCATAATTAAAATGAAACAAATAACCATATAGGGATATGTTTATACCATAATTTTCATGATAAGAGTCATAAAATAAATTCATGTGTAATATATACCCTAAAAAAAGTAAAAAATGGTGTATAAGGCATGTGACCCACCGTTATAAAATCTAGGGGAAAATACCTTACCGTAGGTCCAACATCCTTCATTCACAATGGAATCTCATATATAATAAAAATATATTTATTGTAAATATATTAAATAAGAATAATATTATATATAAAAAAATTTAGGATTTATTTATAGACATTTATTACTCGTTTATTAGAAATTATTTACTAAAATAATTATTCTCGGTTATATTCTCTTCATTTCTCAGGTGTGTTTTTTTTGATAGTTTTGGAATATATATTTTGATCATGGTTCCATTTTCCCAAAATTTATAATAAATATATAAATATCCTAAATATTCATTATATATGTGTTTATATTCATTCAGAAATGTAGATATAAAATAATTAACGACATTATTTATGCAGAAGGTAAGTCATACATATGCATTAATGTTGTTTTTATATTTTTATGGATGGAATGAAATAATGGATAATAATAAATTGCCATTAAAGAATCATTATTATATCATATATATCATTTATATTCATTAAATATATCTTTATTAAAATCCATGTAAAATAGGGATGAAAATGAATCGCATAGCTTCGCGGAGGTGGTAGTCCACATGTGTACAAGATTTCCTGTAACATTTTAAAATGGTTTCTAAGTTAAGAAGGTATTCATATAAAGATGTTACATATTTTCAGATCAATTTTAATTACATTACAAAAAACGCACTCTTATGTATTGTAATGTTATGGTGCCTTTGGAAACATGGTAACATAAACAACTAGTTCATAGGTCAAATTCATCGTCTCCCACCAAGTTCTTTATAACCAACACCCATATTAGAGAAATCATACATAATACATTTATTCATAACATGCATAAAAGAAACATAAAAGAGGGTGACCTCAGATGCTCAATAAGGGTAATAAAAAGTGATATGTAAATATAACATTACAATAAGTGTGTGAGAACATGAGAATAACATTTTAAAACCATACCCAGCATATCAGTGAACATAATATTGGTTCATGAAATAATTATTGGTAGTTAATAATGCATAAAAAAAGGAAATAAAAAAAACATGATCCATGCACTACTACAATATAGGCCCTTAACAGCACTAAAAATGGCCTTTATCAGCGCAAGAGAATTACTGACTACTAGAATGTGATTAAAATCCCATGTTTTTATCAGTGAAAAGAAGTGCGGATAAATGGGTCCTTTATCAAAACTTGTAAAAGCACTGATAAAGGGGTACTATATCAGTGAATTTAGAATTTTTGATATGGAGTTCCTTTATTTGTGCATTTATAAGCACATATAGAGGACCATTTATCAGTTCTTATAAAGTTTCCAATATAGATTACCTAAATTAGTTATTTTTCGTATGCTGATAATTGACCCCTTTATCAGTGATTATAAAAGAACAGATAAATGGGCATGTAGTAGTGTGCCATAATAGCAAACTACAACACCAAAAACACCAAGAAATCATAAAAATAATTTATTAATATATAATTTAAATGAAATAAAATTTACAACCCAAATACAAATAAAAAATGTTTTATTATTATCATTTCAAACATTTATTTATACAATTACTTAAGTACAAATTATTATATACATTCAAAAACATCAATATTCCTTGGATTATGATCCAAACCCCTAATTAAGGAAAAAATGATCCTTTATAAGAAAAAAAATCATATATTATTAATAATAAAAATAAAAAAATTAAAATAAAGTGTTAATTTTAATCTAAATGTTGAGTCATATTAATAGCATTGTATATCGGATTGAGTTGTGGTTGATTCTTGAACATCACACCATTTATTGTTAATCTTAAAGAATCATCCCTATGAAAATTAACTAAATAATTATAATATAAAATGAGAACTAAATTAATTAACTAATAACATATAAAATGATAAGAAACCAATCTGGGATCATTTTCTCGGTTTTGGTGATGTGATTCTCATTTTAAACAAAAATGACACTTAAATATTGAAAAGATTCACTTCAAGTCATACTAGTTACACCATAAATTGGAGTGAGTGAATGATAATTTCTATACATCTCAAATGACTTATGGATCATTTAACTAAAGTATTAAAACAATCCGAATGTGTTTTCTATATTTTGAGTATGTCACTTATATGTTTTACTAAAATGTCATTTTAAACTGGAAACATGAAATGTGACTCATACTAGTCACATTGTCTGTCAGTTTTACATGATATTGATTCCAACATATAAAAAATTACTTATTAATCATTTATTAAATTATTAGGACAATCTGAGAAAATCATCCTGATTTTTAGTGGGTGACACTTTTTGAACAGAAATGTTGATTTTAAAATGATAACTGACAAATTGAGTCATATAGGGAACATCATGCACCAGATAGAGGTGAGGATGATTCCTATGCATCCAAAATGAATTATAGATCATTTTAGAAAATTATAAACTCAATTAGAATGTGTTTTCTCATTTTTAGTAGTTATGTTTTCCTTTTTATTAAAATTGATGTCAATTTTAAATGAAAAGAAACATTTGCAATAATACAGGTCACACAGTGCATCAAATTGATATTTGGAGTATTCTTACACATCTCAAATGACTTATGTATCATTTTTCTAATGTATAAAAATAATTGGAATGAATTTTCATGGTTTTGAGTAGGTTAGTTGTCCTTTTTACTAAATTTAATGTCAATTTTAAATAAAAAGAAGAACTTAGAGTCATAACGGTCACAAAGTGCATTGGAATGAGCTATATATAATTTCTAAAAATCAAAATAAAATTATTTAATAATTTTCCTAATGTATCAATATAATAAGAATTTATTTTCAAGGATTTGAGTAGGTCAGTTGTCCTTTTTTCTAAAATTGATGTAAATTTTATATAAAAAGACACACATGGAGTCATACCAGTCACACCATATGTCATATTGTGGTGTGGATGATTCCTACACTCCTCAAATGACTTTTGGATCATTATCCTAAAGTATAAAAATTATAACAATATGCTTACTCAATTTTGAGAACATCACATATATTGTTTGCTAAAATGTCATTTTAAAATGAAAGCATGCACTTTGACTCATACTCATCACATAATGTGTTGTTTTGATGTGATATTGATTCCTACATGTACAAAATGGTATATTAATCATTATCCTTAATTTCCATGATAATATGAGCATGTTTTATTTGTTTTTAGTGAGTGACACTTTTTGAACTAAAATGTCAATTTTATATTGATAATGGACACATTGAGTCATACTGAGAACATAGTGTATTAAATTAAATTGAGGAAAATTGATACGTGTAAAATATTAGTTCAGTATCATTTTCCAAAATTTTTAACATAATAAGAATGTGTTTTCTTAGATTTTATTTGGTCATTTTTCTATTTTGCTAAAATTGAAATCGATTTTAAATAAAAAGACGTACTTGGAGTCATATTGGTCACATAAATCATTTTATTGAGTCATTTATGATTCATACACATCTAAAATGAATTATTGATAATTGTTCTAAATTATCAAAACAATATAAATTTGTTTTCTCTATTTAGAGTAAGTTGATATTCTTTTTTACTAAAATTTCATTTTAAACTAATTACACGCACTTTGACTCATATCGGTCACATTTTTTGTCATTTTAACGTGAAACTAATTGATAAACATAAAAATTGACATATTAATAATGTTCCTAAATTATAAAAACAATATTGGAACATTTTTGGTATTTTTAGTGAGTGACACCTTTTGAGAAAAACTATCGATTTTAAATAGATAATTGACACATTGTGTCATACCGATCACATTGTGTATCAGATAGAGGTTCAGTTTATTATTAAACATAAAAATGACATATGGGAAATTTCTGTAAAGTATAAAAATAAAGAGAATTGTCAAGAGAATCAAAATTTGTATGCTTTTTTTAGTACATCACATGTATTTTTTAATGAAATTTCATTTTAAAATAAACACATGCAATTTGACTCAAATCTGCCACATCGTGTGTCAGTTTGATGAGATATTGGTTCCAGTACATCAAAAAAATCTTCATTTTTGTTTTAAATTTTCAATATAATTCAAACATATTTTTTTGGTTTTCACTAAGGGATGATTTTTGACCTAAAATCTCAATTGTAAACTAGTTACAAACCCATTAAGTCATACCAGACACACCGTGTATCAAATTTAGGTGTCCCTGGGTCCTTTACATCAAAAATGACTTATTATTCATTTTATAAAATTATAAAAACAATATCAATATTTTTTATTTTTTGAGTATGTCAGTTTTCTTTTTTACTAAAATTAATATCAATTTTAAATAAAAAGAACCACTTGGAGCCATACATGTCACCATGTATCAGATTGAGGTGCGGTTATTTCCCACACATCCTATAGTTTAAAAAATATTAAATTCCAATGTTACCCACAATTTATATTTTATTTCATTATTGAGCTGCCAAAACCACATAGTGACTCAATGGTCTTAGGTGAATAACAATTTTAATTCTTGAAATATAGAATAACATAGGAAGCTCATGTGCCCACTACTCTAATATATTTGAACAATCAAAAATCATTTTGGCCAATAACCTTGAACCGATATGAAGTGTTGTAATATAAATAAATAATGGAAATGTGAATCGAAATAATGGTAAATTTGGAAGGAAATTTTTTTTACCTATTTTGTGTTTTTTTATAGAAGAAAGAAAAATATTAATTCCCAAAAGATATGTGAAAAAATAAATGTGTATTAGATAAAAATGATAAGGACACTAACTTACAAATAGTGGATAAAATAATAAGAAAAATAATTAAATTTGTAGTCGGAATTCACATCTTCATGATGGTTTCATGATTTCTTAACACATTTATTTTTTTTCATTATCTCAGTTGCAAGATCGAAGTTCAATCTCTCACAAGTATTAGTAGCTTAAAATAAACCACCATAACTCGAAAAAAATAATCCACCTATATAAGAAAACAATTATTAAATGAGTAATACTAAAAATAAATAATTTAAACATAAATATGAAATAATACATCAATTATATGGATAATGATTTTGCTGTGAAAATATCAATATTTCCCTGGTTATTGAGCAGTGGATGGAAATTAAAGGAAAGTGATAATTTGCAAAACTATAAGGGTGAATATTTTTTGAGAGAGAAGAATTTTGTGGAAGTTTTAGTGGAGAGAGGCATTAATTATGGATAGAAATATTGTAAAATAAATTAAATCTTATAGAAATAATGAAAATTAAATAAAAGTTTTATTATATAATTTTTCAGTAAAATAGAGAATATATATCATAACAATACCTTTACATCTTCATCTAGGATTTTCGGTGCTATAGTTTCTTCTTCTGATGGAATGGTAACATCATCATGTGTAGAATTCATTTTTTATATGAGTAGTCAAACATTTAATTTATATTTTTTTAATGTTTTAAATACAATAAAATATTATGATTAAAATATAGTTTGTTAAAAACACATTTACCTTCTCATTAAACTCTCTTTTTAATGGTTTTAGAGTTTTCGGTTACTCTATTGATAATTCAAATCCCCTATTTGTGGTGCAATCAAACATACAAGACATTGTCTATATTGGTACCTTCAGGAACTGATTGTGATATCCCAATGAAAGGGTCATTATATAAACTACTCATTATGTCTATTTCTTATTCATTGTCATTGGTTCATGTCTCAAACATTTATCATTGAATTTTATTGTTTGACACCCATCCACCATATCTTATGGAAATGAACAAATGTATCTTAAAATATTTTAACTATTAGTCTTCTATAGTATGACTTATACTCAGATTTGTACAAGAAACATAAAATATATGGGGGACAAGTCTCAAGACAATAAAATGAAATAAAAACAATTTGGGAGATGAAGCTGATGATGATAACAATTTTATGACATTGTGTTCTCTAAAATGGGTAATGTCTTCCATTTGTGAGAAATACACAATTGGAACTAGATTATTAACTTGATGAATATTGAAGGTGATATTTATCGGGCATAAAAATTGTTTTTATGTGAAACAAAATTAATAAATATTTATTTATTTCACATTCATAGATGGTAATCATATATTCCTTGGTGTGGAACCGATACCTATACAACAAAAATGATGAATGGATAAAAATAATTTCTAACAATTATTACAACATATATGAAATTTGATAACCTCAATTCTATTTTTTTAAACAAGTTATGTATCCAAATAAAGGATTATTACATTCAATATTAATGAAATATCAAATATTTGAAAACAACTCAAAATTATAATATCAATTAAAAATCAATAAGGAATGGAAAATAGAATTTTATGAAAATAATAATCATAATTATGATAATGTTTTTAAAAAATGAAAAATTATTATTGGATAAATTGATTCAAGAATTATTTCAAGACAGATTAAAAACCAGAATTATTTTCAAGCACACAAAAAGTAGGCTTTATAAGAAAATTTCTTTGTCATGACCATTATGAGTTCTAGGGTGATTTTCGGATCATAGTTTAAAATTTTAGTCATAATGAACTAAATAATGATAATTATGGAATATATAGAGGTTTTATGTTAAAATGTAGATGACCCACTCTTAAAAAATTTATAAGTTATACGAATCTTTATACCAATTTTTTATTTTGTAATTCTATACATATAAATTTGTGTAATATAATTATATAACATATTTTTATAATATATATATATATATATATTTAATATAATTGAATAATATATTTCAATAGTATATTTTTTATAATATATTGGTATAATATTTTTTTATATTATATTTTTATAATATATATTTTTATAGTATAATATATATTTTATTTGTATAATATATATTTTCATAATGTATATGTATAATTTATATCAATACTATATATTTATTTATATATTTATTTATTTTTAAAATATACATGTGTGTGTGTATATATATATATTTATGAATGTATAATATATAAATATATAATATATAATATATAATGTGAACATATATCTTTATTTTTTATATTTTTGTTTTTTCTCATTTGTTAATAAAAATATATAAATATTATTAATATATATAATTATAATGTGATCCATAGAGTGAAATATAATGAAAAAAACTTATAAATTTATGAATCATCCTTGTATAATGAGAAACTACATCCAGTTAGAGAAAGGATTTAGAAGATTTCTAGCATATTAAATAGACAAGGTGGCATTTTTAAGTTTATTGATGATCCCTCTAAAAGATCATTCAAATCACCCTAGATGATCCATCCATCCAAGAACATAAAAAAGAAGCTGTAAATACCCTTCTTGAGATCTCAAATGATCAGGTAAGCCTTGCTGGAGATGTTTAAATGGAGATAAATAAAGAGGAGTAAAAGCGACTCCATCATCCAAATGAAACAAAAAATTGAATTCATAAGACCGAGAGTGATGCTCCAAAATCATGTTTTAAGTGGAGTCATGAATCGGATGTAGGACCATCAGAGCATATGGATGAGAAAAAAATTGAATAAGAGCCAGTAACATCTTTCATACTGAGTTTTACAATCTTGGAGCAATTTTTGACCGTAGGGATATGCCGACAGTAAAGAAAGAATGATGGTAAAACATAACAAAACAAACAATCACTGATTGAGGAGGATGAGGAAAATATAAAATACATAGGATTGAAGAATTTAATTTTCTAATAGAATGTATAGATATTGAAAACCTGGAAAATGTTTGAACCTTGAATTCAATTGAACAAGGAATCATTCAATTGTTGGATTTGAGCCTTGAAAGTGTTCGAGCCTTGGATTTGAGACTTAATTCGGGCTTCAATTCACCGCGGATGAGTACCAACAGAGGGAACCTTCCCAGGAAAGCTTCATCATTGTGACGATTTTGAAACTGGTTAGGGTTATTGAAATAGATCCAGACACTTTTATCAATGTTTCCAAAACAGAGTTCATGAAGATTCTTTTTATCACCGCTAATTAATTCAGTGCTGATTTAAGATTTATAATTATAAATATAAATAAAAAATTATAAATATATATAATTACATATATATATATAATAAATATATATAAATATAAATATAGTAAATATATTCTTTATTTATATATATTTATTATAATTTTATAATTACTTATTTCTAATTATATAAATACATTTAAAAAAATATTTATATCATTATATATATTTATATAATTATATATTTATTTATTTATTTAATAAATATATATAAATTTAAATATAGTAAATATTCATTATTTAAAAAATATTTTATAATTTTGTAATTATTTAAATATATATATAACTACTTATTTTAATTATATAAATACTTATTAAAAAAGAATATTTATTTATTAATAATTATAAATATATAAATGTATAAAAATAGTGAATATACATTTTTAAATATTTTTATTTATGTATATTTTTCTAAAAATAAAATTTTAACATTATTAACAAATATTTAATATTAAATGCATGCATGTCATAAATGATTGAAATTGAGTAATTAAAAATGATAAATATTAACAATATTGAAAAAATAGATACGTTTTATTAATTAAATATAAATTATTAAAAAATAGATATATATTAAAAAATAGATGAATACATATAGAAAATATTAAAACATAGTTAATAAATATATAAAAATTAAATAATATAAATTGGGTAAATTTCCAAAAAAAAATATTTATTATGTGTGCAAGTGTTGTATATAAAAATCAATTAATTATGTATTTGTGAAATCTTTGTAACTCATGTCCAATCTATGTTAAATTGAAAAATCAGACAACATTCAATTAATTCATTTTTTTCAATAATTATTTAATTGATATAATTTTTTATTTTATTTAATAAACTCATTTTTAATTTTTATTTATCTGATTATTTATTTCTATCTGGGCCTTTATAAACACAAAAAAATCATTGATAAAGGATATCATTATTGGCTCTAAAAATAAAGCATTGATAAAGGGTTCTGTTATCAACGCTAAAAATAGCATTGATAAAAGGTGTATCCATGATTTTTTGGCATTAATAAAGGAATCATTTATCAATGCTTTCTTCTAGCACTGATAAATGTCAGTATGGTTAAAATACAGTTTTATAGTATTGATGATAGCATAAAAATGTCATAATACATGGAATTTTGGCCTACACGTAAGCATATAAAATCATTTCCATAATAGTCAAGACTCATTTCCATGTTTATCATTGTTGAATGGGTTCACCCCAAACCATCATAGTAGTCAAGGTTCACTTCCAAGATAATAATAGTGAAATATTCCCTTACTAAATTAGGTTCACTAGTAATTCCATCACTATTATCCCATCATATTTTCTTCATTACCCTATGAATTTGAGGGATATATAGGACCCTATTGTCTCATAATGAAAATAAAACATGTTTTTCCACAACATCATAAAACATTAATTATTTCAAACCCAATAAAATATACCGGTTTCATAAATCAATCAACATATCAGAACCCCTGAAAATAAATGGGTTTCATAAAAAACATCATCATGGCCTATACTAGGGAAAATAAACAGGATTTATAAAAATATTTTCATAATAAAAATTAAATATAGATATAAATAATAAATATAGTATAATCAGATCATATAGCCATAAAAAGTTTTGTAACATTAAAGGATTTCAACATAGATCCCAAAATATTTTGAAATAAAATTAACATGGAATGTTTCTTGATGAGAATATAATTTATTTGAAAATCAACATTTTAAAATTAAAAATTCATAAAATATTCTTGAAATAATTTTCTTTTAAAATAACCTATAGAATTTAAAAAAGAAACATCAATGAAAATAAGGGTCATAATGGTGGGAAATTCAATTCATGCCATTCTTGTTAAAACAAATATTCCATTCAAAATTTGGGTAAAAAAATTGTAAATTAATTGGAAAATGACATGAACATTATTTATACGATAATTTTTAAAATATTAAATAATGGGTAAAAATTTCATTAGTAATTCCTTCACATAATGTTAAAAAATATTTTAAAAAATAGAAAACATGTATATGGAAGAAAAAAAATTCAATAGAAGAGAAAGATAAATATGATTTTTCTTAAAAACATTATTTTGGACTATATAGTACATAAAAAGGGTAATATGAATGGAAAACATGTATTTTAATTAAATAACTATATTATAATAAAATTCATTATTTTCCTAATAAATATATCATAATACTTCATTATCAAAAACAAAATCATAAAAATTCCAAATAAAAAATGAGATTGTAACCTCAACGCTTTACCACATTTAGATCTTTTTAATCATTATCCCCATTAAATAATAACATAAAATGAAAAATTTAATATCATTAAAATAACAAAATTCATGATATTACATTTCAAAGTTAAATTATATGCACCTCATTGAAGAATTTATATGCAGAACATAAATATTTTCTGAACAAAGGTAAATTGAGACAAGAAATCCTTACATAAAGTCTTGAATTATTTTAGACACGCTTGAACATCCAGTATAAAAACGTAAGTTTATTAATAATATATTATATAAACATAATTATATATATCATTCCATATATTAATTACTTTTTACCATTTATTACCTTTTTATTAATAGTTCTATGTTAAAATCATGTTTTGAATTGTAGTTGTTTTTTTCATGTAAGTTTGGATTTTGTATTTTTGGTCCACTTACATTTGACGTAGTTCCATCATATTCATAATGGTAAATACGATAAAAACATATATATTAATTATAAATTTATTTATAACAATCCATAAATTTTAGAGGTATAAAATCAAATACATCATTTAAAGAGACGGTAGATCATACGTATGTATGAACACTATTTCCATATTTTAGTGGATGAAATAAAACAAATTTAAATCATTTTTTCCTCTAAATAATAATTATTATTTCATATCTATCACATATATTTATTAATTTTTTCTTTATTTTCATCCATGCAATGTTTTAGTGAAAAACGAATCACATCACTTCACGAGGCGGTAGTCCACTGTCCACATAAATGACATTAATGTATACACTCCAGTATAGAAATTAAAAAGGTATATAGGATATTATAATTAAAAAAGTATTATTATGTCATAAATATAAAATATAAATATTATATACATCATTATATCCTATTTTGAGAAGAGGTTATGGAAAATTAATTTCAATGGTTCGCAAGGCAGTAATCCTCAATAAAAACAATCAATTTTTTGGTTTCACATTTGAGGGAGAAGGAGATATTTTTAGATCATGACCTTAACCTATTAATATCTCTATATATTTAAAATACTATGGTTATTATATAATAATTTTATAATAATATTTTAATTAGTTTAAGGAAGAAACAAATTAAAATGCTCGTTTAAGGACGATACCTATTCTTTGAACAAATTTTTTTGGTTTGCACCAAAAGTTTTCCTAGACTGGTTTTATGAAGAAAAATTTCTTATATAATGAGTTAATATAAGTATCTATATAATTTAGGCAAATTTTTTGTCCTTTTTAAACCTTTTCTTTTTATTTATTCCTCTCATAAACCCATTTTTACCATTATCATGGTAATTATTTTTTATTATTTTTACTATTCATTAGGGTTAAAAATTTAGTTGGCCTTATTAGATAATATTAATTCTTATTATTATTAAAAAAATGAAATTAATTTTTACAAATTCTATGCACATAAGTGGTAAAATTTAATTTAAATTTAAAATGCAAGATGCGATTAAAAAGATTTTTTCCAAATAGAAAATGTTAAAAAGATTAAAATTATATATTTAAATTAAATAAAAATTTGATTCAAATAAAATAAATTTGTTTCATTATAATGTAATTTAACTAATTTTAATTTTAAAATAAATTGAAAATAAAATTTTCCATTAAAAATTATTTAAACAATCAAAATTCAATTAAAAATACTATTTTCATTATTAATTGAAAAAGTAAAATTTAAAAAAAAACAAAAAACTCGCCCTAAGATAATTGGTAATTTTGAATGAAAATATTAATTTAATTTCTTCAAATAAATTCTCTAATAGTTTAACAAATTAATTTTTATTATTTGATCACAAAAAAGAAATTAAAGCTTTTTGAGAAAATATTTTTTTCAGAACATGTAAATACTTTACCAAATATTATCTATTATTTTATCAATATTTTTTATTATATATAACCTTTTTAATTATTATTTAAATTTTTTATTAATATTATTACATCCAATTTTAATGGCTATGTCATAATAGCGATGTTAAATAGTATTATAAAAAGTATATCATGGTTCGTTAGTACTCGGTGTTTCGTGTAGGATAAGCTATCAAAGAAATTATATTTAATCAAAAACATATTTAAAAAATATCAGGGTATAAAATTATTCCTCCATTGAAATGAATTAATCCCCAAAAATCTTGTTATATGTGTAAAAACAACTATGGATACTTCTGCCTCATTATATCCACATTTTCCAATTTTGCTTTCTCAAATTGGTGGTTATGTCACAAAATAAAGACTAGGTGTGTGGTCTTGTTAGGTAGAACTATCTATGTATAATCAAAAAATCTCCTCCCATTGTTCCTAATAAGAAATATTATACTCTAGTTGTGTGACCTATATGTCTAGAAAATTTAAAAGGTCAGTTTTTCACTTCCATATGAGAGATACAAGGAACCCATTTATGACTTAAGAGTGGGTTGGTGGAAGTTCCAAATCATAAGCTACTATCCTGATAGAATCAATAATTTCAAAGGGGGTTATATACCTAGGGAATATTTTACCTCTCTTCTCGAATATCATAACCTTCTCCCCAGGAAACATTCATTGAAACACCTTATAACCAACTTCAAATTATAAATCACACTGAATATTATCAACATAAATTTTCGATCAACTTTTTTCCCTTATGTGTTGTTAAAAGTATATAACCTTCTATTCCACTTCTTCAACTATCTCACATGCAAATATATTTACATCTATGAATTCATTCTATAGGTTTAGAGATCGAAATTTATTTCTATGAAGGGATTCATAATGATCCATATGAATACTCATGAGAAATCTAATGTTGATTGAAAACTCAAATAAAGGATGGTGTTGATCCCAAACACATTGGAAATCCATAGTACAATATCTCATCATATACATTCGGGTTTTATTTGTTCTCTCAGAATTATTATTTGTTTGAGGATGATAAAAAGTGTTGAAACTCAACTCTAGATCAAGATATTAATAAATAATTCACCATAACATTAAGGTAAACCTTGGATCCTGATCTGACTTAATAGACTATGGTGCTCGATACAGCCTTACCACATCTTTAACAAATACCAATGTTATTGGGTCCAAAGATAAATCTTATATTTTAGTGTTTTAGTGTGCTGAATTTTTTAGGGGATAAATTATAAACCATAAATATTTATATTATTTAGATGTTTTGGAGACTCTAATGAAAAAATAAATTGTGGTCTTTTCCAATTTCCATTCCGATATGGGTAATGGAATAAAATCCACTTATACTTTTGTCTATCATCCTTAATTAGATAACATAAAAATAATTGAGATATAAACATTTTGATATCTCTCTTAATTCTGTCCCACTATAAATTCTATTTCCAATCTCTAAATATCAACATTCTTCTAAGATAAATATAGAATGAATAAATATGATCCTCCTCTAATAAGTCCCTCTTAAATTATGTTATGGCTGAAACACATAAATGGTTATTTAACTATATCATTCCATCATAATAAATTCTAAACTCAGGGAAATTTCTTACATTATTGTAATGCTTCATATCATCTTTTTGTTCTCATTTAATATTTACATGGATTGATGGTTTAAAATTCATTTGGGAAAGATAAGATGAATCCCATTATTTCAGTATTTGTATATCCATTATTTTTATATCTATAAATATTGGATTTTTTGTCATCCTAATTAGGGATAAGTTAGAATAATCCTTTCCTATAAAAGCATCAGTCACCTTGTTAAATTTCCCATAGTGGTAATGTATTGAGTTGTCATAATATTAAATCTTCTCTGACCATCTCCTCTGAAACATTTTCTACTTCTTATTTGTGAATATATATACTTCAAACTTTTATGATCAGTATATATATAATACTTTTCAATGTAAGAATAATGCCTCAATATCTTTAATGAAAAAATTACCATAGCAAACTACAAATCCAGAGTTGGGTAATTGTTCTCACGAACCTTCAATTATTATGATATATAAGATATAATAATGAAATTCTTTATAAGAACATATTTCAATCCCATCTTGGAAGCATCACTATATATTCAAAACCCTTCTCTATTATGGGATCATGTAAGAACGGGTGAGTTGACTGATCTTATCTTTAGTTCCTTGAAATTTTCCTCTCATTCAGATGACTAAAGGAACTCCTCTCACTTAGAAGTAAATATAGGGATTGGATTAGATATACCTGATAAATACTCCAAAATCCATTGATAATATTCATCCAAAACAAGAAAGGTTCATATCTGAGTCACTATGGTAGGTATAGGCCAACATTCATTAGCCTTTGTATTTGATGGATTCATCACTATACCCTTACTTGAGGTTATATGACCCAAAAATGAAACATTTTTCTAGCCAAAATTCATACTTTATAATTTTTTCATACAAATTATCCTTCCGCGGGATGTTAAGTACAATTATCATGTTATATTCATTCTTTTCCTTTCTCTTTTAATATACAAGAATATCGTCTATCAATACTATAAAAAATTATCAATTTAATCTATAAAGACTATATTTATTAAATATGTAAATATTATGGTAAAAATAGTAACAAAAATGGTATCACTATATACTCTTAGTGTCCATTACTTGTACAGAATGTTGTCTTGGTTATATGTCCCTTTTTGACCCACAATTTATGTTATCCAAAACAAAGGTCAATATTATAAAAGTATTGAACTCCAGGAAGTTGATCGAATAATTCATAAATATGGGGTATAGTATGCTTATTCTTGATTTTTATCTTGTTCTACTCCTGATAATAAATGAAAATTGTCATCCTTATATATTTATTTTGAACAAAGAGAATGAGTGCACCCTAAGGTGACACACACGAAAAAATTTATCCATTTTCAAGATTCTCTTATTGTTTGTTCTTTAATTTCTAAAAATAAATTGGGGATATTCTAGAGGGATTCTTTGAAATATTTGTGGCACTAGGTATGAGTTCTATTTAAAAATCCATTTCACAATTCAGTGGAAGACTATGTAACTCATCAGAAAACACATCAAAAAGATCCCTCACCATAGGCATATCATCAATGCTGGGTTTCTAACAAACCATATGTGATAAATGAACTTTTTAAATAGAAATAAAAACAAATACAATGGATGGGATTTTAATTGGAAGCTCATATTTATCTTCACATTTATACAATATCATATGTCAAATTGGAATATCAAATTGGGATTTCCTTCCATGAAAATTTATGTGGTATTTATATAGATAAATCCCACCCATTCCTCAATAATATCAAATTAAACCATAGAAATAATGAATATATATGTAATAACCACATTCCCACATACATTACTCAAATAGAAGTCTTATACTTGAGATGTGATCATCATAACATTAGGAGATTTCACTGCTAAATCTACATATAACTGTGTGCATGGAATCTTGATACCCTTAGAAAATACTTCAAATATAATAGAATGGGTAGATTTATTATCAAATAAAATATTATTAGTTTGAGAGTAAATGGTATGTGTACCTTTTACCTTGTATTTATCTACCCCTCCGAAAAAATGGTGATCATGTGAGATTTTAACTTATCCCTTAGCATAAGATGTTGTTGACATTGATCATCATCATAAACCTTCAGATTTGGGCACTGGTTAGAGTAGTTCTCGTACTCCATGAATTTTAAATAATGGAATGTGTATGGTGAATTATACGGAGATTTATCTCTATTCATATAATTAGATAACTTATTCCCATCACAATGGATTTTCATTGCTCGATAACCTTCCTCTCCACACTTAAAACATTCACTAGTCCACTTAAGATAGTTTCCTATAGTTTTCCTTCCAGACTACAATCATGAAAAAAATATAATCATATTCTATCTATAGTTCTTAGTGTTTCCCTTAAACACTATTTTTCTATTCATATCTATACTATGGGATTGATGTTTAACTATAATATCCATGTCCACCTTAATATCACATCGAATGATTTTTTTTCATGGTGACTGAAGTACCTTATAGATAATTATTTTGAATACTTGGATTTAGTACCCTAAATAATCAGTAAACATTACATTCATGTTGTATGATAATTCTAGAAGAATAACTTGAATGTATTTAAAAATTTTCCTAATAGGTACCAAATAATTCATCATACTTTCTCTGTAGCTCAATAAATTCCTTCTCCATTTTCAAATGAAAAATGTGAGGGAATTACTTATTGAAAAATTACCTCTAAAACTCATCCCACTCCATAGATTAATTTTGTCTTATTTCCTCATATTATTTATGGGAGTCCACCATTTATCAACTTATCCTTCCAAATGATAGAAACTAAAATTGGATTTTTCATGTTCTAAACACTGGAGAATATAAAATATTTTTTCAGTGGTACTAATGCATTACTCCACAACAAGTGTATTAGTATAACTTCTAAAATATTAGGGACATTACCTCAGTAAGGGAACAACTAAATTTGGTTCCCTCATTTTACCATTTGGATGTTTACCATGAAATCTTGAGAAATTTTTATTATCATAGCAACAAGAATTTTCATTCTAACTCTCATTACATTCAGTTTCTTAGTAATAAAATCATTCCATCATCTATTTCATTCAGTATTAATATGGTTCCTCAAGTTTTGGACATTGAATAAAACCAAAATTCATTATTTGAGTCACAATAATCATAGTGGTAAAACACATATCCATAAAAAATCTTTTCTATGATTTCTTCATCAAGACACTTTCATTTAAATCAATAACACATAAGATTTATCTTAGGTTATTCATGATCATCATCAATTAAAATACTTCAAATTGGTTCATAAGGAAAATGTAAATTAACAAAATCATATCCCCTGGAAGTATCCAACTAGTTCTTATACAAGTCTCATTGTTATATACCAAGTAATTCTTGAGTCAAGACCGATGAAAAACTTTAGGATGTTACCCTATATGTAATCTTATCTTAAGGGTCTTCAATAAATGTTTCACATCCATTTTTCCAAACACTAACGAGACCTATCCAATCATTCCAACTTTTAAGACCTAGGATTTATATATATATTACATATTTTTATATTAATATTCATTAAATTATACAAACAAATTCTTAAGGATCATAAAATTTTCATTCCTTTAGAAAAATGGAAACATAAAAAACTCATTCATCAGTGAAATAAATCATCTCCCACTAAAACCATAATAACTATAACCCTTCTTAGGTAAATATTATATAATACATATATTTATAACCTTCAAAATAACCTAAGTGGGGATGATATTAGATTCTTAGTAAGGGAAAACAAGGGAGATACTTAACTATACCATGAGTAGAAGTGTATGATAAAATGAGAATAACATTTAAAACCAATGCATTATATATCAAATATCATAATAATGGGTTATGTAATAATTGTTTTTAGTTTATAAGACTTGACTCATAAGGGAATCAAAGACCATGATCCATGAGAGCATAACAACGGAATTATACATGGAATTGTGGCATAGACAAAGAATATAAAATCATTTCCATAATAGTAAAGGCTCATTTCCAAGTCTATCATAGTGGAATGGATTAAATCCCCAAACCAGCATAGTAGTAAAGTTTCACTCTCAAGAATATCATAGTGAACAAAACTCATTACATAATAGTGTTCATTCCCCATTCGAGTCCTGTTTATCTCAATTGATTTCAATCTTTACCCCATTCATTGCCGGGAGATATAGGTCTCACCCATAAAATATTGAAACTAAACCATATTTGTGATGAAAATCATAATATATTTTTCATATCAGAACCCATGGAAAATAATGGTTTTTATAAATCATTCATCATATAAGAACTCATGAAAATAAAGGGGTTTCATAGAGCATTTAATCATTGTGTAACCCTTGGAAAATAAACAGACTTCATAAACATATTTTCATCTTAAACATTAACTATATAGAAAAATAATTAATATTGTATCATTGTATAAAATCCTCGATAAATATTATGTAACATAAAAGGATGTTAACTTATATAGAAAATTATTTTTGATAAAAATTCACTTGGAATGTTTCTTGAAGAAAATATCATTTCATTGAAAATAACCATTTAAAAATTAAAAATAATAAAAATTAATGAAATTTATTTTATTTTAAAATAAAATTGAGATTTTATAATGTAAAATTAATAAAATATAAGCTTCATGATGTCCTAAAATTATTTTCATGCAATGCACTTAAAAAGAAATATTCCATTCACATTTTCAGTAAAAGAAAAACATCCATTATTAGGAAAATGACATGAATATTCATTTTTTTTAAAAAACATTATAAAAAAATTAAAAATGGTTAAAAACTTATTTAATGAATCATTTGAATAATTTGAATAAATTTTTAGTTTCATTTTTAGATAATTAGTAGATTTAAAATAAAATTTGGTTTTCGAACGAATGGAGAAATAAAGATGATTTTATAAAACATTATTTTGGTATTCCGAGTACATAAAGAGAAGGAAATGAATATAAAAGATATATTTTAATGTAATAACTAGAGGGGAGTAAATTTCGTTAATTCTTAGAAATATATAATAGTATTTCATCATCTAAAACATAATCATAATCAATCCCAATAAACAGTGTGATTGTATCATCAAAGCATTACCACATTGGTGTCATTTGAATTTTAGGACCTATTAAAGAATAACATAAAATGAGACAATTGATATCTTTAAAATAAATATAATAATGATATAAAATATTAAATGGGTAGTATATACACCTCATATAAGAATATCTATTCATTACAAAACTTATGTCCCAATGTATACAATTTCAAAAAATCCCAAACCTTATGTCTTGAATTTCATTGTACATATTTTTACATCCTATATAATAAATATAATTTTATTATAAATATTTTATAGAACCATAATTAAATATATCATACCATATATGAATTAATTGTGACCATTTTTACCCATATATTAATAATTCCATGTTAAAATCATGTTTTGGGTAATAGCTGCTTTGTTTTCCATGTATGTTTTGATTTGGTGTTTTCAGAACTCTTAATTTGATCACAACTCCATAATCTCTAGAATTTTATCCATAATAAAAATATCATATATATTCATTATATATCTATTTAGATTAATCCATAAAAGTTATAGACATAACATTATTTGTAGAGAATACAAGAGTTTTTGTAAGATCCAATAACTAAGTAGTATCCTAAGAAAAGATATGTACATACAAAAAAATTTAAAACATAAGATGAAAAATGAAATAATTATGTAAAAATAAGTGTCCTGATTAAAAAATCCTTAAAAAATAAACATATTTATCCTCTATGTTTCCTTAGTAAAAAGAACTAAAAAAGTGAGTTCTTAGTTTCTCGGTACGGTGTAGCATATAGTGGAAGATTTCATAACATAAACAAGGAATAAGTGATGTGGAATGAATAAATGAACAACATGAATCGATAATCAATTAAAACATCGGGAATTATATATCTCTGAAAATTAATAAAATAATTTATAATAATAATCATTGATCTCATACATATTAGATTCATAATATCAGATATCAAAATATGATATCAAGGCCTTATTCCAAGACACTATCTAGTTATGGGAATATTTACACACTAAAACACATCATGTTATAACTCTTGATTCTTAGCCATGCTTTAAGGGGCTATTATCATATTATAATATTAAGTCCAATTCATTCTCAATAAGATTCAAAAAGGCTTTTCATACTATTCCCTATGGAACCACTTGAAGAATAAAAACTTATTTAATCATATAATGAGAAATATGGATATTAAATAATTACCTATTAAATATAATAATGTGCATTCCTTGTAGAAAATCTATTAATATACTTATAATTCATTGGCTATCATCAATGTAACATGATGTTTTCTAATCAATGATATATAAAGTCAATGGTAATTTCAATGTTTTGGGTTATCCATGGAATAAAATGAATATATTCAATAGTATGAATTTGAAGTGGAACAAGAAAATGGTATGAAATATCATTCATCATGGTCCATAATGAGTTTTTTAATATTCCAAAACAAATCCCTTGGGAGTGTGTAGCTAGGTGTGTAGTCTTAATCGCAATCGACGTGCATCAGTGTGATGATTGAGTCAATTCTAAACCAACCCTCTTATTGTAATTACCCATGGGTTGTTATATTCTATATATTTATTATAATTCTAAAATCTAGGAACAGAGTTATTTTCTAGGAAACTATGCATGCTTTTATTTTTCCAAAAATTAGGATCGTTATTCTCCAAGGAAAATATTGATTTTTACAATGGTTTTAGTAACTCTTGAGTAAAAGTAATATGAGGTAGGGATAAGAGTTTATTCATTTCAATTTAATAGATTCCATGAGTATTATATTAAAATTATTCTATGATAATTTATTCACCATGAAAAAATAAATAGGTTGTTAATATAACATGAGTCACAAATAATGAAAACAAATTGATGGAAATCCCCATTTATGGATTGGGTAACAATTCAATTAAAATATCATGAATTATAGGGCTTAAAATTAATCTTAAAATACCATGAAAAAAAAGTGATTTCATGATATAACAACTCAATTATGTAGTATATATACTAAATTATATATGTTATGTGTATAATATAAAACATGTATCAAAAAGGGGAATTTAATTTGGAAAATGCTTGCCACATGTCTTGAATTCTACAATCATTCACTAAAATCCAATTTCACAAACATATAAATATGAATATCTTAATTTATAAACTTACTCATATAAATTTTCATTTAAAATATTCATAAATGTTTAATCACAATATAAACACTACCTATTTTCTATATTGGGTGTTTATAGTTTATATCAGTTGTACTAGATTCATAATATTAGTTTATGTATTCATTTTTCTTAAAAATTTCATTATTAATAGTTCATTAAAGATTATATTCTGGATTTTTTTTAATTATATATTATCTTTCAATTTTTTCACTAGTATTTTAGTCTTTATCCTTGATTATGAAATTGATAACAATCATGTTTTGGTGATACTTGTGGATCAAAGGGTTCTTTTTTAATTGAAGAATTAAATATCATTATAAAATCTCCATAATTGAAAAAACATATTATTTACACATTTATATTATATTCTACTAGAAATTATGTTCACTTAGTCATTCATAGAATAAAATTATAGTATTTTTAAGTAATTTGCTATACTGAAAAAAACATGAAAATACCTTAATTCAATGACTGATTATGTGGTGGTTTTATTTTAATTTCATTATACTATTATCATAATGATTTTATTTAGTGTTTATTACAGTTATATATCATAAATATAAATTAAATAAAAGAATAATTAATATACATTAAAATATTAAATGATTTTCCTCCTAGAATGCACGTTTTAAAGATTTATTTAACTACTTTTTTATTGATCAGAAAATGAACAGGTTGTAAAATTATCATAATAGGACCTTAATGATATAATAATTATAATATTTCTCATGAATTCCATTCTACATCCCATCAATGATGGATGGTGATGAAAAAGGTATTACATTTCTCGTGGTGGAGGCAAACTTCAAATACACACAAATGATGATTTTGTTTTTATTAACGGATGTGATATATTTACAATGAAAAAAACATCAACATAGTAACATTATAGTATATAATTGATACCAAAATCATTATATTCTTGTGTATATAATGATTGTCAATGAATATAAAAATAATGATTTGAGCATTAGTTTCTCACCCAACCCATAACCATATATTTCGCTAAAAGAAACGTTAGTTATAAATTGATGACATGAGGTGAAATATATTTTCACAAATTTGGAATAAAGATATTAAAAAATGAGAGGGAAAAAATAAAAAACTACAAATTCATCATCTAAATAAGTGAGAGTGTAATGACCCAAAAATTCATTAATGAAAATTCCTCTTGGTCTCTTTAAATGTCTTCTAATGGTTATGTAAAATGTATGCACTAATTTGGTGTTATGTTATGGATTTTAATATACCGTTATGAATTGTGACCATTGTTAATATAGTTGTTGAATAGTGATCACATGATTAGTATAAATATTGGGCTTTAACCCATCCAATTTACTCAGACAAAGGAAGTGATGGAATCATCCAGAAGACTTTCCCCATACAAAACCCAATTTTCAGATCTTTGAAAGGAGGTGGAATCATTGAGCATTTCCCTTGACCAAGCCCAAGCTGAGTTTGAACAAGTTAAGCTTGAGCAGAACCGACTATAGGAGAAGTGGATGTTAATAGAGACTACCACCCGTGCGATGTTATCTGAGCCACCCCAAGTGTCTGTTAACATCACACACAATACCATTCGGTCTTGTGGGAGTGTTATAAGGGTTTATTTAAAAAAGATGCAGTACTGTGATTATGTACATTACTCTTGTATAAAGAATATAAATTCTTTTTATTGTTACATTGTAAATACTTTTAAAAGAATAAATAGTATTTTTAGTTAATATTCAACAAAGAAATCTATTTTGATGAATTAATGGATTTTTAATCAAATAATATTTTAATAAAATATTATTATTATTAAATTGATTTTATTAAATATAAATTATCGTATAGTTTTATGAATTCTATTGTAATTTTTATTAAGGTTTGAAAGCTGTTTTTTTTTCAAAACCCATGAAGTTTCGGTTAATGTCGGTTTTTATTTTAAAGGTAAAAATTCACATTTTTATAAAATTATTTTGATAAAATGAATATTTTTTTTGGAATTTGGATGTCTAAATTATCCAATGGTGAATTTTTCATAATTTTTTGAGACATTCGATTTTTTTGGGTAAAAATTAAATACCGTTAAAATATATATTGTGTTTTATATAATCGTAATGACCTAATATTGATGTAATAAAATAATATAAACTTTATGTTTGGAAAAAAATGCTTTCCCATTGAAATCATGTGATTTTGGGTTTGTATGATTTATTTTACAAAGCATTAGTGGACCCTTCAAGGATTCTAAAACATTTTGTATTTTTAAATTGTTTTCCTTGAAGGTGTGACTCACCTACACATAATAAACCCTATTATTTTTACAATTTAGGCCATTTTCCTTATAAAATACAGTTTTCCACTCCACTTTGGCGAAACCCATGGCCAAAAACCATAGACAGGTTTGTGGTTTTCATTAGTTTAATGTGAGGTGTCCCAAACCTAAATGATAAAGAATTCCTTCTCATTTCCTATATAAACCCTCCCAATATCCCACTTTCTTTTCACTCAAAGGCTTCGATGTTTGACCAAAAACTTCCATCCTCTCTATATATTCTTCACAAGGTTCCCCAAGCTCCCACGAAGCCTCTATCAAGCCTCTCTCCTGCTTTGGGGATCGCACATCCAAGTAAGGGATTTCTTCATTTCTCATTTTGTCCATTTTTATTTAAGTAATTATGCCCTTTTGTTTTCAATTAAAAAACCTGGGGTATGATTTCTCACCTCCCCCATAATGACCTATTTTTGTATGGATGATTGGATACCCCTTTTTATCTCATTAATGCCTCTCAGGTACACCTGTTTCAATGCTGAACTTCCTTAAGGGATTTCTCTCTCCTCTTTTACTCCAAGTAATTATTTTGTATTATGCATTTAAATTCCATTAAGTTTGCTAGGACATGTATCTATATGACCCCATTACTATCCATTTCGTGTACATATGATGAGACACTCTTTTCTCTCTCATAAACCCTTTTCATGATTCCTTATGTCACGTCGTTATGCTGTTGAAATTGCACCATGTCTTTCCTAGCCAAGATCATTATGTAGAGAATACCATACCCTTGTATTTATCAAGGGTATTCACCTTTATGATCATATACATATTCAATGTTACTTTCATCTATTTATTACACATTAATTAATTGTGGAATAACTTATGATGTTAATTTATTCCATGTTATATGATCTATGTGGCACAATTATTCATGAAATGAAATATTTAAGAAGAGTGCGCCCTGCTAGTGCTCCAATGCATTGGGTAATGTATAGTATCATGATATGTCATTTCCAATGGGTGTTGACTCAGTCTAATTAAAGTGAAATGAGGTTTTACTTGTGATTTATTTTCAATTAGGGTTTACTCATGGTCCATGTGCAATTAGCCTTGGCTCATGCTAATTCCATGTTAGGTGTTGTTACAACATTTCCATGTTATGATTATCATGCTTTATCATGCATTTATATTCATGTTTCACTTGTGCTACATTGATATTACTATTGTCTAATATTTATTTTATTCCTCATTTTTTCAGGTTTATTCCCATACTGGTCTTTATATTTCACCATTTTCTTATGCATCTCCTCAGGTTATCCCATGCAACGCTATGTATGAGGGAATGTAGTGGTCATGGAAAGAATGTTTTCGATAAAGATGTTTTGTTTCAGGTTTTAAGTTGTTGTTTAATGTTCCTAAGCCCCAAATGCACTAGACCTCTCAATATTCTATGTTGTATCAAGTGAAGAGTTTATATAATAAATCATGTTTAAGTGTGTAATACAAAAAAAAATTGTTATAGTTGGAATCAGAGGATTAGTTTGGTTATTTTTGGGATTATAATTATAAAACAATAGTGAATCCTTGAAGAGAAGACTAAGTATAATAAAAATATCTTTCAGTTTTTGTGGGTATTGAGTAAGTTGTTTATCAAGAAAATACATCTCTGTCTGGATACGAGTAGGTACAGGCGGCTCTAGCACAGATGTACCTCGGGGTGAAAACCCCGACAAGGAGTTTCTGGCTTGAACTGGGGTATCCCAGTACATGACAATGGGCCTTACTGCACTCTTGATTACAACACTCCTAGGGGATATGCATTGGTAAATTCACAAACATAGTATGAACCATTTTTTAGGTAATAAAAAATACCCATAAGAATATATGTTAAGAAATAGATCAATGACAACCTAGATTTAAACCTAAGGAGTCATAAGTTAAGATATACTTATCCTTTAAAACTTTATCATTTTATGAGAAAAGATTCCTTTTTATGATCCACTGCTATGTATTGAAACCCCCTAATTGTATTCCTGTTTTCATAGAAAAATATGGAAGTTGGGATATCAAGAAAAACTCTTCTCTCTCTTCCTGAAGAACTACTCGGAATGATCATCTAGAAGTCATACTCAAATGACTTTGAAACTTTATCAAATATCCAATTTGTCTGCAAACAACTTTATGAGGCATCCAATACATCTACTGTTGCATGATTCTTTCAAGTATCAAGTATTGTCTATTTATGAATATTGAGCTCTCAACTTTCATACCATGCTAAGCGTGGGAAGTACTATCAGGGTCTTTTCAAATTCTTCTCTTTATTTGAAAATGATGAAGAAAGAAAAGATATTCTTTACGCTAAAAGAGAGGGAGACCTCCGAGCTGCCAATATGTATGAAATTATAGAGTTTTGTTTATGGGGAAATACAATAACTGAATTACCAAAGCCCTATTTTGAAAAAATTGAAGATGACCCATTAAAAAAAAATTATCAGAAACAAGTTCAAGAAGATATTTCAAAATTATATATAAGAAATAATTTTTTTAATGAATTATTAATTATTCTATCGATATAAACCAAGACGCATGATGTGTTTTTGGGAAAAGTATGTAGTTGATTTTGAAAATACCCTAAGGTACCATTGGGACGCATGAACCCCTTCTACATGAAGGCAATAATAATTGGATAGAATGAAGATATCATCAAAATATGAAGGAAAATTACCCACACCTGATTATGGATTAGAATGTAAAATGAAATTTTGAGGGAGAAATTTCTTAATGTGGGAAGATTGTAACGACCCAAAAATTCATTAATGAAAATTTCTCTTGGTTTATTTAAATGACTTCTTTTTGTTATGTAAAATGTATGCACTTATTTGGTTTTAGGTCTTGGATTTAAATATACCATTATGAGTTGTGACCATTGATAATATAGCCTTTGAATAGTGATCACATGATTAGTATAAATATAGGGCTCCAACAAATCTGATTTACTCAGACAAAGGAAGTGATGGCCTCATCCAGTAGACTTTCCCCGTATGAAGCCCATTTGTCAGAGCTCGGAAAAGTGGTGGTGTCATTGGGCTTCTCTTTTGACCAATCCCAATCCGAGATTGAACACTTTATGATTGATTGGAACTGACTATGGGAGAAGTGGAAGTTAATAGAGATTACAACCCTAGTGATGTTATCCAAGCCACCCCAAGAGTTGGTCGTCATCACACACCTTACCATCCAGTCTTATTCAGGTGTCATAGGGGTATTCACCTATATGCACATATACATATTTAATGGTACATTAAGGTATTTTTTCCACATTACTTAATAATGGAATAACTTATGATGTCGATTGATTCCATGTTATATGATCCATGTGAAACACTTATGCATGAAAATCAAATTTTATGAAGGATGCACCCTGATGGCGCTCTCATGCATTGGGTAAAGTATAGTATCATGATACGTTATGTGAAATGGGTGTTGACTCATGCTAATTCAAGTGTAATTATGCCTTACTCGTGCTTTATATGCAATGAGGGTTTACTCAAGCTCCATGTTCAATGATCCATGACTAATTCTAACTCCATGTTTAGTATTGTTTCCACATTTCCATGTTATGATTATCATGATTTATCATGCCTTTATGTTCATGTTTCTCATGTGATCCATTGATATGAATATTGTATAAAATGTATTGTATTTATCATGTTATTCCATTTTTATTCCCTTACTAAGCTTTATAGCTCACCATTTTATTATTCTTGTCCTAAGGTAATCCCATGCAATGATAAGTACGAGGGAATGTAGTGGTCATGTAAAGGAAGTTTTCAATAAAGATGTTTTTTTTCATGTTTTAAGTTGTTATATAATGTTCTTAAGCCCCAAAGACAGTAGACCTATCAATCTTCCATATTGTATCAAGTGAAGAGTTTATGTAATAAATCATGTTTAAGTGTGTAATAAAAATCAAGGTTGTTATAGATTGTATAACAGTGCCTCACTGAGATATCATCCTACACCCCTCTTCCATTGTGGTTTTATTATGCATATGTAAACAATATCTCCATGGGAAAAAATTATCCATATTTTTTGTGGATGTTTGGCCAAAATATTTATAAATATAATGAACCTTTTTCAATAATTTTATATCCTTTTTAGAAACAGTCTTCATCTAACCCTTAATTTTATCAAAAGGCCTATTTTGTTATCTATTCTCAAACATTGAAAATTTATGAGTTGAAAATAGCATGTAATAGATATAATATAATATAATCTTGGTGAAAATGATTACAAAAAAGGGAAATGGTATATTCAGTTGAAATTACACACAAAAGATGCACCTTTTCTCCATGCATTCATTACATGATCCTTCTGTTTTGATAAAAGTCAAATTCCATATTGACCGCATTATCACTCGCCAAGGAGACATTGGGATCCCAATAATTACGTTCTATATGATTGTACAAAATATAATTAAATAAAACATTCTTAAATGTTATTATTGTTCAATTGGTGGATCATCTCTCTTGAAACCTCATAATCTTTTGAAGAGATGAAATAAATTAAATTAGATAATATCAGGTCTAAAACCATCATCACCATACATTACCAACTATAATGCATTACTATAGTATGAAGAACATCCTACATAATATCCTTAGGGGAATGATACATAATCCATGAAGCCCTTACACCTTTAAAAAAATCCATAGAAAATCATACAACAATTATCAATGATCTAAAAATAAAACTGAAAAAATAGTGCAAGAGATCTCCCTATAGCTAGATTAAATGAATGTGCACTTGGAAATGTATTCTAGTTCAACCATCATATAACAACAATCTAGTTCATATTTTTCATCTAAATATAGTTCTACCTAAAATAATTCAATTAGATTTTTTAGGAGATAAAGATGATTCATTATAAACAAAATATATTTTACCTAAATGGAGACATCACAAAATCCCATCACCCATATTCATCCAGAGTGCATAAAAACAAAAAAGAGACATTTTTCCCTTATCAAATCAACTAAAAGTTTCATCCTTAGTGGATCTTGTATAATAAGTTTCTCCAAAGGTATATAGAGGTAATTAAATTTAGGATTCTATTCAAAATTTAGTTAAATTTTGTTGAGTACACGTTCCCTAATTTAGGAATATTCATGAAACTTATAACCCCCTTTTAAAATATTTAAAATATCAAATAATCATTCTCTTCAATCCAAGGATAAATCTTTTCCATTAGACCCTCTATGACAACCCTGCCATGACTTTTAAGCATATCAATCTCATGAAAAATCTTTTCAACATATATTAGGGTTGTTTACATGAAATAATTTACTTATAGGGGGGCCAGATTCATATTATCATGTAATCCTAATGATCTAGTAATAATTGTTCACTCCAACGTGGAATTATCCTTATAATTGTATTTTTTTTCTTAAGATAATGGGTAATATACACATCTGAATCTACCACCACATTCTTACATGTTATATCACATGAATGTAAAAATTATACTTTATCTTGGTGTGCACTAACATGTACGTCATTCAAGGATTTATTAGATTCATTATTGTCATCTTGATCCCTCACAAAATATAGGGAAACTACAATGGGCACACTCAATGAACTATAAACTGAATCAAAAAAACCCGAAAAGACATAAATCCCAAGTATTTGTCTCTCAGGCCGAGAACCACTTTCATCATTGGTAAAGTTATAAGTCTAACATTCAATGGTATTTTTATCAACTTCATTGTTACATATAGTTGAGTTCATTGTTCCGTAAGGGATAGTAGGGACTATCAATTCCCTTAACTCTCTAGTATATTCCATCAAGTCAAAATTCTTCTTATCCTTTAAAAATCATTTCAATGTTCAAATATATGGGAATACTATCATACTAAAACATTATTAGGATAGGTGACCAAGTTTTATAAAATCATAGTAATAATAATACATGTTTTCATAAATCAGGTCTTGAAAGAATCTAGAGATTCCATTTTGAATCTAGATATAAGGTGGAAGTGGTTTAGAGTGATTGATCTTAGTACAAAGCCTAGAAACTAATGGTCTTGATAGTTTTATTTTCTAAAAAATCAATATTCAATGGATAACCAACAAGGATGAAATTTAGAAAAATTTGAATCATCTATAGCAGGTGAATCAAAAATCTAGGTAAACTAATCCAAATAGGAATAATTAGAGATTTAGTGTCAGGATCAAAATCAAGGGTCCATTTCAGATCAGTCATAGTGAAATAACGAAAAATCAGGATCACCTCACCTAGAGTATATATTACTCATTTATTATGAGACCAAAATAATGGTATTGGAATAGACTAGAAATAACTTTGAGATATTTCCTTAAAATTTTCAAAGATGGCTTACGCCTGATAAATTTTCTAACCAGAATAAAGTGGAAATCCTAAGAAAGTATATGTACCTAATTTATTGAGAAAAAAAATATCTTTGTGGCATATTTGATAAAATATAATTAGATCTTCATATAAATTCAATGCTCAACATCCATGACATAACTCATGCCAAAAACGCATGACAACTTTTGATAATGCTCACATTAGGGACTTGAATTTTCTATGGAATAATCCTTTGAAATAAATTAATTATACTAAAAAAAGGTGTCCATTATGATTTTTAATGTGGGATATGGATCAAATAAGATAAATATGGCATATATTCATTAATAAATTCAACATATAGGTTACTTTTGAGGTTGTATAAATTGTAACCATTTATAAGTGAAGGGAAGGGTATTTTTTTGAGTAACACTTACATTTTAATTAATATAATGTCTCTATTCAAGATTCAATGTCCAATAAATGAGAGAAAAGGATTGTATAGTGATTGTGGGTTGAAACTCGCCTCAACCTCTACTTTTCAAGAAAAAATATTTAATTTTGGGTATTTTTTTTAATATTTTAACTTTTTTCTAAATTTACTTTTAAATTGGTTATTTTTTTTTAATTTTAATAATAAATTCTACAGAAAATAAAATAAGATTTTTCCTATTACCTATTTATATAAATATTGTTTAAAATTTTAAAATAATTTTTTTCAAATAAAATTTTTCAATGTGTGAAATTTTATTTTTAAAATAAACCCCCTTAATCGTGTAAAAAGTCATTTTAGAAAATAATGTGTTTAAGAATTAAATTTATATATAAGATAAAATTATCTTGGATGCCAATTTTAGTTTAATTAGTTGATTTATTATTGAACAAATAGAAGTTATGTGGCTTTTATGGAAATAAAAAACCAAATCTCCATTTAAAATACTTGAATCAGAGAAAACTATAAAAATACTTTTTTATTAAAGTAACATTTCAATTAGTTATAAAAATGTATGAAATAGGATTTATAAGTGTAAATAAAATAATAATATGCATATTTTTATTACTTTCATTCATAATTTATTACTTAAAAGTTTTTTTAATCTTCTATTTCATACAAATATAATTATAAATTCTTACAAATTACAAGTTTCATGAAAACTATATTTTTCAACTAAAAAATGAACTTTGAAGAAAACAATAAAAAAAATATAATATAGTTTTGATATTATGAAATTATAATTATATTTTATCAAATAAATTTAAATATATAAAATATTTTTTAAAATAAGCTCTTAAATAAACACTCTATAGAGTGATCATTTTGTGATAGTTTAAGATATGGTTTTTTCCTACTATAATAGGGTCTCAGATGTGACATTGTGCACCTTGGGAAGGGATTGTTCAAACACAAAATTTTAAAAATGTGGTGTACCTAGATTGGAGTGACTGTGGGTGAAATAATTGGATTCTACTGAACAAGTGAAGTATAGTGGATTCTACTATGATCGACACATCGTCGATGTACACTATTTGTATTTTAATTTCGGAATTAATTATGTAAAATAATTGTTTTTATACATTTTTTACTTTCCTATTTATATAATCATTATTTAGTAAAGTTGTGAGAAAGTTTAATTGAGTGATATATTGAACATAGTTCTCCCAACATAACAACAAATCCTAAAAAAATTTAATATATTAAAAAGAAAAGTATAATTTTTCTATCAACTTGATTTGCCCAACTCCCTCAGATTGTCCTGGGGTCCAATTGTTTACTAGTTATTAATGACCTTGTTTTCCATTGGGTGGAATAGTGAGTTAAATATTTGGTAATTTATTGTGATTTTACTACTTTCATTATCATGCATGAGTGTTGTTTTCTTTGTTTCTACTCCTTGAGGCATAAATTTTTTGTTATGAAAATACACACACATTTTATTTTCTATATAGGTATAAAAAATAGAGTCAGTAGAGTTTTTAGAAGGTGTTATCTCAGTTACTGAGGTTGATTATAGTATAATGGTGTCTAAGGATTTTATTGTGTATCTTTGAGGAATACAAGTTACTTTGGAGAACTTTTTATGATATTGTACATGTAATTAATTTATTTTATATTTCTTTATATTCAATAATTATAAATTATTTATTATTATTTTTATGGATACAATATTGCGTTTTCTTTAGTTTTTTGAATTTCCTTTTATAGTCTTCTAATAAAGCCTTGAACTCTTGCTTCAAGATTGAGTACTAAAAAATGTTGTGTATTTTTTTTATAAAATAAAATTGATAAATACACCGAACATTTTATATTTCTGGACTTTTTTGATCTATGTTTTTGAGAATTAGACAAAACATCACAATTTATTAGAGCTATATAAAAATTTCTTAAATTTGTTTGAGTGTAATTCCACCTAAAATGAAAAAAATAACACTTAAATTTCAACTTAACATGTGAAAAATAATTTTGAAACAAAGGTGAGAATTAAATTTCCCAATATGGAGTTTAAAACATATGGAAAAGAATAATGGTTTTTCAATTTAATATAATAGTAAAATAAATTGTAATGATCGAAAATGTAGACTATCTAAATCATGACTTATTTTAAAAATAATAACTTTTGCAAAATTGTTTTCAACATATAAAACATTTGGAAAATATATTTCATAAAATAATAAATATATCTCTTGAAAACTCAACTACCTTCATAAATAATTACCAAAATCACCTTGGATTATAACATAATGTCACAATTTACTCCCAAGATAATCATAACATTCTGGACATAATCCCTTGATGGGTTAGGTTTAATGCCAAATCTCATAGTTTCATAGAAATCCCTCTGGCACACCATACATGACATATCATGAGATTAAAACATTACACAATGCATTGGGGCACAATCTGGGATCACCCATCATGTTAGCTATAATGGGATCACCAAATATTATCTTGGTGCACTAGTTATATAGATGGACAAAGTCCCATAAGGATTTCGATTTACTCTCCATCCCATACAAATAAAATCATTTGGATTTAAAAACATAGTAACATGTATTTAATATCATAAAAAACCTAAATATTGTTTAAAAACATGATAATCGGTATCCATTACACAAAAATGAATTCCATTGATATATATATATATTACTATAAAAGCAGTTTATCATGAGATGATATATGAATATATATATATATGAACTTATATACATATATATATTAGTTTAACATAAAAAGATGCTTATATATACATCTATTTACATGTATATTGATATTAGAATAAAATCATGATAACATATTAATATACATACGTATAGATGTAAAAAATAAAAATACTTTTATATATAATTACATCTCTTTATATATAAATTTATTTAAAAATATATATATCATAAATAAAATAGTTTAACATAAATTTATACACACATATATATATATATACAAATATTTATATACATATATCTACTGTTATAAGATAAAAAATTTCTTTTACCTAGAATGATACATATATATACATATATATATATATGTTTGTATGTTTGAATAAAAGTGTTTCAAATGAAATGATATTTTTATATATTTATATACATATTCATGTTTGAAAATAAAACAATTTTAACCTAAACATTAATTTTGAATATCCAAAAACTTCCCACGCATTTATAGAAGCATAATTAAGATTCTTTAAACCTTAAAAAATAATTTCATAAAAATAAATCCAAAGGAAGAAATTATTTTTGACATAAAATGTTGAATATATATAGTCATATATATATATATATATATATATATATATGTTTAAATTGTTTAATAAAATAATAATTTTGAAAATTTAATGACATATCTTTCATTCATAGTAGAATATTTAGAATTTATAGAAGTTATTTTACATGAAATGATACATATATACATATATATATATATGTTTATACATAATAAATTCTTCAAAAATAATATATTTTCACCTTAATTATTAATATATTTTTACCTCACAAATTAGAATCATAATTGATTTAGAAAAAAAGTAGTATCTCTTTTTATATATCATATATTTCTATATATATGAAAATAATGTTTTTAAAAAATTAATTCTCACACTTAAATATAAATGTTACATATAATTTACTTACATAATAAAGATATTTTGAAAACAAAAAACCCACACAATCAAAAAGGCATAAATAGAATAATTTTTATCAATAAAATATTATATTGTTGTGTGGAAACAATTTTACACCCGAAATATTAAATGATGAATTTTAAAAAAATACCATTACAATAAATAAATTAAAATTTTAAAAATACCAATATATAATAAAATATGAATGGGAAAAAACATAATTGCCACATAAATCATAAATGCAGAAATTGATTCAAACAATTAATTAGAGTTTTAACCCGAAATTATTATTACAGAATAAAATCATTATTGATTGTTTAATCAAAACAAATAACCACACATTTTTTATAAATAATTTTTTAAAATAAACAAATCCATTAAAAATAGATATAAAAAAATCATATATTTTAGATTTTGAAAGAAAACATAAAAAGCAGTTCAACAGTATTTTTTCTAAAGATTAACCTTCTAGAGATATTTTTTAAAAATCAGCATCCCTTACATTAATAAAAAATGAACCAACAGCCCTTCTAACCATGTACCCTTCTGCGATATGATTGGACACACTAGAAGGAAGAACAGAAAGAGTGTAAAAGTTTTTTTGGATTTTCCCAGAAAGAAGATAGTTCCCTCGTACCAGGAAAAACATTCCAATGGAACGTTTCTTCGTGAGTAAAGGAATTATATAGGTGACTCTATTTTTAAAAAAAAATTATAGAAGAAGAATAATAGATAGAAAACATTCTTGGTTTGAACCTTTCTGAGCAAGATGAACAGAGTGAATTTTTTATCTTCACAATCCAACTGTAAAGATATTCAAATCTCAAAGAACCAATATTTAGATGCAAACTGATAGAGATGCATATAGACTTTTATATTTGTCAAAGTTTACACGCTAAATCAAGGAAGAAAAAAATTAAAAAAAATTAAAATTAAATTATAATAGTGAAAATACAATAATTATTGATTAAAAATATATATATTATGACTCGTTCTGATTAGTATGATGCATCCTTCATCAAGATGTTTCACGTATGGTCCATTTCAAAAATTAATACAAGAAAGGAGTCAACTAAAATTCAAAAACTGATATAAATCCCTTATAAACATTGCATCATCCATAAAATTAAAAAATTAAATGACGAAAAAAATATCCAATGACAATCAATGAAGAAAATAAAAAAAACGATGTGCATGTCACTATTTATGTGAGATTTATTTGAAAAAAAAAATGGAAGCCAAAAAATAAAACAGACACTTACCTCACTTAGGTTGAAAAATATATGAGATCTGAGACCTCAACCGGTCAAACATCACTTAGAAGCAAAGCCCAAACTACTGGGTGATCTGCTTTTTTAGCTTGGTCCCTCCTCACTCAGCCTCCCAGAATATATGAGACCTGAGACCTCAACCTGATCAATGTATACACCTATTGAAGAAACCCACCCCCTTATTTGAAAATCCTATTGTTTATTATTTTTTCATTTTCTTTTAATCGTTTTTTATTATAATCTATTATTTTATTAATATTCATAAAACATTAGTCATATTACAATTAGATAATAATTAACATAATCTATGATTGCTTAAATTTTTTAATTAAATATATAATTTCATATATATATATATATATATATATTATTAATAATCATATTCATTTATTATAATTTCCAATTCTAATAAATAAATTCATAAATATATATTAACTTTAATTCAAAATTTTATATCAATTTAAGTATTCATTATTATAAATCATTTTTTACAAAATTTTATTAATATTAATCCTTTAAAATACCCATCATATACTTACATTTTTATATGAATATTGACATAACTTTTCAACATTATGAATATAAAAATAATTTATATATTTCCAAAAAGTTTTAATTTAGCTACTTAAAACATATAATCAAAATATGTAAGTATGTTCATAATTTATAAATTCATACATTTTCAATTAATATATGTCAAATAATCAATATATTTTATAATTTCAATTTTTTTCCAAAATTACTTATTAAAATTAATATATATAAATTAATTGTTTATAATTATTATTTCTTAAGGAGTTTAATTAATTTTCATAATGTTAAATTATTGTGCATATCTATTTTGTTATTAATTTTTTCATTTATTAATATATTTCTACATGATTTAATTATATCATTATTTTAATTTGATTTATATCCAATATATATTTTTATTAGAGAAAAATATTTCATAAACTCAACTTAGTTTTTTTAAAGTATAAATTAATCCATATTATAAAATATTAAAATGAAACTATTCTAATGATTTTAATAATGTTATATTCGTCCCCCTTAAAAAAATTGTGCTCTGGAAAGTCGTTCATTAGATTTGAGAAAATTATGAATTTAAATCATTAGAATTCGATTAGACCTATATGTTATTAGGGTTATTTATCTACCTAGAGGTTAAAAATAATGTTATATCACATATATTTTTTCTCAAATGACAACGCCAAATCAAAAAGTTGTCTAAATCATTTCTTTGATACCAACTATAAATCCCCAAGCTCGTGCTTCCGGATTCAATACTAAAAAATGTTGTGTAATTTTTTTATAAAATAAAAGAGAAGAATAAACATAAAATCTTAAATATCAGAAAATTTGTTTGTCAAGGATCTTGATAATTAGAAAAAATATTAAAATATAACAGAACTATACAAAAAACTATTCAACTAGTTTTCCTTACGTTGACTTCTTATATAAAAAAATGTCATCTAAATCTCAACAGAAGTTGTAATATATAATTTTGAAACAAGGTTTGAGAAATAAATTTCCCAATAAGGTGATTTAAACATTTGGAGACCAAGAAGGGTTCTGTAATTTAATATAAAAGTAAGATATATTATAAAGATAAAAAATTAAGACCATATATATTATGAGTTATTTTTAAAATAAACACATTTACTAAATGGATTTCAATATATAGAACCTTTGGAAAATATATTTCATAAATTAATATATATTTCTCTTGAGAACTCAATTTTAATTGTAAATAATTACCAAAGGCAATGTGGATAAAAACATAATTTCATAGTTTACTCTTGAGACAATCATAACATAGCGGACATAGTCCCTTCATGGATAACGTTTACTCCCTAATCCCAAGATGTGCTTAGGATAACCTCTCATTCACTATATTACATATCTTGAGATTAAAACATTACTCATTGTATTAGGGAACTATAAGGGCACCTCAATCATGTAAGCTATAATGGGCTCATTCGGAGATATTTGGCACACCCATCATAGAGTTGGAAAAAGTGTCATAAGGGTTTGGGTTTAATTCTCATCCCATACAAGTGAAATTATTTCGATATAAAAACAATGTATCTTTTATGTCATATCATAAAAACATGAGGATTCTATAAATCCATGAGCATCAGTATCCATTTCATAAAAAATAATTCCCTAGATATATATATATATATGTTATGATAGAATCAGTTTCTCAGGAGGTCATATTTGTACTTATATACATTTATATATATATATATATATAAGTTTTACATAAATATGTACATATTTACATATTTACTTATATATATATATTGATATTAGAATAAAAAAAGATTATATATTCATATACATATGCATAGATGTCAAAAATAAAAATAATTTTACATAAAATGACACCTGTATATATATAAATTTGTTTTCATATATATATATATATATCATAAATAAAAAAGTATAATATAAATTGATAGATTTATATACATATATTTATATATATATATCTATTATTATCAGATTAAAATTTATTTTTATAAAAAGTGATACATATAAATATATATACGTGTTTTAATATAAGTTTTTTTTTATAAAATAAAGTATTTATATATATATATATATACTTTTTTGAAAATAAAACAATTTGATCTTAAACAGTAATTTTGAAAATTCAATAACCTCCCTTGCATTTATAAAAGCATTATTAAGATTCTTTAAACATTCAAACTAATTTCATAAAAAGAAATCCATATGGTTAAATTATTTTTAACATGAATGGATACATAAATGCATACACACATATATATATATACATTTTAAAAGTAACATTTTTATTAAAACAGTAATTTTAAAAATTTAATGACATATCTTGGATTTATAGTAGCATATTTAGAATTTATTAAACATTAGAAATAATTTAAAAAAACCAATGTGTAGAATAAATTTTATATGAAATGATATATATATAAATATATATGTTTATACATATAAACACATTTGAAAATAATATTTTTTCACCTTAATTAATTAATATAGTTTCCCTTTATAAATTTTGATCATTATTGATTTATAAAAAAATCCTCTCTATTTATATAGATCATATAATTGTATATATTTGAAAATAATATTTTCAAACCAAAAATCCCTTACATAACAATAAATTTTACAGATAATTTATTTAGAGAATAAAATAATTTTTAAATTAAAAAAAACCCCATACCATCAAAAAGACATAATCAGAATAATATTTATCAATAAAAATAGAAGTTTTGTTGGAAACAATTTTTCATATAAATTATAAATACAAAATTTTAACAAAAATATGCTTACAGTTAATATATTAAAATAATCCAAATTATATAATAAAATAAAATACTAATGGGATGAAAAAAATATTTCTCGTGAAAATCATAGATGAAAAAACCTCTTTTGACAATTAAGTGAACTTTTAACCATAAATTATCCTTATACAATAAAATAATAATTTGACCTTTACTCAGAAAAATAATTGAATATGTTTTTAAAATAATGGTTTAAAATAAATTAATCACCTTCAAAGAGATTTAAAATACATAGATTTTATAGTTTGAAAGAAAACAAAAACTTCGATTTGATAATGTTTTTTAAAAAATGAATATTAGAGAGATATTTTTAACTCAACATACCTTACCTTAAAAAATGAACCAATATCCCTTCCAACCAAGAACCCTTATGCCCAAGGCTTGGACACACAAGAAATAAAAACATAAATATTAAAAAAGTTTTTTTGGTTTTTCACAGAATGAATACAGTTCCCTCTTATGGAGTGCACCCTTCCAATGGAAATGTTCTTTAGTATTCAAGGATATATATAGTCAAATCCACTATTAGAAAAATAATCGTATACATGCATAATAATGGAGAGAAATTTGTCTCAATTTAAACCTTATCGAACAAGTTGAACATGGTGAATTTTTTTATGGCATGATCTATCTTTAAAGATATGAAAATCGTAAAACACCAATAATTAGACAAAAACCTATAGATATACATATAAATTTTATTATTGAATATATTTACAGGCTGAATCAAGGATAAACACGATGTAGAAAAAAATAGAAATTGGATAAAAATTTTCTAATTGATGTAATTGTTGATTATATATATATATATATATATATTGACTCGGTCTTATTAGTTCGGCGTATTCCTTATCAAGAAGCTTCAGACTTCGTCTATTTGAAAAATCGGTACAAAAAAGGAGTCAAAATCAAGACAAAAACTTCTATAAATCCAGTTAAACATTAGACAGTCTATGAAATTTAATAATTAATTAAAGAACAGATAGCCAATGATGATCAAATAATAAAATAGGAAAATGACATGCATATCACTGTTAACCTAAGATTGATCTGAAAAAATATATGGACACCTAAAAATAAAAAAAACTTCCACCTTGTTTAGGTTGAATAATGTTCGAGATATAAACCCTAATCCATTCAACCATTGTTAGAAGAAAAATCCCTAATCGGTATATGATCCTCTTTCTGGGCTCATTTCCTCCTCGCTCGGCCTCCCAGATCGAGATGAAGCCATCAATAGTTTCTCCCTTCTAGTGTTTGGACCTCATCCAGTGGCTAATCACCTTACACTCAACACCCATCGTTGCTCGGTGCTCCCTCTCCAAAGTCGATACACATCCCAAGATCCCTAATCTATGTATGTGACTCTCGACGAAACCCAAACCCTACTCAAAAATCATATTTTTTATTATTATTTTTCATTTTATTTTCATAGTTTATTATTATCTTTTTTAATTTCAATAATATTCATTAAATTTTATTTATATTTCGATTAAATATTAATTAACAAAATTTATGATTTCTAACATTTTATTATAAAATGTTTAATTTCATATATAATTATATATATATAAAATAATTCTTATAATCAATTATTATAATTTTATAATCTTCTAAAAAAATTCAAAATTATATATATCACCATTAATCCAAAATTTTATATAAATTTATGTATTAATAATTATAAATCATATTTTTAATAAATTGAATTTATATTCATCCTTTAAAATATTCTTCATATATTTACAATTTCACATGTATAACATCATAAATATTCAATATTATTAATATAAAAAATTACATATTAAAATAATGTTTTAATTTCTCTACTCTAATCATATATTCAAAATATGTAAGTTCATAATTTAAAAATTCATATTTCATCATTTAAAATATATAAGATAATAAATATTTTTTATAATGGCAATTATAATTTTTTTATAAAATTATATTCCAAAATTACTTGCCAAAATTAATTTATATAAATTAATCATTTATAATTATTAATTTTTTTGGAGTTTAATTAATTTTCCTAATTTTAAATTATTGTGCATAATTATTTTGTTTATTAATTTTATCATTTTGTAATATATTTATACTTGATTTAATTATTTCATTATTTTAATTAAATATATGGCCAATATTATTTTGATTAGAAAAAACTGTTTCCAAAAATCAAAATAGTTTGTTTTAATGTATAAATTAATCCATTTAATAAAATATTAAAAAAACAAAGATTACAATTTTAAGGATGTTTTAATTCCATTATGTTCTCTTAAGGTTAATTCCTTCTATTATGGAAATTTTACTATCATCTCTATTCATTGACTTGTGGATGGATAGAGGTTGGATTTGGGGGGTCACACTCAATCTATTCACCAATCCAAGGAGGGTTCTAGGAGTGGATGGGTCAAGAAAATAAGAATAGTTTTGTTTAGAGGGAATTTTGACCAAAACGGAAAACCATTCTTTGTTGGATTAAAACAATACATGGTTAGTTATAGTTGTGGGTTTTTTGAATGAAAATTTCATGAATTAAACAATTAGAAAATGGGGATATTATTAGTAGATGTGGATTGTTGATCATATAATTGTATTGGATATTATTTCATGGTTTTTGTGGAAGATTTTTAGTCTATAAAATGGATTTAAGAAGATTGGTTTGTGTCTATTAGGAATTTCTATAGGTAAATTTTTACTTGTTGGGTTAAAAAACATTCTTTGAGTTATAATGGGGTTTTCAGAGGTTATTGGTTGATAAGATGAATGTAAATACGTCATCATTTCTTTTTTGTGTATTTTTTAAATTTTGGAAAACACGTTATAGTTTTATTCACTATGTGATGTTCTCATTTAGAAATGTATTGATTTAAATGGAATACTGATTATTAATTTAAATGGATATATCAAAATACAACATTATTTGTAGTTTTGAAATTTATTAATAGAAAAAAACTATGTTTTTTGTTGACATATAATTATTTTTTAATAAGAATATTAAAAAAATATGGAAAACCATATAAACCTCATTATTTTCTCAGAAAACTTCTTTATAACCCAGTGGTAACCCATAGGGCCATTTTTGAGATATTTTTTAGTATTATTAGTATCCAATGAAATATTTTTACATGGGATGATTTTTCTTAATCATGTATCAAGGATAGGTGATATCTATGATATATATTCTTATGGGGGCTTAATGGACTCTTCAACTCATCTATCCTCTATAGAATTGGTCTATGTAAATGGATTAGTTTTTTGGTTCATTATCAAGAAAAATTATTTTTGGATTTAAGGAATGGTATTCATAGATGATCAATGAAAGGATAATTATTATATGGGGTATATCCTTTTCCCTTCTCTTTTTGGCATTTGTGTAGAATTTATATAGTTTAATTGATATAAAAATGGGAAATCCTATGAACCACATGAAATTAATGAAAGATAAATCAAACTGATGGGGAATCTATGGAAGTGATAATTTATACTGATAAAAATAATGAATTACTTGAGAATATATGATATGGTTAAGTTGATTTTAGGATGTGATATAGTTTATGATGTGAATGTGATGAGAGGAAAGGAAAATGATTTAGGAATGGTGAGGTGATAAAAATGACTAATTGTCAAAAATTCTTATGGGGTGAGTTTTTGAAACTATTAACCTATTTATATTTTTTTGAAAGGGTTGTCTTGTAATATATTTTATGCTTAATTATTGGAAACAAGGTGTAAGGGGATTTTGTGTAGATATGAAGTGGTGTCATGATAGTTTTGGAGTCTAGTTTTGTTATGGATCATTATAGTGGGTTATTTGGGTAATGTCCTAGGCTATTAATAAATAAATATTATGTATTTTTAGATGAATATTCAAAATATTTCATAAATGCACACATGGGGACCATAAGGGTTTAGATTCTTTTAAAAAGAGATACACGGTCTACTTATTTAATGATTGATCTTCAACGTAACCCATAAATACTTCCCATTTAGTACAATTTATAGACAAGCACGACATAATCCTTTATTCGTAACTAGGTGAAAGGAAACATAAGAAGTGGTCATCTCAAATTATTAGTAATGGAAAACATTGGAGATATGAATTGATGATTATACGAAATAATAAGATAAGCATCTGATATGGAATCATGACCATAACCTATAGAATTCATATCTAATATGTCAAATATCAGAAACATAATTCATTTCATAGAATTTTATCATCTCATTGGAATTTATTCATAAGTGTGAGAAATCATCATAAATAAATCATGAACCATAAGTTTGTGACATAAAATTATGACACCATCATTGGTATAGAAACCATTTCATATGTCATGGTTAACTACAAAGAACATCAGATCACAATGGATCAAGAATAAACACCTATTGACCATAGTGGATCAATAACATCAACTTGTTTCCCATAACATATCAAGCACATCAACTTTTTCCCTTAATGGATCAAGCACATCATTTTTTTCTATAATGAATCATGCACATCAACTTGTTTCCCATAAGAGATCAAGAAAATCAAATTGTTTCCCATAGTATTCTCATGAGATATAAAATTTTACCAAATATATTGGTATGATATATAATTATAGGCCCACCCATAAAATTATGAAAAAACAAATTTATTAGTTTATTAATATCATAAGACATTCATCATACCATGAATCATATACCATGAAAAGAAAATAGGTTTTGTCAACATTTCGTCGATTCATCATATAATAACCTAAGAAAAATAAATGGGTTTTATAAAAATCTTAGCCTCACAGTCATAAGTCATCAAATTAAATGGCAATGACAGTATCGTTGGATCATATCCCTAGTAAAACATAATTAACATTAAATTATATTATCATTGGTAAAAACTACTTTAAATGAATAACTAGCATTTTGTCAGAGGAAAAAACCTTTATCATTTTGAAATAATTTATTTAAAATAATTTTTTTTGAAAATATCAAATGGAAATAATTATTTGAAAATAACCTTGAAAACATGTAAAGAAATATTCATTGCATTGAGTGTTTAAGATGGAGTGAAATTCTATTCATGGTGTATTAGTTAAAACAAAACATTCAATTCATACTTATGCAAAAAAATAAAAAAGATCCTTATTTGAAAAATAAAAAGAACAATACGTCAATAAAAATTTATAAAAATAAATTATGGGTAAAAATATATTTAAAAAATAATTGGGTAATATTAAAACTATTCTTGAAAACATTTTTAGAAATCAGGGATATGGAAGAAAAATCATTTTTGATCGAAGAGAGAAATAAAGATAATTTTCCTTAAAAAATTATTTTCTGTTAATTAATTAGATCAGGTGATACAAATAAAATTAAAAAACTATTCCCAATAAATAATAAAATTATAAAAAAATTAACTATATTTATCTTATAAGTATCATATAATTTCTTTAATGGAAATTCAACCATAAACAATCATAATTGAAACATAAATCTCTTACCACTTTGGTAAATTTTAATTTGTAAGCCACAATAAATAATAAAAATAATTAAAACATTAGATATCATTAATATATGTAGAATCATGACATAACATGTCACAGGGGATGTTTGAAAATCTCATAAAAGAATATATGTCCATAACATAATATCTCTTTCAAAGAAGATAATTTGAGATGAGAAACACTTATAGCTTATATAATGTTTGACTAAGAACCTCATGAAAAAGAGAACCTAAATGGATTTTTAAATCAAAATAATTTTCACTAAAATAATCATAAAATATTTTAATGGTTAGTATATACACCAAAAAATAAAAACAAGTGTTTAATATGGCATATATCTCATAGAAATAAAAGTGATATGAGAAACATATTACCCTAAGTTCCACTTGTATCCAAAGCACTCTAACCTCCTATATAATAAATGAATTTATTTTCATAATAATGTAAAAACATCATTTTCATTCTTATAGTATCATATTTTATCCCTTTATAACATTACAACACCCACTTTTTAATAATTCCTTACTGAAATATTCATTTCTAACTATTAAGTGTCTTGTTTATCATAAGTATTTCATTTTAGTGGTTATTCTTATTGTACCTCAGACAAGGTTCCATAACTTATGTATTTTTAATGAGGTTATAAAAATTATATTATATATATATACTTAGAGTTATCCTTAAAAATTTATAGATAGAAAAAATTAATTACATCATTCCAGGAGATGGTATGTCATACGTACGCATGAATGTTGTTTCCATTTTTCATTGGATGGGACGGAATAAAATTAAATAATAATTCGCCTTTAATGAATTATTATTATATTATATATATCACATATATTCATTTATTATATCATTATTACTATAAAACAAAAACAAAAATGAAAAAATGAATCACATCGCTTTAGAGAGACAGTAGTCCACACTTACACACAAGAAACATTATTGTTTTATCATTATAGAATAATAATTTTGAAATAAATATCATCATAGAAGAATAATTATTTCTTAAATATAATATATAAACATTAAACCTATCATAATACACATTCAAAATTATTTTTTATGAAAAAAAAAACTCATTGCTACATGGAAACTGTGAGCCATACATACACATGAGTGATACTTTCACTTCCCATTTGATGAGAAAGATGGTGGATAATGGTGGTTTCATAATCATAATAAAATTTAAAAACTTTTAGGATACTAAATTTTTTATTTTATGATAAATAAAATATATTTATAGGATTAGAAATAAAATTTAAAAAAAAGAATGTGATTGGTTATGGTAATTACCTCTTCTTCGAAAGATCTCCTTTATATCTCCACTTAAAGATCCTAGGGATGGTATTTTGGGAGTACCAAAACCTATATAATGTGCCTAATGATATTTTGGAGGAATTTTTTTAGGGTTTGGTCCATCTATATGTCTAAAAATGTGTTATTTGGTGAGGGGATGATCTTCAATTTTATAATTGAGGTGAGGGGAAATTTTGGAATTTCTTAAAAGATTATATTTTTATAAATAAATTCTCAAAAAATACTTTAAAATGGACAATTATTCTAATATAAGGTATATTTTGGTTTTAATCCAATGAATAATAGAATTTTTATAGGTTTAAGTGGGTTTTTAACAATTTTCGTTTGGTTCAACCCCTTAATTAACCCATTTTAACTTTAATGGCGATAAAGCATTTTTCACTCTTAAAGGGATATAATTTTACATATAAGTTGAAAATTGGATCATAAATGGAATAGGGATGAAATTGTAAAACATATATCATCCAAATTGTCCACTTTACATATTTTTTGTTATTTTAAAATAATTTATGAAATATACTATTCTGATAAATATCATTAATGTCAATTTTGACACAATTTATTTAATTTCACTTAAAAGTCATAATAATGAAGTATTAATTTTAATAAAAAACATTTTAACACCGTTATTATGTTATATTTATCCCAAAAAAAATTTGTATAACTATAAATCACTCATATTATATTAATTCAAATATTTTTAAAATAATTTATTTTTATTTTCCTATTAATTGAATAAATATTGTATTAGCAGTTCACAAAAATTAAATGTAATTATATAATCACGAAAAATTATTAATAAATTAAAAAAATTAATACAATTTAATTGTGCATAATATATAAATTTATATTCATTAATAACATTATTTTTTCCTTATGTGGACACATAAGGGATATTTAAAACTAAGAGAGTGACTTTTTATAAATTTCATTGCTTTAAATATTATAGAGATTATTTTCATGGAAAATTGTACATTAAACAAATAAATTTTAATCTATATTGATGAATATAGAATTAATTTTATCTAATAATAATTTATAAGAAAAATGGAGACCTTGGTACATGGTTTTAACCTAGATTAACCTTATTTACCTTTTACAGTGGTAATAATTATACCACATTTACTATTCTAGATGCCTAAAATTAAATGGGTCTTATTAAAAAATGGGAAAATTAATTGTAAATTTGGAATCCATTTTTCATGATAAAAAATGAAAAATGGGTAGAATTTAATTTGATATAAAAACATAAAATGCAATGTGTGACCGCCAGACACCAAAATACCCAGAGATGGTGTCTTGAAACATGATGTTTACATTTTTAAAAAAACCATCCACTAATACTTTACATATCATTTTCTATATAGAGGATCGATTCTGTTCAGGTTCTGGGAAACCAGCCTAATATGACATGCTTCTTCTACTAAAAATGATACTTGAAAATTTTTATTTCAAAAAAGTTGGTTGTGCATATGAATGCCCAGTAAGGGGTTTTAATATAACCTAATATACCAATATAACATTTGAAAACATTCTTTTAAAATTTCCAACAAAACAATTTCTTATGAAATACAGAAATATAAACATGACAACATAGTATTTAGTTTGAGGATCATAAGGGCACATTTCCTGGTATTCAGACAGAGTTATAGGGAATAATTATTTAAATATAAGCTTGTTTATTCAGAATAATAAGTTAAGATATTATAAACAAGCCTCAGATAAGAATATTCAAGTAAAAATTTAATAACTAAGAGTAGTACATAATCCAAGTTGCGCATTAAGGTAAAAACATCAATTTAACACTTTAATACAAGAAATATACACTTGTTACTAAAACACTGAGGGTTCAAATAAACATCATTCTATTAGCATTTACTTCTTATAACACTCATAAGTATTGGATCTTAACCATGGATATTATACTAGTATAATATTCACTTGGTTAATTAATTATCATAAATATAATGATGGAATGTATAATATGAGACCCTCTCAAGACCTAAAATGTCAATAGCCTCATGTCATGACCTTATTGTCTCATGAGTACTATTGATGCATTGAGGGGCTTTCATTAACTGGTCCCCAACCCATTATACCGATTATATTACATTCCTCATATGCCAAATAGGGTCGTATATTCAAAATGTCACATACCACATTGAATATCTAATTTCACATTTCATATTATTCAAGGTGTCTCGTACCACCTTGATTAATTTAATTCATAATTACAAAGAAAGTCGTAAGAGTTTTAATTACATTCATTATCATTTACATATATATAGTGAATCGAGCATATAAGTATTAATTACCAAACTATCAACTTCATTGCTAAGTCGTTGAATGGTGAGTATGATAAGCAGATTATGGCATATGTGATGACAACTAATGAACTACAATAAATTCATGTTTTTTTAAATAAAATGATAACCCTAAAAGATAAAATCATTACTGATAAAAACACATTGGAATTTCATCTGGGATTGGGTTCTCAATTAATTAAATATAAACCAAAAATTTCAAAAGGGGAATTAAAAAATGATGCTCAAACATTTATCACTGATATCACATGGTTATAAATAATGTTAAAAATGAAAATAATTAAACCCAACCATAAAAAATACTACTTTTATATATGAAAATATGTGATTCATACATATGTATATAAGAGTAGAAAACCTCAAATATTATACTCATGAATTCTCCATAAATACCTAATGCATCCAAATTATAATATTTGTAGTATCAAAAATTAGGGTTTAGTGTTGTGTAAATTTGTTATAAAAAAGGGTTTATATAAAGAGTTATATATAAAAACAACTCACTCTTCGAAAACAACATGTTTTATTCTTTCTTAGATATCATTGTAAAATTCTAAAAAAAATTGAGGATCATGGTCTAGATGTATACACACATATTCTCATATTAGAATATACACTAGGTATTAAAGGTTTTTAAACAAAGAAAAATCCATTGACACCCATAATACTTTAATATATTAGTCACATTAATTAACAAGAGTCCCTAAAAATCATAATTAAAATTTTAAAAAATTTATTTATTAAACAACTATCATATATATTTATGTGAACATATACAACGTATTTTCATAACTAGGTATACATTGGGGTCTTACAAAAAAAATAATTTATACTTACAAGTTTATCAAAACATAAATTAACCATTGGAGTTCAATGTTAAAAGGCTTAAATCCGGTCTAGAAAGTGAGTATTATATAAACTATGAAATTATATATGACCGTGTATACTATATATATATAAGTTTTATAAAAAATATAATTAATTTCATTTTAAAATTCTTCTTTATCATTGAATCCCAAAGTTTAGAAGTCTTAAAATAGGACATAATAGTGGTTTATATAAAACTGCATGGTTATGTATTTATATATATAACTGAGTATACATGAGATGTAAAACAAATTTGCAATAGAAAGAAAATTATATTTCAGGTTTAAGAATACCACATAAGCCCAAAATTTAGAAGACTTGGAATTGGGTATAATAGGGTTTATGAACAAACCGCAAGGGTGTATATATATATATATAAGAGTATACACATATATATACAGTTATGTAAACTTTCAACACAACAATCAAGGAAACATAAATTCCTTTATGTATTCAAACTCTACTTAAGTTTGATACTCAGGGTTTAGGAGTCTTGAAATCAGGTATAAAATAGTTTTACCCAGTACTGTATGATCATACCTGTATGTATTTATATATTCATAAACTGAGTATACAAATAACCTTATATATATAACGTACAAAAATAAGTTTTTTATGTATAATGTAAACCCTTATGTGCATAATAATTCTTCAACCCCAATTCCAGAAGACTTAGGATCGGTATACGAGATGATTTTAACTAAACTATAGGGTTATATATATTTATATATATGTGTGTGTGTGTACATATATATGTATATACCCTCAAAGAAAAAAAACAAAAAACATGTTGCTTACCTTGGTTTGAGGAGGGGGAGAGGCTCGGGAAAGGCTTATGGAAGCTTACAAGAGGATTGAGGAGAGGAGGAAAACCCGAGGGAATGGGTGAAATGGATTGTCTATAAACTATAATCTACATAAAATAAACCGATTATTTAATGATACTATTGGAAAACTGAGGCCTACTCGTTATATTCAGAGACTAGGGGAAGTCTTTTGGAAAAAGGGAGGGAAAAGGAGGCCGCAGATGGTGATGAGACGAGTCGCGGGTGTGGAAAAAAAAGAGAAAGGGAGGGTAGGGGTTATTTGTCTAGTGCAGGTGAGAGGAAGAAGAATACAACGCGGGGGAGAAATACTAGAGAAATAATGGGCAGTGGGGATTAAACGTTGAGAAGATCAGAGTGAAACACTGATGCGGTGATTATAAAAGGATATGGATGGTCATGATCAGACCCGAGATAGATCAGATGTATCAGATTTGATGTGGTGTTTTAAAAATCTCAGATGGCTGAGATTAGATCTGTGTTGGATCAGACCTCACACAAAAAATGTAGGGGATTCCGCGGCTATTGAGTATCATGCACCAGATCAAAATAAACGGCCCAGATCGCATGTAATGTGATCCAACTTCTTGGATCTTGTTTAGCCTTAAAATTCTATTCCCACATAGAAATGGATAGAGGATTCGTGGACCTTTATAATCCCAGGACTCTGGGCATAGGTTTATAATTCCCCCTCCCCCTTCTTGTACCGCATGTACTGTGTTCTACGAGCGCGCTCCTGCACCCACCCACGCGGTCGTGCCACCCAGCATGGTGGCGCGCTCGGATCCCCTTACAGGTGCAGATGTGTTCTCTTCGGGGTAGCTATCCCCCCCCCACCCCCGCTAACTAGACCTTCCATGCAACATGCACGCACGTAATCCCACTAGTCGGCCTGTGCTGAGGCTGAGGGCTTGGCTCTGCAGCCTAGCGTGTGCTGCCTCCCCCAACCCGGATAGAGTGCTGGGCCTTGTGGGTACAATTTTTGTGAACTTTAGAACTAAGTTTCCTTACCCATAAACAAGTCCTTTTCAAATAAAAAATTCCCTTAGTTTTATAATCATTAAAGTTTTAACACACAAAGGTATAATTTGAAATTTAATACATGCATATGAAAACATTATACTAGTATTATAGAAATACAAAACACTGTATAGTTAAAACCATGTTTAAGCATTATTAATTAAAACATTTACAAAATATTTGAAATATTTGAAATGTGTTTAAAATACTCGTCTCATTTTAAAATCACACTACAGGTAGCTAAAAATATTAAATCATTGTCCATCTAAAGATCATAATAAGAGGTTATATTATATTTTCAATACATAACTTAAATGTTTTGGAAAACTAAATTAGATATTTTTAATTAATCTACTTAAAAGAACAACGACAATAATTATAGTTGTTAGAAACTCAACACTCACCCTAAGAGAAATAGTCGAATTAGGGACTTAATAAACCATACATTAGGGTGTCCCAAACTCAAGACAATAGAAGAAGATGGTGCACATTATTCCACTGATGCTTAGTGATATTGCAATGGCTCTGGCCATTTTAATGCTCGTTGTGAAGGATCTAAAAGGCCCATATTATATTCATGGAGTTTTTGTTTTTTGGGGTGGTCTCCCTATAATTCTAATAGGTATTTTAATATGTATTTTCGGTTAGTATGGTTTTCATTTGGCCTTGGTGTATTATAAACACTTCGGTGATTTATTTAAATAAAAATCCTGGTATTTAGTTCGAAAATGTTGTTTGGATAACATGTAAATTAAACAAAATAAAACCATAATATTAATATTACATGAGAAATATTTTTTGGGGTGTCACACAATGAAAAACGATTTTCATAAAAAAAATTCATTTTATGTGTAAAATTTTTTTTATAAAAAATTAAAATATAATATTCATTATAAAGACCATAATTACATATTACTTAACAAAAAAATAATTATATTTAAAAAATAATTCAAAATAAATTTCATCTTTGTAATTACATAAAAATAAAATTTAGTTTTCAATAAAAATCATTAATTTTTACTATTCATGGAAAAATGAATCCTTTTAGAAAATTTCCAAAAAAATCCCAATAAATTCATTTTGAAATAATAACGTACCAAAATAGTTAAATCCATCCCACAAACCATTCTGCCCCTTCACATTTTTTAAGTGTGTCCTCAATCTATATGGGCTAGTGACAAGCACTGGGCATAACCAACTATCACTTGGGAATTGTTTTTCCACAGGTAAACTGGTATGAACCATCTATAAAATGGGATATCCAAACCAATATAATCAGAGTTAAAAACGTAAAGGAACCATCTATAGCTACACAAAATAATATAAATAGGTATTACAAACAACAAAAACATCATATAAAAAATAGGAAATTCCAAGACTAATTATTACATGGTATCTCAAAATAATCTCCAACCACAAATGTCATGACCCGTCCCCTGGGGCCTATGCCGTGACTACCCCAAGCTCTTCTTCCATAGGCTTGGGGTTGGAGACTAGCACCGAAAGGCGTATTCCCTAAAACTAGGAAGACATTGCCTTTATAACCTATAAACACACGCAACCAAGCACACAACAAGATACGAACACAAGTCAACTTTATAGGAAAAAGAGTACTGAAATAAAAAGGGGCAGGAATACAATCCAAACAGTAAAGGTACAAGTACAACTGAAAAACAATAAAACTGAAGAAAAAGAAAAGCAGCTACTGGGTCATCCTCTGAGTTTTCTACCTAAAGGGTAGGTAAATATTGCCTCGTCAACACTCCACGCCCGCCTATCTCCTCTGTGTACCAACACTCCGTATGGTCCACCTCTGGGCCTCATCTAGTCCAAGTACCCTCACCCTCAATCAGCGATGTCCGTCGCCTACACCAAACACACATGGTGTGGGCATATCCCATGCATGGGTGAGTATAAGGATACTCAGTAGGGACCCTGAGACCCTCAAGGTCTCACAAAATCAACAATGGATAAACCAAAAAGCATGAATTCAACTGACAATCCTACTTAGGTATATTCCCATACATATACCAAAGTTATCAATAATACCAATCTCAATCAAGAGGAAACGCAGGGTCCAACCCAAAAGCCCAAAGCTCGAATGTTCCGCAAAGGAAGGAATACCACGAAGGTAAGTACCAAAAAGGTATGAAACACAGAAGAATACCAGCATGGTATTACCACGAAGGAAACTACCACACAGGTACGAACTCAACTCACACCAAGTATAATATAAGTACAGTAGTAGAGATGATTAGATGTAACTACTAAATCATCAAACTCTATTAAAAGGCAGACCCATGAAGGATCGTAGTACATCGTCAAACCCACACAAGATCCAAGTACATCATCTGTATGTCGCCAGAACCAGACATGATCCTCTTACATTGTCATTACATCGTCAGACCCACATAGGATCCTAGTACATCTCCAGTACGTTGTCTGACCCAAACATGATCCTAGTACATCTCGATTACGTCGTTTGACCCACACCGGATCCTAGTACATCTTCAGTACGTCGTCAGACCCACACTTGATCCTAATACATCTCCAGAACATCATCAGACCCCCATAAAATCCGAGTAAATCTCGAGTAAATCGACATACCCACACAAGATCCTAGTACATCTCCAGTACATATTCAGAACCACACAGAATCCTAGTACATCTCCAGTACCATTTCAGACTCATAGAGGATCCTAGTACATCTCCAGTACGTCGTCAAACCCACACAGGATCCTAGTATATCGTTCCAGCCAGCTACAGGGTTTTTGTAGAGACCTGAAGCTTGACGTACATGGAAAATACATTACTTTTGTGGAATACATAATACATAACAGAAACAGAAACACAAGGAGCATAATAGTTTAGTGTCTTTGGAAACACTGAATAAAATATTCTAATTGTGGTGAAAGATCATCAACATCTCCCAATAAAGATCTTCCCCTTTTTTTCTTACCTAAAACATTTATTTATATCCTGGGGAAAAGTAAACAAAAAAGGGGTGAGCTCAAATTCCCAGTAAGGGTAAACATAGAGAACATAAATCAATCCATGAACATTTGAATGCAAAAACATGAACATAAAATCTGAACATCAAAATCTTGAGTAAAGACATGAATCTTGGATTTACGTAAGGCATATATCATAAGGGAACATAAATCATGATAAAATAGAATGGTAATAAAATATGTAATTGTGGAAACCATTAAGAACATGATATGATTTCTATAGTATCCAAGGCATTGCTGCCAAGACCATCTTAGTGGACAAAGTCCCTTTCTGAATCGAGTTCACTCCTCGTTCCAGTCCTGTATTACTGAACCAGTTTAACTTACCGTTCCATCCATGTATATCTCATGAGATATAAATCTTTACCCAATGCATTAGAGGGAGATATTTGTCCCATCCATCTCATAATGAAATCATTCTTACTAGTCCCACAAAATAAACATAAAACATTCATCATAACCCAAAGAATAAAATGGGTTTCATAAACATCATCCCATCATCTCATAACCCATATAAAACAAATGGACATTTCATCATAGGAAAAGTGAAACCATGTAAATCATAGAGACATTAAACTTGAAACATACACATATGAAATAATTTCATCTTAGATGGAAAATGGTTTTGATAAAACATTTGAAATGAATTCTTGAGGAAAATATCCTTTCTTCTTCAAAATCATTTTCTTTTCACAAAATTCCATGCACTTTTAAAATAAAAGTATTTTGTTGGAAATAGTCATAAAATCTTGTATACTAGGCTTCATGAAAATGAGGCGTTATGAAACCGTAAAAATATGTTCACGCCGTATAAGTTAAAAATAACATTCTCCTCGTACTTTTGTCAAAAAAGTCAAAAAGTACCTTGTAAAAGAATGATTCTTTACATACCATGTACTAAAAGTGAAAATGGGTGAAAAGGACTTTAAACATACCTGATTAAATTTTTAGAAAACAGGGACATGGATGATAAATATAACCCCAGTAAATACTTACAAATAAACAATCTCGGATAAAAATGATATTGGAAAGGTTATCCCTTACCTTAGGTCTGATATGATTCGTACGTATCCGAACCTACTATATAATAATTTAAATAATTTCATTGACTTATTACAGAATCATATTCATTGTCATGATATCATATATGTTTCACTTATGAATTTATATTATCTGTTCTTTTGTAAATTCCTTGTTAATGCAGCGTTTTGGGAAAAATCAATTCATTTATCGTATGTGTTTCGACTTGTCGTTCTTGATATTAATACTTATATCCTGATTTACATAATTTCAGAATGTAAAACATGATTTATATATAATATATATTCATCATATACATATATATATTATAGATCGATAAAAGGAATCAAATACACCGATAATGGAGACGGTAGGTCGTACGTACGCATGAACATTGTTTTCGTTTCCTTATTGAATTGAATGAAACTAAATAGATGAAATACATACATATATATATATACATAAATCCAGTAGCATTATTATTTCATATATTTGATTATTATTCATTATATAAACTTTATGATCATTCATGTATGGTTAACATGGAGAATGAATCTCATCGCGTCGTGGAGACGGTAGTTCGTACGTATGCACGAGCGATGATATTGTTCCCATAATTATTGAATAGAATTGGAGTGGATGGTATAATATATCAGAATCAGTATGATGTTATAATAACCATATATAGTTATTCTTTACACCATTATACCCATCCATGTAATGTGTTTGTGGAAAAATATATTTCACCACGGCGTGGAGATGGTATTCCGTACGTACGCACGCGTGGTGATTTCGTTTTCCGTAGCATGGATAGATGGTGAAATAGGGTTGTTTCATACTTATAATAAAATATAGTTATATGAGTTATACTGATTTTATTACTTCGTAATGAAACATCTAAAGAAGAAGAAGTGGAAGAAGAAATAAAGTTGAAAGAATTGGTAACGGACATTACCTCTTCATTGAAGCGCCTCTTTGAGACCTCCTCTTAGGGCACTAAAATTGGCCTTTGAAGAAGACCAGAACCTCTAGGATGTTTCTATGGAATTTTATAGGAGAATTTGGTAGGGTTTGGCCGAGATTTAAGGCTCAAAGTGGTGTGACGAAGAGAGGGAGGAGGTGCCCTTTTATAAGGGAGGAGAGGGGCGCCTTTGGAAAAACAAAAAATATTAATTTATTATAAAGTCATATTCAGTTTTTAGTAGCTCCAAATTGAGTTATTTCGATGCTAAGGTGGGGATGGGTCTAAAGCCTCTCTTCCAATAGAATGTAGAAAGTTTAGATTTCTACTTTAACATTATCATTTAGATTTAACCTTAAGTTAAATAATTTTACTTTTACCGTGTCTTCTTGTTTTCTTAATCTATAAGGTTAATAAACATACTATAGCAAGCCAAAAGAACCCCAAGATGTTTATTATTAATATATATAACCGTATCTAAGTAATTTGGCCGAACCTTAGATTTTTAGGAATAAAATAACAATTAATAATATAATATTTGTTTTAAAAACTATTTTATGTCAATTTTGACACTATTTGGTAATTGATTTTTGTGAAAATCATAAAATAATGATTAGTTCTAAAAAAGTTAACTAAATAAATTATAACATGTCATATTAACTTATAAAATTAGTGTAATTCATAAAAGTCTCAAATTACATTTATTTGGGTTTTTATAACATCAATTATGTCAATATTTCATTAATAAGATAATTACAGCATCATCATTGTGTCATAAATAAATAAAAAAATTTATTGTCCAAAAATTATAAATAAAATACCATTATGTAGGAAATATTCTTATCTTTCTAATGAATATTTATAGTCGAATTTATCTTATGTATAACCCTATATTAAAAATTATTTACTTATTAAACTTTGATTTTAACTATTTTAACCCTTCTTTAAATAAATTAATATTATATGTCCTAATCTAATCCAAGTGGTCTTAAATGGTCATATGTTATTCCTAAGGTTGTTTTGGATCTAATTACACTTATCCAATATAATTAGGACATGTGTTAGGGTAATAATAATACCATTTTTACCCTTAATTATCCTATTTACTTTTAACCCTGGTAAATAAAAATAAAAAGTTACTATTCACCAAAAAATATTTTCATCTCATTGAACAACATTTTATTCCTTGATATTAACTATGTCTCTCAGATTTTCGAAATTCCACTCACAAAAGCGGTAAAATTATGTTTTATGAAAAATTCAGTTTTTTAACTCCCACTTAGTGGTTTCACTATTCATCAAAAAATGAATGTTTCCAGAAAAATACCAAAAATCAGGCCTAATATATGTTTGATATTATTAATTCAAAAATGATGTCTATTTTACCAAATTCAAAACATATCAGTTGCATTAATTAATTTAAAAATTAATTCCTGTCATCAAAACAAATAGCGTGTTTTTAAGAAATAATAACTATCAAAAGATTAACACTTGTTTATGTCTGGCTTAAATGTGAAATTACATCAAGTGACCAACATTGTATTAAATTGTAAAAATATATTCTAAATATACTTTAAAACCACTCAAATTAATAATTTCTCACTATTAATTATTACGATTAAAAAAAGTTATTTTTAATTAAAATTTAGTAATTTTCACTATTCATAAGAATATGAAAGTTATTTGAAAAGTACCAAAATTTCACCCTAAGCTAATTTTGATATTTTGAGTCCAAAAATGAAGTCCATTTTGAAAGATAAAATTTATAAAATTTCAAAAAGTAAGTATTACTATTCATAACGGTTAGTCCATAATAATACTATAATAATATATCGTTTAGTGAAACTCGGTATTGTGTACTACACACGCTATTGAGGAAGGTCTTTATTGCATGTAATGCAAGCCAAGTTAGGGATTCATGTTGTGCAAGATCCTTTTGGTGTAGCGGACAACACAAGACATTAATGAAATTAAAAAGAATATTTTTCATAAAATCTCAGGGTGTTACATTCTACCCCCCTTAAAATGAATTTCGACCTCGAAATTTGTCTGGATTATAAATGGTTTACTAATATAAAGTTTCTGTAATAAAAATCCACATCGTAAAAAGGAATACCAAAACGTGGATTTAAAAACTAAAGTATGAAACGTAACGGTTACCCAAATTAACTCATCATTGGGTTTTCACGTAGAAGAACAAAGGTGAAAATATGGATATGGAAGAAAAATCTAACCATCATGTTCTGATGGAGAGTGGTAGAGAACATGGCTATGAAAAATCCAACAATCACAAATCCATAAATTTGTGATGATCTAGGGTACCATCTGATTGATCGGATATAAGGGTACTAGGACAACATTTTTGGTTTTCAAGATCATTTCCCTAAAGTTGAAGAATTTGAATTAGAATAAATGGTTATTTTATTTTGGTACAATCTCATTGTTGAAAAATCTAAACATCATGTTGTTTGTGCCTTGAACAATTTCCAGTTCATCTCTTAAATAAATGAAGTTGAATTTTTTATTCGTGTAGTGTTAGCAGATCATGTGATAGAATGACGGGTCATTCCATCTGTCTCAAACAAAAGGTTAGAAAAAGTTATTAAATATACATAAGTCGATCTATAGTGAGATTAATCATATATGATTACTAAAATGGACTTATAATTCATATATCATACTCCTTAATATAATAAAACTAGTTTCTACTAAATAGGGACTTCCTGTAGGCCAGTGGTAGGCGATAAATTCCAATCGCACTTCGGTTGTGGGTTGGATACCCACAGCCTTGTCCGACGCGATGGGTTGTCGACTGTCCTGCCGGTTGTCCTTTTTCTAAAACTACATTACTATAACATCCCATCAATAATGTCAAAAAAAGTTCTATCCTTAAACAATACTAACTTAGGTCCAACATAATCCATACCAATATTTATCTAAAATACTTCGGTCCAAGCTCATAGTATAAATAAAACGATTACTTGAAATGTCATCAACCAACCATCATTTATCCCCCATATATCTTTTTGGTAACATTCCAATCATGTGAATACCTTAATCATGTATTTTTTTGAAAAATGAATACCCATTAAACCTTAGTGAAAACATGAATGCTGTCAAAATTTAACTCTTTCCACATACCAAAATCCAAATATTTTATATACTCAAACCATGATATAACCTTCTCCTTATATCAGTCATGAGCTCATGAATACTATCAAACATTTAATTTTCTCCTTATCCCTTCATTATGTGCATATCATATACTTTCCAAAAATATCTGAATAACCTTTCATGGTTACTGGTACCATCCATCATACACTTTCAAAACATAAGGAAAGACAACAGTGTAACAATCCTTAGATGTCTCATTATTCCATAGTACCATGAGATTACTTATACAACATTACACTTGATAAACATGCAATCATTCCACTACCTTCTTAAAAAATTGACAGAGCTTCAACAATTCTTTCATCTCACATATTATTTGTAATCTCTTCATCATCAACAACATAAATACTACCCGTACTACCATACTGATTCTCTTCATGAGACTTTCCCTTAGGGAATTGGTTTGCATAATGCCCGTACATTCCACATTTAAAACATTTAACCATTTTTGATGTCGTAGCAATACCATTATCCTAATCCATGGTGTTAACTAAACTTTTTCCATTGCACTTACTGGCTTTATGTCCTTCTTTTCCACAACCAAAGAATCTTCCATTTCCTTTGAAACATTCTCCATGATGCCTCTTCCCACATGATTTACATAGGGGAAATTGAACTTTCTTTCCTCTATGATCATCGTGAAACTCCATCTTTCTCGTATTAGCCGATTCAGGAAACATACCAAATTTGAGTTTATTGATCATATTATGAGAGTGCTGATTCGGCATAATAATGATGTTTGGACTTATAAATCCCATTTCATTTGGTTTCTCATGAAGAATATCATTCCATTTTCTATCATATCCTCCATTATCATGAATCTTCTTGTTTCTAGCCATTTTCTAAAACCCAAAAAGAATAGTGTGAGAGGAAAAAATCATAATAAAGGGGGAGTAACTTCAATATCTAACATCTTAGGTTTAATCTAATATCGTTACCATAATTCTAGGACTATAACCTATACTTATACTTAACCTTAGAAACATCCCTAGACATACCTTAGAAATATCTCTAGGGATCTCACTAAAGTTCTCGCATCCTAGTTTCCCAAGGTTGACTAAACCTTTCCTCTGATACCAACTGTAGAGACCTGAAGCATGACGTACATGGACAATACATTACTTTTGCAGAATACTTAATACATAACAGAAACATACACATAAGGATCGTAATTGTTTAGTGTCTTTGGAAACTCGGAATAAAATCTTCTAATCATGGTGAAAGATCTTCAACATCTTCCAATAAATATCTTCCCCTTTTTTTACCTAAAACCTTTATTTATATCCTGGGGAAAAGAAAACAAAAAAGGGGTGAGCTCAAATTACTATTAAGGGTAAACATAGAGAACATAAAACAATCCATGAACATTTGAATGCAAAAACTTGAACATAAAATCTAAACATCAAAATCATGATCAAAGACATGAATCTTGGAATTACTTAAGGAATATATCACAAGGGAACATCAATCATGATAAAATAGTGTGGGAAGAAAATATGTAATTGTGGAAACCATTAAATACATGATATGATTTCCATAGTATCCAAGGCATTGGTTCCAAGACCATCTTAGTGGACAAAGTCCCTTCCTGAATCGAGTTCAATCCTCGTTCCAGTCCTGTATTACTGAACCTATTTATCTTTCCATTCCATCCATGTCTATATCATGAGATATAAATCTTTACCCAATGCATTGGAGGGAGATATAGGTCCCACCCATATCATAATGAAATCATTCTTACTTGTGCCACAAAATAAACTTTAAACATTCATCATAACCCAAAGAATAAAATGGGTTTCATAAACATCATCCCATCATCTCATAACCCATATAAAACAAATGGAAATTTCATCATTGGAAAAGTAAAACCATGTAAATCATAGAGACATTAAACTTGAAACATACACATATGAAATAATTTCATCTTAGATGGAATATGGTTTTGCTAAAACATTTGAAATGAATTCTTGAGGAAAATATCATTTCTTCTTCAAAATCATTTTATTTTCACAAAATGCCATGCACTTTTAAAATAAAAGTATTTTGTTGAAAATAGTCATAAAATTTTGTATACTAGGCTTCATGAAAATGAAGCATTATGAAAACGTAAAAATCTGTTCACGCCGTATAAGTTAAAAATAACATTCTTCTCGTACTTTTTTCAGAAAAGTGAAAAAGTACCTTGTAAAAGAATGATTCTTTACATACCATATAGTAAAAGTCAAAATGGAAAAAAGGAATTTAAACTTACCAGATTAAATTTTTATAAAACAGGGACACGAATGATAAATATAACCCCAGTAAATACTTACGAATAAACAATCTCGGATAAAAATGAGATTGGAAAGGTTATCCCTCACCTTAGGTCCCATATGATTCGTACGTATCTGAACCTCCTGTATAATGATTTAAATAATGTCATTGACTTATTAAAGAATCATATTCTTTGTTATGATATCATATATGTTTCCCTTATGAATGTATATTACACATTCTTTTGTAAATTCCTTGTTAAAGCAGCGTTTTGGGTAAAATCATTTCATTTATCGTAGGTGTTTCGACTTGTCATTGTTGATATTAATACTTATATCCTGATTTACATAATTCCAGAATGTAAAAAATGATTTATATAAAATAATATTCATCATATACATATATATATTATAGATCGATAAAAGTAATGAAATACACCGTTCATGGAGACGGTAGGCCGTACGTACGCATGAACGTTGTTTTCGTTTCCCTATTGAATTGAATGAAACTAAATAGATAACATACATATATATATATATATACATAAATCCAGTAGCATTATTATTTCATATATTTCATTATTATTCATTATATAAACATTATGATCATTCATGTATGGTTAACATGGAGAATGAATCTCATTGCGTCGTGGAGATGGTAGTCCGTACGTACGCACGAGCGATGATATCATTCCCATAATTATTGAATAGAATTGGAGTGGATGTTATAATATATCAGAATCAGTATGATGTTATAATAACCATATATAGTTATTCTTTACACCATTATACCCATCCATGTAAGGTGTTGGCGGAAAAACAGATTTCACCACGGCGTGGAGACGGTATTCAGTACGTACGCACGCGTGGTGATTTCGTTTTCTGTAGGATGGATAGATGGTTAAATAGGGTTGTTTCATACATATAATAAAATATCAGTATATTAGTTATACTGATGTTAGTACTTCATAACTAAACAACTATAGAAGAAGAAGTGGAAGAATAAATAAATTTTAAAGAATTGGTAACGGACATTACCTCTTCTTTGAAGCGCCTCTTTGAGACCTCCTTTTAGGGCACTAAATTTGGTCTTTAAAGAATACCAGAACCTCTAGGTTGTTTCTATGGAAGTGGATAGATAATTTTTCAGGGGTTGTCCGAGCTTGATGTCTCAAAGTGGTGTGAGGAAGAGAGGGAGGAGATGCCCATTTATAAGGGAGGAGAGGGGCACCTTCAGAAAAACCCAAAATATTAATTTATTATAAAGTCATATTTGGTTTTTAGCAGCTCAAAATTGAGTTATTTAGAATCTAATGTGGGTATGGGTCGAAATCCTCTCATACAATATAATTTATACAAGTTTAGGTTTCTATTTTAACCTTATCATTTAGATTTAACCTTAAGTTAAATAATTTTACTTTTACCGTGTCTTCTTGTTTTCTTACACTATAAGGTTGATAAACTTACTATAACAAGACAAAAGAACCCAAAGTTGTTTATTATTAATATATATAGCCTTATCTAAGTCGTTTTGCTGAACCTTAGATTTTTAGGAATAAAATAACAATTAATAATATAATATTTGTTTTAAAAACTATTTTATGTCAATTTTGACACTATTTGGTAATTGATTTTTTTGAAAATCATAACAAAATTATTAGTTCGAAAAAAGTTAACGAAATCAATACTATCATTTCATATTAACCTAGAAAATTATTTTAATTCATAAAAGTCTCAAATTACTTTTATTTGGGTATTTATAACATCAATTATGTCAATATTTCATTAATAAGATAATTACTGCGTCATGTTTGTGTCATAAATAAATAAAATTATTTATTGTCTAAATATTATAAATAAAATTATATTATGTAGGAAATCTTGTTATCTTTCTAATGAATATTTATAGTCTAATTTATCTTATGTATAACCTTATATTAAAAATGATTTACTTATTAAACTTTGATTTTAACTATTTTAACCCTTCTTTAAATAAATTAATATTAAATATCCTAATCTAATCCAAGTGGGCCTAAATTGTCATATTTTATTCCTAAGGTTGTTTTTGGTCGAATTACACTTATCCAATAGAATTAGGACATGTGTTACGGTAATAATAATATCATTTTTACCCTTAATTATCCTATTTACTTTTAACCGTGGTAAATAAAAGTAAAAAGTTACTATTCACCAAAAAATATTTCCATCTCATTGAACCACATTTTAGTCCTTGATATTAATCATGTGTCTCGGATTATCGAAATTCCACTCACAGAAGTGGTAAAATTATGTTTTATGAAAAATTCAGTTTTTTAACTACCACTTAGTGGTTTCACTATTCATCAAAAAATGAATGTTTTCAGAAAAATACCAAAAATTATGCCTAAGATATATTTGATATTATGAATTCAAATATTATGTCTATTTTACCAAATTCAAAACATATCATTTTCATTAATTAATTTAATAATTAATTACTGTCGTCAAAACAAATAGCGTGTTTTTAAGAGATAATAACTATCAAAAGATTGACACTTGTTTATGTCTAGTTTAAATGAGAAATTACATCCAATGAAAAACATTGTATTAAATGGTAAAATAAATTCTAAATATACTTTAAAACCACACAAATTAATAATTTCTCACTATTAATTATTTCGATTAAAAAAATATGTTTTTAATTAAAATTTATTAATTTTCACTATTCATCAGAATATGAAAGTTATCCGAAATGTACCAAAATTTCACCCTAAGATAATTTCGATATTCCAAATCCAAAAATGAAGTCCATTTTGAAAGATAAAATTTATAAAATTTCAAAAAGTGGGTATTACTATTCATAATGGCTAGTTCATAATAATATTATAATAATATCTCGTTTAGTGAAACTCGGTATTGTGTACTACACATGCTATCGAGGAAGGTCTTTATTGCGTGTAATGAAAGCCAAGTCAGGGATGCGTGTTGTGCAAGCTCCTTTTGGTGTAGCGTACAACACAAGACATTAATGAAATTAAAAAGAATATTTTTCATAAAATCTTGGGGTGTTACAGTTTCTACGCTAAGCTCTCTTGTCTCATGAAGGGTTCACTCCTCAAGCCACTTGTCGATACTCCAACTACCATGAAGCCCCTCGAAGAATTATCCCAAAGGTCTTACACTTAATAAGGGTTTCAATGCAATATACAGTGCGTCAATCGGACACCTAGTCTGTAAATTATTGGCCTTTTAGTCCTGAGGGCATGGTCTGTAAGTTATTAGCTTTGACAGTGGGCTCTGCACAGGCGGCGCATGGTTTGTCAGACAGTTCAGTTAAGCAGTGCGAAGTCCCTAGGTGAGATAGTGGGAACTTCATGGTTCTCACATGGTTTTCCAAAACGTGTGGGGTAACCATGTGGCCACTTAATTTTTGGGTTTTAAAGTCTCAGGCCACTCGGGATTTCCCATTTTTCCCTCATTCTTCCTCCCACTCGTGGCTCACATGGGAGTTCTAATTTTCAGAGTTTAGGGAACCTCTTTACCATGATTTGGAGTAAAATATAAGGGGTTTCTTGGTGGATTGAATGTGGTTCTTCTCATTCAAGTCTCTTTTTAGGGTTCTTTGGGGTTTCCTCTAGATCTACATCTCCCCATCCCTTGGTTTTCAAGATATTCACCTGTTGTGTGTGGATCTAGGGTGTTGATGCCTTGGGTGTTGATTTTAAGGTTTATTTAAGATAGGTATCGAGATTTAGAACGGTTTTCATGGAGCGTTTTCCCGGATTGGGGTACGGTTTCTTTTCGGTTTGTTCGGCCGTCCTCCCTTCACTATCACTGCACATGTTGCGGTTCTCTTCCATCGGGCATCGTGGTTGTGTCATCGCCTTTGTTGCGCAACCGGCCTCTTGTTGGTGTCTACCTTCGTCTCAAGGATTTCATCCAAAAAACACACTGGTTTGCGGAGAGGTTGGGCCATGTTCATTTGGACCGCACCCTCCGTGTTAGAGTAGTAGCAAGTGGTTACAAAATTTAAATCACAACAAACAGCAAAAACGGGTAAGGAAGGTATTTAAAAAAACAACCCTACAACCACCTGTAATAATTATTCCCTATCCCGCAATAAAAAATAATTCAAGAATCATTAATTTAGTGAGTTTATCTGTGTTCTTTGTTTAGAAGGGACGAACATGGGAATCGAAGATCACACATAATTAAACCCCTAACTCTAAGGTTTGTTGTTGTTTGGGGAGAGAGAAGTCGAAGATGTCGATGTTCTTCATGCCCTCCACACTCATACGATGCCGACCATGCTCATCGGATAAATGCTCTTCGATGGGGGTGGTTCTACATTGGAGAATTGAAATCCACCCAAAATCTCTCCCCATCTCATTTTCTAAAGACTTTCCCCCAATCCCCAACAAAAATGAAATAGCCAACATAATAGAATATGTTATATATTTAGTTTGTTGTCAGAATTTCGAATTTGATTAATTAATTAATTGATGAGTTGGTATAATTAATCAGAGGGGGTGGCACAATTAATGTGGGGGAAGTTCAAGAGGCTTTCTCACATTTAATTGGGAGTTGTAGTGTTTCTCCCATAAGGAGGGTTCTGGTGGTCCCCAACTTTACTAATTCAAATTGGGGGGTTTAGGCTCGGGTGGTTACCACCACTATAACCCATGCGGGATGTTTTAGTTCAAGTGGTCTTCACCTTTATAACATCCACATGGGAGGTTTCAACAAATAAAAATGTTAAAAAAATTTATTTTATTTTATTATTTCATGAAAAACACAAAAACTAACATTCACCCTTGACCAACTGTCTTCGAGGTGAAAGTCTCCTTAAGCGAATACCGGCACTACAAGTTCAATGGTGTCCTCAGATTTCAATTCTGAGCACCAGTTCAAATGTTATAAAAACTCGCTCGCAAATTTACTGAACGTAACCGAAAATATATTCATAAATTCATTCCGGGCACTTCGGACCGTGGAATCATGCGCCGTTAATTTTCACAGACTAATAGAATTCCCATTTAATTAAAAAAATAGCATGGAAATTATAGGTTGTTACATTCTCCCCACCTATGGACATCACATCCCTGAAATCCACATCAAAAAATTAGGAAAATAAGTGGAGGTACTAAGCCCGAATCTGAGCCTCCCGCTCTCATGTGCTCTCTTGGAGGTTCCTGTACTCCCACCCAATGTGCACCACATGTATCGACGACCCATGAAGGACACACTCATGTTGATTCTCAATCTCTACTTGAACCTCTGTAAAAGTCTCCCCATCATCGACGTCCATCTTGTTGTGGTCTATGATGTGAGAAGGGTCGTGCACGTATGTGCTCGGATGGGATACATGGAAGGAATCGTGCACCCGGTGCAACTGAGGTGGAAGAGCTAGGAGGTATGCTACCTCAAAAAATCTACGGAGGACCTGGAAGGTTCCGATAAACCACATAGAGAACTTTCCAGCCCGGTCAAATCACCACAAACCTCATCGAGATAAGACCTGTATAAAGACATGGTTTCCATCCTCAAACTCCATAGGTCTCCGTCTCCAATCCGCATAAGACTTTTTCCTGTTCTGTGCGGTATTCATCTACTCCAGAATGATCTGCACCTTCTTAATGGTAGCCTATACCATATCTGATCGCACGAGTGATTACTCCCCTTGGTCGGTCATGCATAAAGGTGATCTCAAGGTCGACAATACAATTCCTCAAAAGGTGTCATCCCAATGGTGGAGTGATAGCTGTTGTTGTATGAAAACTCCACCTAAGGCAAGTGATCCTCCCAACTATGGTCGAAGTTGAGGACAGAAGCACGTATCATGACCTCAAGGGTCTGAATGGTCCACTCTGTATGAAAATCCATCTAAGGATGGAAGGCGGTGCTCAAATGAAGTTGTATCTCGAAAGCCTCCTGCAACCCCTTCCTTATCCCGGATGTAAAACATTATTCACAATTGGATACAATCATCAAGGGTACCCCATGGAGATGCCCAATCTCTTACAAATAGAGGCATCCCAAGCTCTCTACTGAACCATGCTCTCTAATCGGTAGAAAGTGGTCCAACATGGTGAGTCTGTCGATGATCACCCATATAGAATCATGACCCTTGGATGTATGTGGAAGTCCTATCTCAAAGTCCATGGATATCTCATCCCACTTCCACTCTGGGACCTCTAAAAGATTAACCAAGCCTACTGGTACCTGATTCTCCGCCTTCACTTGCTGACAAGTGAGGTATCAAGAGAAAAATTCTACTACTGCTTTCTTCATTCTGAGTCACCAGTGCTATCGTCGGAGATCCTAGTACATCTTATCCACTCCTAGATGTACCGCTAGAGGGGATGTGTGGAACTCCCGCAATACTTCCTCCTGAAGCGACACTAGTACCATGGTACATCCTCTGAATAGGATGACGTTCTCCCCACCTTCAGAAAATCCATTAGGTGCATGTCCTGTGGATATCTAAGCACTTTGAGCCACATAGTTAGAATCCTAGTGTTGCGCCTCCCTGAATTGCTGAAGAAGTGGGGGAGTGACTATAAGAGACTAAAGGAAAGCTGCTCCATATCGATCCATGAAGGATATCTAAAAAGCAGCCAACTGCCCTGTCGCATCACCAAGTAGTTGTATACCAGATCTCTTACTGAGTTCCTCCACTGCAACATTTCCCTTCCAAGGAGTATAGACAATCTCAAAGTCATAGTCCTGGAGGAACTCAAACCAATGTCGTTGTCTCAGGTTCAGGTCCTTCTGAGAGAAGATATACTTGTGACTCTTGAGAATATAGTACACTATAAAATGCTCACCCATCAAGTAATGTCTCCACATCTTCAAGGCATATACCACTGTTGTTAACTCTAGGTCATGGGTAGCGTAGTTTTCCTCGTGTTGTCTTAGTTTTAGAGAACCATAAGTGATAACTGCTCACTCCTACATCAGGACACATACGATTCTGGTCCCTAATGCATCGTAGTAGACTACATACCCAGTGCCCTCCTCCAGAAGCCTCAAGATTGGGGGCACTAGTCAGCCTCTGACTCAGATCCTGAAAACTCCGCTGGCATTTCTCCAACCACCCAGAGGGTTGCCCCTACTTTTTCAATGCTGGTTAAGGTGATTCAACTCTGGATAAATTTGGCACAAATCTCAAGTAGTATCTAGCCAAACCCAGGAAACTCTGATCCTCTGTCACACTCCTGGGTGGCTCCCAAGCATGTACCGCCTCAATATTCGCTGAATCCACTTCAACTCTAGCCTCTAAGATGACACGTCCTAGAAATTGAACCTATCGGATCCAGAACCCGCACTTCGAGAGCTTACCAAAAATATGGGGATCTTGGAGTGTGTCTAGAACTAACTAAAAATGATAGGCATGCTACTCCTCAGTATCTGAGTAGATCAGATTGTCGTTGATGAAGACTACTACAAAGCAATCAAGGTATGGCTGGAAGATTCGGTTCATGAGTCCCACGAAAACTACTGGAGAATTGATCACACCAAAAGGCATGACCAAAAACTCATAATGATCATACCGATATCTGAAAGGTGTCTTCTCCACATCCTTGTCTCGTACTTTGAGCTGGTGATAGCCTAATCTGAGATGTATTTTTGAGAACTACTGTTCTACCTTCAGCTGATCAAAGAGGTCGTCAATCCTCGAGAGTGGGTACATGTTCTTTACAGTCACCTGGTTCAGGCACCGATAGTCCCCACAACTTCTCAAGCTCCCATCCTCCTACTTATTGAACAAAATCAGGGCTTCCCAAGGAGAAAAACTAGGCCAGATGAACCCATTCCCTTGTAAGTCCTTTAGTTGTACATACAGCTCATGAAGCTCCATGGGAGCCATCCGATATGCTGGTGTAGATATCGGTGTCGTCCCTAGGTACAATTCAATGTAAAATTGCACCTCCTTGCAAGGAGGTAGACCCATAACATCATCAGGGAAGACATATACATACTGGTCCACCACTATAGTATATCTCGGACTCTCCATAACAACTGCTCTGAGGGTAAGGCTTGCCAACTGATGAGTGATTGGCTGCACCCTCCTCCGGGTAAGTCCATCTTACTTTTCAAAAGCTACCTTCTCATCGGTTAAGGTAAACCTGGTCCCATATATGGGGATACACTACACTTTGTGCCTAATATAGTCAATATGAGCATAGACTGTAGATAACCAGTCCATACACAACATGACATCGTAAGGCCTCGACGCCGCTACTAGGAGATCCCAACCAATGATCTCACCTCCTAGAGTAAGCTCACACTATTAGCAACAGTGCGTAATCATCGAATCTGCTCATATAGGAGTCTCTATCCATAAGGATCAATCCAACGGCTCCGTTGGAATCATAGAGCTCCAAACGAGGGCAGTGGCAATAAAAGAATGATGAACACCTGTGTTTACAACTACTACAGCTAAGTTGGAAGAGACATAGATCATACCTCTTATCATATCCAGAGAACCATGATCATAGACCTCAGCTACCTGGAGCTGAGCTCTCCCCTTTCCACCAGATCCCTGCAGTCGGGGTGGACCTCTTGGTGGTGGTGGCGGTAACATATAGAATCATCACCCACTGCCAACAGCACGACCAGCTTTTCTGCCACATCCGCCTGCTCCCTGCAAACCTCCTCGGTCGATCCTCTTTCTCTACCTAAGCGGTCCCTCAACCATCTTCGGATCATCCATATGGTTGGGTCGGACAGTCACAAGCCCTGTGACCCTGCCCACCACATGTGAAGCAATGCATATTCCATGCATGACTAGCTCTGTCTCCGGTGCCCCGCACAACTAATCCTGAATCATGTTTTCCTCCACCTCTATGCTTGGTCCCCTTAGATGTAACACCCCAATATTTCATAGTGTGTTATTTTCTTCAAAATAATTCAATAACATGCACTACACGCAACACCGAGTTAAAGTGCACCATGACTTACCAAACTAGTGGTTATGAATAGTAATACCTACTTTTTGAAATTTTATAAATTCTATCTCTCAAAATGGACTTCATTTTAGGATTTGGAATATCAAAATTAGCCAAGGGTGAAATTTTGGTACTTTTCCGATATCTATAATATTTTGAAGAATAGTGAAAATTACTAAATTTTAATTAAAAACAACTTTTTTAATCAAAATAATTAATAGTGATAAATTATGAATTTGAGTTGTTTTTAAGTATAATTAGAATATATTTTTACCATTTTATCCAATGGTGTTCATTATATTTAATTTCACTTTGAAATTGGACATAAACAATTGTCAATCTTTTGATATATATTGTTTCTTAAAAACACGCTATTTGTTGTGACAACGGGAATTAATTATAAAATTAATTAATTCAACTTATATGTTTGTAATTTTGTAAAATAGACATCATTTTTGAATTCGGAATATCAATTATAGCTTAGGGTGAAATTTTGGCATTTTTTTGAAAAACTTCAATTTTTGATGAATAGTGAAACCACTAAGTGGTAGTTAAAAAAACTGAATTTTTCATAAAACTTAATTTTACCACTTCTATGAATGGAATTTCGAAAATCAGAGAGCCGCGGTTAATATCAAGAAGTAAAATGTGGTTCAATGAGAATAAAATAAATTTTTGTGAATAGTATGTTTTTACTTTTATTTACCACGGTGAAAAGTAAATAGGATAATTAAGGGTAGAAATGATATTAATATTACCCTAACACATGTCCTAATTCTATTGGACAAGTTTATCTCGACCAAAAACAACCTTAGGAATAAAATATTATCATTTAGGTCCACTTGGATTAGATTAGGACATTTATTCTTATTTAATTCAAAGAAGAGTTAAAAGAGTAAAAATCAAAGTTTATTTACTAAAACATTTTTAATATAGTGTTATAAATAAGATAAATTCGATTGTAAATATTAATTACAAATATAATAAGATTTCATACATAATTATATTTTATTTATAATTTTTAGACATTATATAAGTTAATTTATTTATGACACAATGATGATGCAGTAATTACCATAATAGTGAAAAATTAATATAATTGATATTATAATTACCCAAATAAATATAATTTGAGACTTTTAATGAATTACACTAATTTTCTAGGATAATATGACATATTAGGATTTATTTAATTGACTTTTTTTCGAAGTAATCATTCTGTTATGAGTTCCACAAAAATCAACTATTGAATAGTGTCAAGATTGACATAAAAGAGTTTTTAGAACAAATATTATATTATTAGTTGATATTAAATTCCTAAAAATCTAAGGTTCGGCCAAGTGACTTATATCACGATATTTGTATCATTAATGGACCACTGGGGGGGTCGCTTGTATGTATATAGTACGTTTATTAACTATATAATATAAAAATGCAAAGTGACATGGTAAATGTCAAACTAAATAACTAGGAGTTAAAACTAAAAGATAAGGTTAATATAGTAACCCAAACCTGTCTAAATTCTATTTGTTGAGTGGTTTTCGACCTATCCCCACCTTAACCTTTAAATTATAAAATTTGTAGCCATTAGAATCCGAATATGAATTTATTATAAATTAATATTTCTAGCTTTTCCAAAGGTGCCCCTCACCCCACTTATAAAAGGGCACTCCTCCTTCTCATTACTTCACACCTTCAAACCCTTTTGGTTCGGCCAAACTCTGCCCAAATACTCTCCCAACTTCCCTCACTACAACATTGAGGTCTTATTTTTATCATAAAGCTAACCTATGGGGCCCTTTTGATCAAATCAAAATGAAGAACCCGAAGAAGAGGTAATGATTTCACCACCCTTTTTCAAGTTCTTTTCTTCTTCCACTTCTTCATTATTTTTTGTTACCATTATAAAATAATAACTCCAGTATATTATATATACTGTGATGTTATTATAATTATGGTACAACCATATTCACTATTCTATACACCCTTTGAATAACATGTCACCAGACATGCGTATGTACGGCTTACCGTCTCCACGTCGTGGTGTAATTGTTATTCAATATATTATTATTTTAATGGGTATAATAATGATTTGTAATTAATGTAAATAATAAATATAGCATGATAATGATTCTGTATATATTATATAACATCCAATTATATATTATTTTAATATCAAAAACAATGATATTTTCTCTCGTGCGTACGTACGGACTACCGTCTCCACGAACGCGATGAGATTCATTCTTCATCATATCCATTCAAGTATAATTATCATTTGATGATTTAAAAATAATTTTTAAGGACTTGATATCATTCTGGGTATGAAAAAGATACAACCTAACCATTACAAACATGTCTTATGTAACCAAACATATAAATGAAAACGAGTATGTTAACACCCAAAATGACGATAATACTAAGATATTATTAACAAGTAAATGTTGAAAGATCATATATGATATAATATTAATATATATGATTCTTGTATAATTTAATAAAAAAAATTTCACCATTATACAGGAGTTTAACTTACCCTCAACCAAGGAAAAGTACAAGGTAATGGTTTATCTCACAATCTCTTCATTATCCGAGGTTGTTTATACGCAATTATCTACTGGGATCTCTTTATCATCCACATCCATGTTCTGTAAAAATGTATTTAAAAACATCTTTACTATTTAGTAGACAATGGGTTAAATTCATTTATACCCTTATGTGTTTTGAAAGGAATCTTTCCGTCGTTTTCCAAACAAGGCACTTTTAACCTTTTCGACAAATTTAAGATAAGAATGTCTTTTTTTAACTTATACGGCGACTGCGGCTATTTACCGCCGTTATAAAATCGTCAAAGCTTCCCTAAGAAGCTTATAAGAATATTTTCAAAGTAAATGTTTTATTTTATAATTATTTGACTTTTAAATGATTTCAAAATGAATATTTTAAGAATTTGTGAAAGGTACTCTTTATCAAGATCATGATTTTAAATGTTTTAAAGATTTATCTTTCTAATTCTTTTTAATTAATGGACATGTTTTCAAAATGCTTTTAAGGATTTATTTATATGGATATGAATGTTTTGATATGATATTTCTTTTCAATAGTTTCAAATTGGTATGGGACACTTTGATTCAAAAACCTCTTTTAAATTACTTCCTTTATAAATGTGTGACTTTTCAATGATTTCGAGAAAAGAGAAATTTCTCTCAAATAGTTTTGATTTTCATCTTTGTCAACATCCTTTGATAGATTTTAAGCTTATTTGAAGTTGATTTATTATGATAAAAACTTTTGTATTTTATTGAAGGTTTTGTGATATGTTTTACTGTGGATGTGTTATTTTTATACCATTCATGGTTTATGGAGAAAGTATTGACATTTCGTATGATAGTTTTAATACAAATGTTTATTTTACGTTTAAACCTTTTCATATGGGAATGAATTGGAATTAGTAAGTGATGGGTGGAGCCCGCTATAGCTCCTCGAAGCATCGGTAGGTCTCACGAGACAAATTAGTGTCTTGGCACAGGGCCTTGGAAAAATCTTATTTGAAGTCTTGGCACGAGGCCTTGGCTATGTGGTTATTGTAGTCTGGCATTATGCATTACATCATTATGAAAGTGGTTATTGATATTGCATGTGATTATTCGATTAGTAGAATATCTATGTGAATAAGTAAATGTCATTATTTCATTTTATTTTTTCCATACTATGTTGAAGTTCAAGTTTAGAAGGCTTTTGTTTTAGTTATACATTGCCTTAAATTTTTATTCTTATTTATGAAAGTTTCCGCTATATTGTTATCCTTACTGGGCATTTGAGATCACCCCTTTTCTATGTTTTATTTTTTCCAGGATGTGAAGAAGTAAATTATAAATGACCTGCAGGGATATTATGAGGGGATAATAGTGTGGACTATGGAGACAACATGTTGTTGTGGTAGTTTTTCACCTTATGATGTAATGTATAACTTTATGAATATATCTAGTGTTTCCAAGGCTACTAAAACAATCAGTCTTTCGAGATTTGATCTTTCTTGTGATCATGCCAATGTTTCGAAGTAATGCACCAACTCTGGGTAACTGGGATCGGGGCGTTACAGTTGGTATTAGAGGAAGTTTAGTACAAACCTTGAAAGATTGATTTAGATAAACTCTGATTAGAGCACATAGATTTAAGATGTAATTTGAGGACTAGTATAGAAGAACTTCCTAGAATTTTGGTATTGTAGAGATTTTGTGAGTTTTCTGAGCGATACATCCCTGTCTGGATACGATCAGGTAGAGGCGGCTATGGCACAGATGTACCTAGGGGTAAAACCCGAAAACACCTCTTTGAGCTGGACTAGAATGGGAACTGGTGCACGACAACGGGCCTTGCTGCACTCTTGGTCACGACACTCCCGGTGGATATGCTTAGGATAATTCACATTTTCTTTACAAACCATTATGAAGGGTTTATGAGTATATACTTCCTCAAAGGATACATTTTTATGATTATGGATTATATAGATACACTATTTAATTTATGTTATGTGTTTTACAAGTTTGGGATTAGGTATTGTTATTCATAAACTAATCTAGTGTATGACATGATTTAGAAATGGTGCCCAGTAGAAGTAATGAGAACTCCAGCAGTGCACATGATCTAAAGAGAAAGAAAGATTATATCATTCATGTTCTTCAGCCAGAATTTATAAGAGAAATATTCTCCCATGTATTATCATCATATGAAGAAATAATATCATGTGTTGATAAGATAAGTAAAGAGTTTACTGAGTCCTATGGCTTTGAAGGGAAGCAAGAGAATAAAAGGATGGATGAGAGAAATACTGATAAAGGGAAGAGGGAAAAGAATAATTTTCCCATATGTGATAACTGTGGGATGAAACACCCTGGAACTTGCCTGAAAGGAATGGGAGTTTGTTATATGTGTGGAGGAAAATGGCACAAAGTATGTGATTTCAAGGGTAAGAAAATGGTTTCAAATGTACAATGCTTCATTTTCAAGGAGTTTGGACACTACGCGAACCTATGTCCCAATCATCAAACTATGCCGCAAATGATGATATTGGATAATAATCAAGTTATGATACTACCACAGATGAAGAAAAATGATTAGAGTTCTTATGTTGATTATGTCAATTGAGTGTTGTATCAACAATGTGCTTGTTATAATAATTATCGAGTATATAAGGATTGTACTGCAGTACTATTTCATTAAGGACTTGAGATTGTGTGGAACAAAGAAAAGTGACTCAATACCAAGATAAATTTTTGGAAAATATATGGTTGTGAGAATGATAAACCATAATATAGTTCTGATACCGAGGTAGTGATTTTTGAATAATACATGATTGATTTGGATAAATTATATTGGATATTCTTGACTACCTTCAAACTGATTAATGATTTGTATATTCCATCATTTTTGGGGTTTAAAACATTTTTGGATTGAAGTATTATATCTATTATTCTTTAAGTAATAAAGTATCATGAATGTAATCAATAAGGTTTTATGGTAATTCAGGATGTTGTAGTGTTTTAAAAGAATACATGATGGAGGTGTTCACATGTTATTACGCGGAAAAAAGGATCTTTATTGTGTTTACCTTCCTTATAAATTTTGGACTGAAGTATTTTGGATATTTCTAGTTTGTATTATTTTGGATTTCCATAAAAAGGGAAACCCGGAGGTCGGGCGTCAACCCATCGCGTCAGGCAAGGCCGCGAGACTTGAACCCACAACCGAAGGGCGAAAAGGGTGTATCACCTACAACTTACCCACGTGATGTCCTGGATTGAATAATGTCGTTTTTTTAATGGTTCTTCTAGATGAATTATAAATTCATTTTTTTAACCCTATACAAATAGGATAAATAGAATATTATTTTTAAGTTCTATTATCTTTTAGAGTGAAAGATGAGTCTGTGGTATAAATTAGTTAAAGGATGGAGCTCTACTTGTCAAGAATATATTTTTTCTTCTTCTCTTATTTTATAAAGAAATTAATTCTTATACTTTATTTAAGGAATCCTAAATCCAAAAACATGTTATCCTAATACCCTATGTTTTGTTGAACCGATGGTATTTCAAATCATCATAGATTGATGAATTTAAGGACCTCAATTTTAAACATGTTTGTGATTGGTGACCTCAATCACTACCTATAAATATTTACGTTTTTCCTCCAATTATATGTCTCTAATTTCCACCAATGTTCTCCTAATAGAGATCATAATTTGGTGGTGACCCTTTCATTTCTCCTTTCCTGATATTAAGACTAAATTTTAGAAACCCAATTTCCGATGTGGGTTTTCCCACAAAGATATTTTTTATTTTCAAACTTTTATTTTCGAAGAACAATTTCAAATTGCGAGGACGCAATTTATTGAAGGAGGGGAGAATGTAACACCCCATGATTTCATAGTGTGTTATTTCTTCAAAATAATTCAATAACATGCACTACACGCAACACCGAGTTAAAGCGCACCATGACTTACCAAACTAGCCGTTATGAATAGTAATACCTACTTTTTGAAATTTTATAAATTCTATCTCTCAAAATGGAGTTCATTTTTGGATTCAGAATATCAAAATTATCCTGGGGTGAACTTTAGGTACTTTTCGGATAAATTTAATATTTTGATGAAAAGTGAAAATTACTAAATTTTAAATAAAATCAACTTTTTTAATCAAAATAATTAATAGTGATAAATTTTAAATTTGAGTGGTTTTAAATTATAATTAGAATTTATTTTTACCATTTTATCCAATGGTGTTCATTATAATTAATTTCACTTTGAAATTGGACCTAAACAATTGTCAATCTTTTGATATATATTGTTTCTTAAAAACACGCTATTTGTTGTGACAGCGGGAATTGATTATAAAATTAATTAATGAAACTTATATGTTTGTAATTTTTTAAAATAGACATCATTTTTTAATTCGGAATATCAATTATAGATTAGGGTGAAATATTGGCATTGTTCTGAAAAACTTCAATTTTGATGAATAGTGAAACTACTAAGTGGTAGTTAAAAAACAAAATTTTTCATAAAACTTAATTTTACCACTTCTGTGAATGGAAATTTGAAAATCCGAGAGACACGGTTAATATAATGAAGTAAAATTTGGTTCAATGAGATGAAAATAATTTTTGGTGAATAATAACTTTTTACTTTTATTTACCACGGTTAAAAGTAAATATGGTAATTAAGGGTAGAAATGATATTAATATTACCCTAACACATGTCCTAATTCTATTGGAAAAGTGTATATCGACCAAAAACAACCTTAGGAATAAAATATTATCATTTAGGTCCACCTGGATTAGATTAGGACATTTATTATTATTTAATTCAAAGAATAGTTAAAAGGGTTAAAATCAATGTTTATTTACTAAAACATTTTTAATATAGGGTTATACATAAGATATATTAGATTGTAAATATTCATTAGAAAGATAATAATATTTCCTACATAATTATATTTTATTTATAATTTTTAGACATTAAATAAGTTAATTTATTTATGACACAATGATGATGAAGTAATTACCATAATAGTGAAAAATTAAAATAATTGATATTATAAATACCCAAATAAATATAATTTGAGACTTTCAGTGAATTACACTAACTTTATAGGATAAAATGACATATTAGGATTTATTTAATTGACTTTTTTAGAATTAATCATTCTGTTATGAGTTTCAAAAAATTCAACTATTGAATAGTGTCAAAATTGACATAAAAGTGTTTTTAAAACAAATATTATATTATTAATTGATATTAAATTCCTAAAAATCTATGGTTCGTAAAAGAGACTTATATCATGAAAGTTTTATCATTAATGGACCACTTGGGGGGTCTCTTGGATGTATATAGTATGTTTATTAACTATATAACATAAACATGCAAAGTGACCTGGTAAATGTCAAACTAATTAACTAAGAGTTAAAACTAAAATATAAGGTTAATATAGTAACACAAACCTGTCTAAATTCTATTGGTTGAATGGTTTTATACCTATCCCAACCTTAATCTTTAAATAATCAACTTTGGAGCCATTATAAGCCGAATATTAATTTATTATGAATTAATATTTCTAGTTTTTTCAAAGGTGCCCCTCACCCCTCTTATAAAAGGGCACTCCTCCTTATCATTACTTCACACATTCAAAGCCCTTTGGATCGGCCAAACTCTTCCCAAATACTCTCCCAACTTCCCTCACTACAACCTAGAGGTCTTAGTTTTATCATAAAGCCATCCTAAGGAGCCCTTTTATGAAGAACCCGAAGAAGAGGTAATGCTTTCACCACAATTTTTCAAGTTCTTTTCTTCTTCCACTTCTTCATTCATTGTTGTTACCATTCTAAAATAATAACTCCAGTATCTTATATATATTGTGATGTTATTATAATTATGGTATAACCATATTCAGTATTCTATCCACCCTTTGAATAACATGTCACCATACGTGCGTACGTACGGCTTACCGTCTCCACGTCGTGGTGTAATTGTTATTCAACATATTATTAATTTAATGGGTATAATAATGATTTTTAATTCATGTAAATAATAAATATAACATGATAATGATTCTGTATATATGATATACCATCCAATTATATATTATTTTAATATCAAAAGAAAGATATTTTCGCTCGTGCGTACGTACGAACTACTGTCTCCACGAACGCGATGAGATTCATTATCCATCATATCTATTCAAGTATAATTATCATTTGATGATTTAAAAATAATGTTTAAGGACTTGATATCAGTCTGGATATGAAAAAGATACAACCTATCCATTAAAAACATGGCTTATGTAACAAAACATATAAAATAAAATGAGTATGTTAACACCCAAAACAACGATAATACTAAGATATTATTAACAAAGAAATGTTAAAAGATCATATATGATATTATATTAATATATATGATTATTTTATAATTTAATAAAAATTATTTCACCATTATACATGAGGTTAACCTACCCTCAACCAAGGAAAAGTACAAGGTAAGGGTTTATTTCACAATCTCTTCATTATCCGAGATTGTTTATACGCAATTATCTACTGGGATCTCTTTATCATCCACATCCATGTTCCTTAAAAATGTATTTAAAAACATATTTACTATTTAATAGAAAATGGGTTAAATTCGTTTATACCCTTATATGTTTTTAAAGGAATCTTTACGTCATTTTCCAAACAAGGCACTTTTAACATTTTCGACAAATTTAAGGTAAGAGAGTCTTTTTTTAACTTATACGGAGGGTGCGGCTATTTACCACCATTATAAAATTGTCAAAGCTTCCCTTAGAATATTATAAGAATATTTTCATAGTAAATGTTTTATTTTATAATTTTGTGACTTTTAAATGATTTCAAAATGAATATTTTAAAAATTTGTTAAAGGTACTCTTTATCAAGATCATAATTTTAAATGTTTTAAAGATTTATCTTTCTAAATCTTTTTAATTAATGTCCATGTTTTCAAAATGATTTGAAGGATTTATTTATATGGACATGAATGTTTTGAAATGATATTTCTTTTCAAAAGTTTCAAAGGGATATGGGACACTTTGATTCAAAAACCTCTTTTAAATTACTTCCTTTATAAATGTGTGACTTTTCGATGATTTCGAGAAAAGATATATTTCTCTCAAATAGTTTTGATTTTCATCTATGTCAACATCCTTTGATGGATTTTAAGATTATTTGAAGTTGATTTATTATGATACAAACTTTTGTATTGTATTGTTGGTTTTGTGATATGTTTTACTGTGGATGTGTTATTTTTATACCATTCATGGTTTATGGAGAAAGTATTGACATTTCTTATGCTAGTTTTAATAAGAATGTTTATGTTACGTTTAAACCTTTTCATATGGGAATGCATTGGACATAGTGAGTGACGGGTGGAGCCCGCTATAGCTCCTCGATGCATCGGTAGGTATCATGAGACAAATTAGTTTCTTGGCACAAGGCCTTGGAAAAATATTATTTGTTGTCTTGGCATGAGGCCTTGGATATGTGGTTATGATAGTCTGGCATTATGAATTCCATCATTATGAAAGTGGTTATTGATATTGCATGTGATTATTCGATTAGTAGAATATCCATGTGAATAAGTAAATGGAATTATTTCATTTTATTTTTTCCATACTATGTTGAAGATCAAGTTTAAAATGCTTTTGTTTTGGTTATACATTGCCTTATATGTTTATTCTTATTTACGAAAGTTTCTGCTATATTGTAATCCTTACTGGGCATTTGAGATCACCCATTTTCTATGTTTTATTTTTTCCAATATGTGATGAAGTAAATTATAAATGACCTGCAGGGATATTATGAGGGGATAATAGTGTGGACTATGGAGAAAATATGTTATTGTAGTAGTTTTCCACCTTATGATATAATGTAAAACTTTATGAATATATCTAGTGTTTCCAAGGCTACTAAACCAATCCGTCTTTCGAGATTTGATCTTTCTTGTGATCATGCCAATGTTACGAAGTAATGCACAACTCTGGGTAACTGGGGTCGGGGCGTACCATTAGACCTCTGTGACATCTGTCTTCTATGAGAAACACAAGACTCCACTACATAATGACCAGTGGTGGGTCTCGCTACTATTGACTGCTCAGCAAGAAAACTCTCCACTAAAAGGTCTCTCTCTAAGACTCCCGACTACGTCAGAATGCTGAGTGAGATCATTGAAGCCATGTTCTCCCGCCTGAGTCACTGCTCAAAGTTCTAGGCCCTGAGGAATGGGTCATGTACCATATCAGTGGAGTAGCGTGAGAATTCGGTGAACTTCGTTGAGTACTGAGCCACAATCATGCCGCCTGGCTGCAGATGAAGAAGCTCTTGTATGCGCACTATGCATAGAGTCTCTGGGACAAACTCTGCCTAGAACAGGTTCTCAAAGTCTGCCTAGAGAAGTGTCACCTCATCGTTAACCTGGAGCTTGAAGCTCCACCATCTACCTGCTGCTGCCTATAGAAGACTGGCGGCAAGGGTCACCATGAGATCAGCTGGTGTCCCTACCAGTCGGAAGACTCTCACTATGGCCACCAGCCAATCCTCATCCGCCTGTGGGATTATCTCTCCACTAATCCTGGGGGACCTCTGGCACTAGAACTTGTGAAATGTGCTCAAGTGGCGTGCACCCTCTACTGCTAGTTCTGGTGGTATCAGTAGACCAACGGGTAATGGTACCACTTGTGCCTCCGCAGGTGCCCCTACATGAAGATGGCCTTGCACCAAGGCCTCGTCGCTCGGTGGGCTCTTAGTGTGTACTATATCTGGAACCCTAGCTGGATGCCTACATAGTGGCATCCTGAAAAGAAACAGGTGTGCCACGATCAATAAGTTATACCTGATTAGTTGACACAAAGGGATCACAAATAAAACTCTTGAAAACACACATACACTCCATTTTTCATGCATTGAGTCGGAAATCAGAAATCAAGGTCCTAGTGTATGCATACGTCTACCGCCACACCAACACTGGATTCCCTAAACTGATAAACATAGTCACTACACTTAACGCTGTTGAAATAAAAAGTTCAGAGCCCTATGTTCTACGGTAAAACTGACTCCTCTAATACCAATTTTTCAGGACTCGTCCCCCAGGACTCGTTCCGTGACTACCCCAAGACCGTCTTCCATAGGCTAGGGGATGGAGACTAGCACCGAAAGGTGTATTCCCTAAAACTGGGAAGGCATTACCTTTAAAACCTGTAAACACATGCAACCAAGCACACAACAAGATATGAACACAAGTCAACTATATACCAAAAAGGGTGATGAAAGTAAAAAAGGGGTCGGAATACAAGCCCAAAAGTAAAGGTACAAGTACAAATAAAATGTAATACAACTAAAGAAAAAGGAAAGTAGCTATTGGGTAATCCTCTGAGGTCTCTACCTGAAGGGTAGGTATAGATTGCCTCCTCAGCACTCCATGTCTACCTGTCTCCTCTGCGTACTAACACGCTGTATGGTCCACCTCTGGGCCCCGTCTAGTCCTAGTACCCTCAGCCTCGATCAGTGATGTCTGTCATCTGCACCAAACACAACAATGTGCGGGAATAGGTCATGTAGGGGTGAGTATAACGATACTCAGTAGGGACCCCAAGACCCTCAAGGTCTCAAAAAATCCAAAAAGGATAAACCAAAAAGCATTAAGTCCACTGACAACCCTACTTAGGTATATTCCCTTAAATATACCTATGTTATCAAGTATACACATCTCAATCCATAGAAAACCCAGGGTCCAACCCTAAAGACCAAAGCTCAACTGTTCCACAAAGGAATGAATAACATGAAGGTAAGTACCAAACATCTACGCCAATTTGAATAATACCTCCAAGGTATTACCAAGATGGAAAGTACCACACAGGTACGAACTTAGCTCACACCAGTTATAACTTCAGTATAGTAGTAGAGATGATTAGATGTAACTACTAATTCATTTTACTCTGTCAAGTGGAAGACCCATGAAGGATCATAGTACATCGTCAGACCCACCCAGTATCCTATTACATCATCAGTACGTCGTCAGAACCCCAAAGTATCCTATTACGTTGTTAGTACTTCGTCAGACCGACACAGGATCCTAGAACATCTCCAGTGCATCGTCAAATCCACACAGGATCCTAGAACATCTCCAGTATGTCGTCAGACCCACACAGGATCCTAGTACATCTCTAGTACGTCATCAAACCCACAGAGGATCCTAGTACATCTCCAGTACGTCGTCAAACCCACACTGGATCCTAGTACATCTCCAGTACTTCGTTAGACCCACATAGGATCCTTGTACTTCTCCAATAAGTCGCCAGACCCATACCGGATCCTAGTACATCTCTAGTAAGTTTTCATACCCATATAGGATCCTAGTACATCATCACATCCAGCTACAGGGTTCCCTCACTAAGCTCACTTGACTCCGGGAGGGTCCGCTCCTCAAGCCACTGTTTGATACTCCAACTAACACAAGTCCCCATGAAGAAATACCCAAATGTCTTCCAGATCATAAGGGTCTAAGTACACCAGACGGTGCCTCAATTGGATGCTTGGTCTGTAAATTATTATCCTTTTAGCCCTGAGGGCCCTGTCTATAAGTTATTAGCCCTAACAGTGGGCTCTGCACGGGCGGCGCACGGTTTTTCAGACCGTGCGGGAAATCCGTGTGAAGTCCCTAGGTGAGACTGTGGCAACCTCACGGTTGGCGTACAGTTTTCCACACCTTGTGGGTAACCGTGTGGCCACTTATTGTTTGGGTTTTTAAGCCCCGGGCCACTCGGGATTTCCCATTTTTTCCTCATTCTTCCTCTAACTCATGGTTCACATGGGATTTCACTACTACAAAAATGGGAAAGGGAATCACCACCTTATAACAGTTCTTAGTAAACACTATTGATAATGAAACCCTTTATCAGTGCTAAAATTTTAGCGCTGATAAAGGGACCTTTTATCATCGCTTTTATAGCACTAATAGAGGGAATATTTTTCAGCGCTAGAAAAGCACTGATAAAGAACCTCTGTATGAGCAATAAAATTTTAGCGCTGATACAGGGCATATTTATCCGCTCTAAAATTTTAGCACTGATAATGGGTAACCTTTATCAGTGCTTGTCACGACCCACCTTCACCAAAAAAAGGGAGGGGATAGCAGGTTTCCAAGCCCTTCCTTCCTTAAGTTAAAGGAGAGATAATGACCCCCGAGTCCTGCCTCCAATAGGGCCCGGAGTGGCGACTACCACCAAGGGTATAAAATTTTCACAATATTGGAGGCATTACCCTTTTTAGTTAACCAAGATTGGGAGAAAGAATGAGTCAACACCAAACACCATAAAGTATAGAAAACTCATGGTAAAAACCAAACTACATGCATGTTTTAATAATAAAACTGAACAAACTATTAGAAATCCAAAGTGAAAACCATCAGGAAAAGAAAAGGGTAAGCATAACAACACTGACCAACAACAACTCAAACGTCCAAACTAGTAAGGTCTCGCACGGCCTCCGAAGTCCTTCTGGACACCTGAAAGTAAACTTAGGGTGAGCATACAATGTATACTCAGTAGGAAAACCTAAATCTCTCTTGCACAAGTGGGGAGATGTCCTAAAGTCCCGTGAAAAATAGAATAACCAACATCTATCAAGGAATCTATTTGTACCACCTCACATGCCATGCTCACAAAATAACACAAGTAGTAAGGTAATAATAAAGAACAAACCATTGGGTACCGTGAACCACCATTTACCCCACTGGAAAGCTGCTCATCCCTAATGGAAAACATCCTGACGCTACCACACTCTTCCTGCCCGCACACACCTGGGCCTCAAAACCATCCATATCCCTGGCCGCACAGACCTGGGCCTCATAACCACAACCCTTGCCCAAAAACACATGGGCCTCATCCCGACGATTCATGGGAAAACAACCTTCCCGAAGAGTCCTAGGCTAACAACACACCAATTGAAACCTCCCCGAAGAATCTTGGGTGTAAGGTTGTCTCCAGCCATCACAGCCGAGGGAATATGGGTCAGGAATGATAGTAATAAGGGGGACACACCCTTTCCCATGAAATGGGGTGTCCGAAACTAAGTTCCCAATGCGGGTGGGGTGCGACTAAACACAAAACATACAGTTTCACATATATGCCAACACACAGCCCAACCTATGGCTCCCTAACCTATACAAGCAGGGGCCCAAGCACTACTGCCTCATAAAACAGCCACACAACAAACAGATCCCAGTTTCCCCTATTCAAGTTATAAATTCATAACATTTCAGTATAAGTTAACCCCTTCACTATTGGTAAAATAACAGACACATCCACAGATGAAACAACCATAAGGCATAAATGAAAACCATCGGGTAATTTAATCATTCTCACCCGGTTCTCTTGTGAGTTTACAACAACAAAGGATCAAGTGAGATCCCTCTAAGTTCTGAAAATAAAAAAACCCAAGACACAGCCCCATGTCCCCAAAATCCAGGAGCCAACGGTTTCTCAACAACAGAGGATTCCACCCCAATTCTTGATATAAGCAGAGTAACCACACAACCTCAGATTCAAAACCAGCGAGAGTATAACAACAAGGGATCCCATCCAAGAAAACCATAAAGTCACCTACAATCATCCCGTGAAAGAGAACAACCAAACCACTACCACCAAGACATGGCAGGCCCAGGCCAGTATTTTCAGATTTAAATGATTTAACACACTCTATGGTTTCAATTCCACTGTGCTTTAACCGGGGTTATCACAGAAAAGGGTTGATCCCGGTCCTTTTAGTTTATTTAACCGAGTATTCGTAATTAACCAATTCCACGTCACGGTTTTTTAAACATCCAGGAGCACAAAGGTTCATTACTGCGCAGAGAAATACAACCAATGACCATGATCTTCAGTGATCAAAGGCCCTTACTATTCAAAACACGTATAAACATAAAAGAGTACAACAGAACATCGATCACACCCCATTTTATTCATTAAAGGTCCGTTCATTATCTTCATTAAGTTCAGCTTCATCAATTTCCACAGAGACAAAAGCATGTCCACCCCTCATGGTACACTGAAAGGAGAGACGAAGGAGAAAATACGTAATTGATTGATCAAGGATCAACGTTAAGTCTCCCCTCAGAACTGGAAAACAGTGGTAGTAGGAACTCCATAGAATGTGATCAAGGAAAACTTCATGGGGGTACAACTCATCTAGAGGAAGAGTATTCCGAGCACAGGGTGATAGAGAAAAAGTAACGTTGGGAGAAGAGAAGTCTTTAGGTTATAAAGGCTGAGATACAGCGTCCCCCGGGAAGGTTAAGGATGGAGAAAAACTCGAAACCGTGGAAGAAGCGGGATCGTGGGTTGACCACATGACTGGGCCACCCAACACGTCCAACTTAAAAGGTCTCATCCCTTCGAGGCGGTTAAAACAGACGCACACCTTCTTAACCAAGGATTCATCACAGGATGCGGTAGAGGCGATTCTGAAAATGTGGTTAAAGGCGTGACCCAAACGCATGGTTTTCTATTTAAGGAGGTACCTTACCAATCATTTAATTAAATACCATTAATTGGATTTAAAACAGGGGTCAAAATGGTTTACAACCCAATTCATGCAAACTGGTGGCACCACTGAAAAACCCGTGGAGGTCACCGGTAGGCTCGGTCAATCGGTAGACCAAGCTACCGGTTGGACGAGGCTACCGGTTGGACGAGGCTACCGGTAGGTTGGGGCTACCGGTAGGCCGAGCTACCAGTAGGCCGAGGAAACCAGTAGGGCGAGCTACCGGTAGGCTGAGGCCACCGGTAGGCCGAGGCTACCGGTTGGTCGAGCGATTGGTACGCCGAGGCCACCGGTACGTCGCGGCTACTGGTAGGCCGAGCTATAGGTAGGCCGAGGCCACCGGTAGGACGAGGTAACCAGTAGGCTACAGGTAAGCCGAGGCCACCAGTCGGTCGAGGCTACCGGTTGGCCGAGGTACCGGTAGACCGAGCCACTATTAGACTGAGCTACCGGTAGGCTGAGCCACCGGTAGGCCGCGCCACCGGTAGGCTGAGCTATCGGTAGGCCAAGGCGACCGGTAGACCAAGGTTACTGGTAGGCCGAGGCCACCATTAAGAGTCTTAAGCTTCACCGAGAAGCCGGGATAGCCTTCCAGACCACTCAGAAAACCCCAAACATCAGATTTTCACCATGTAATGGACCCCAAAACCATGGTCCATTACATCAAATAAATCTCAAACTATTCATGTCCCTGAGAATATAAGAACAAACCAGAAAAGAGAAAAGTGGGGTCCAAACAACCACCTTTTAAAGATACTTCTCAGGGGAAAACCTCTAAGTTGTTCGAATGCTGGAACAGAACCCCCCTACATCCAGGAATACTCCCCCAAGACTCATCAACCACAAACATTCACAACAAGAACAAGGATCACATTGTCCAACACCTGAGTCATGGAGTCCCTTCCAACATATCAGGATATTATCCGCTTTGGGCGGCACTGACTCGCCCGCAGGGGTTTAATCACATCCACATTAATGTGCCTTGATTAGCAGTCAAGTTTTCCCATTATCACAGATTCGGTGTTAAAACAAGCAGAATAAGAATTTCATATATTAAAGCACAAGGTGAAACATCTCAACAAAACTCAGAACAACAACAACAACAAGGATTCAAAATAGCTCTGGGTACTGAACACGTAACTGGGCCCCCGCTCCCATGTACTCCCCTCAAGGCCACCATGCCTCCACAACACACAATCCAAGGCGATGGTTCATCCACAATGCACTTTCTCTTTACAATCCTTTATCTTCATTGGTCGTTCTATGAAGGTCACATCGTCTTCGACATCTAACTCTCCCCAATCGATGACGTGGGAGTCATCGTGTAGATATCTACGAAGCTGGGAGACATGAAAGACATTGTGAAATTTCTCCAACTGAGGTGGTAATGTCAGCTGATACGCCACCTCACCAACTCATCCCAACACCTCGAATGGTTCGATGAACCTAGGGGAGAGCTTACTCCCATTCCCAAACCATTGATGCCCACGTCGAGGAAAAACCTTCAAGAACACATGATTCCCAACCTCAAACTCCAAGAGCCTCCTCCTATGATTGGCATAAGACTTCTGCCGGTCCGGAGCTTCCTTCATCCTCCCACGCACGATCTGAACCTTCTCAGTGGTGCCCTGCACAACTTCTGGACCAAGAACAGCTGCTTACCCAATCTTTGTCCAGCAAACGGGTGAATGAGACAACCTTCCATACAAGACCTCAAACGGTGTCATACCAATAGTGGAGAGGAAGCTATTGTTATTAGAAAACTCCACTAGATTCAGGTGTCATACCCATGATCCCCAAAAATCTAGAACACATGCTTGAAGCATGTCTTCCAATGTCTGGATCGTTCGTTTTGTTTTCCCATCTGTCTGAGGGCGGAAATCAGTTATAAGGCATAGTTGGGTGCCAAAGGCAAGCTGTAATCCCCTCCAGACTCATGAGGTAAACCACATGTCTCAATCAAAGACAATATATCTCCTAATCCCATGAAACTGCACCACCTCATCGACATACCTATGGGATAAGATGCTCACCGGGCTCGATTCCTTAATCTCCAAGAAGTGTGATGATTTTGTCAACCGATCCACCACTACCCAGATGGCATCATAGCCTCCCTGAGCCCTGGGTAGCCCTAGCATGAAGTCCATCAAGATGGCATCCCACTTCCACTTGGGAACATATAACGGCTATAACAACCCTCCAGGAAAACGGTGTTCACCCTTTACTTACTGACACACCAAACACTTAGCCACAAACTCTGCCACCGCCCACTTTATCCCGGGCCACCAAAACTATTACCTTAGGCCTTGGAACATCTTTGAGACCCCAGGATGTACCGCTAAATCCGAGACATGGAACTCACAGAGAACACCTTTACACATCGTCTCTGGAACAAAAAGCCTTCCACGGAAAAGCATCTGATGCTGACCATCTTCTGACCATCCCTCAGGAGCATTTCCCTGATAAACATGATCTCGCATCACTTCCAGCTCCGAGTCCCCCTACTGAGACTCATACACCTACACCACTAAGGAGGAAACTATAGTCATCTGAAATAGACAACCTCTTCCAAATTCCACCCTTGCATCCAAATGCAAGGCCACTAACTCTTCCATCGCTCTCCAAGCATCTACAGATTCCCGAACTACTTCCTTCTGCAATTTCCTGCTCAGAGCATCATCCAAAACATTTCCCTTGACCTTAGTATAACATATCTCGAAGTCGTAATCTTAGAGGAACTCAACCCATCTCTGCTTCCGTATGTTCAGATCTCGAAGGGAAAAGACATAACGCAAGCTCTTGTGATCTGAGAAGATCACAAAGTGCTCTTTGATGAGATAATCCCACCACAACATCAATGCAAACACCACGACCACAAGCTATAGATCATGGGTGGAATAGTTACGTTCATGAGGATGTAACTCCCTATACCCATCAGAGATCACTCCTCGTTGTTTCATCAGCACACATCCCAATCCAGGGCCAGATGAATCACAGAACACCTCAAATAACACCCCTTCCTCTGGTAATCTAAGAACTGGAGCACTAACCAACTTCTCCTTTAGGTATCCAAAAGCTCTATGGCACTGGTCGCTACACACGAAGTCCTGGTCCTTCCTAGCCAAAGCTGTCAATGGTGCTGCAACTTGAGAGAAGTCAGGCACAAACCTCTGGTAATAGCCTTCCAAACCCATGAAACTATGAACTTCCGCCACATTCTTGGGTGCTGCCCATGAAAAGACTACCTCAACCTTTGACAGGTCTACTTCTATTCCCTTCTCAGACACTATGTGTCCAAGGAAATGTACCTCTCGCGTTAAGATCATGCACTTTGACATTTTCCCATAAAAATGGTGGTGTCGAAGGACTCCCAAAACTTCCCTAAGATGCTCAACATGCTCTTCCTCTGATCTTGAGTAGATAATGATTTCGTCGATGAACACCACAATGAACTGGTCCAGAAACTCTCGAAAGACAGAGTTCATGAGGTTCATGAACAGAGCTGCTGCATTTGTAATTCCAAACGGCATGACCACGAACTCAAAGTATTCATATCTTCACCTGAAGGCTGTCTTTGAGATATCAACTTCCTTCACTCTCAACTGGTGGTATCTAGACCGCAGATCGATCTTAGAGAACCAACCTGCTCCCTTAAGCTAGTCAAAAAGATCTTCTATCCTCAAGATGGGGTAACGATTCTTGATCATCACTAGATTCAACCTCCAGTAGTCTATCCATAGTCATAGAATACCATCTTCCTTCTTTACGAACAAAACTAGAGCACCCAACGGCGACACGATGGGTCGAACAAAGCCCTTATCCATTAGATCATCAATCTGAATCCACAACTCCCGCAACTCAGACGGTTCCATCCGATAAGGATCCATCAAGATTGGGTGGGCACCAGGCTGTAAGTCTATCCAAAACTCAATGTCATGTTGAGGGGGGTAGAGTCACAACCTCATCAGGAAAAACATCAGGGAATTCTCTTATGACCTCTGGGACATTCATCATTCATGCATCTGCCGACTCCACCGACATCCCATCTAGCATAGAAAGGAGTGGCTCTATATGTCGACTCCCCTTTTGATAACTCCACTCCCCAAAAAAATCCACACGCCGTCCATCTTCATTGGAGAATTCAATCCTTCTCCGATAGAAGTCGATGATGGAATGCCTGGAGAATAACCAGTAAATTCCTAGAATGACATCGTATTGTTGCATCTATAATGAAATAAGGTCTCCACTGGACTCATGTAGTCCCAACATCAGTCTAAATCCCTGGAAAAAGTAAGATATGATGGTCTGACCCCCAACTGGTGTTCTAAACACTAGGGGCGCCAAAATTCTCTCGGAATATCGAGCCAGAGCATGGGATAATTCAGGCGTAACGAATGAGTGCAAAGCTCCCGAATCGAACAGGGCGGAAAAAAGAGTGCTGAATAAACTGATCGTACCTCGAATGACCTCTGTTCCCACCGGAGCTACAAACTCTGCGGCGTGCAACTATCCACGCCCAGCCCCTCTTCCTCGCTGTTTTCGACCACCTCCCCGACCGCGCCCTAGTCGAGGTCCCTGAGGAGCACCCTGGTGTCGGTCTCCTCCTACAAGGTCGTCCCTCTGAGGGCCAGGGGCCTACTACTACTGCTGAAAAGGCTTCGCCGGCAATGGATTCCGCTGAGCTGGGTGCTGGAACTGCCCACCTCCACCATGTGGAGCTCGAGTCTGACACCTCCTCTGGACGTTCCTAAAAACTCTGAAAGAGAAACACTTAGGTCGTAGCCCTGTGGAAAAGGGGCGAGGGCCAGAAGCTCGGGACTGAATCTGATAATGCCTAATCCCTTCTTGTCGAAACCTGAAAGGCCCTATCGCTAGAGACCAGGTGCTAACCGCCTTCCCCTTTGATGAACTCATGTGGCTCTATTCTCATGGTGTGCCTTCCTTCAAGTGCATCCTCTCAACTTTCTCGGCCTTCTTATGTACTGCTAGGTACGTCAAAAGAGTGAAGGGAGTGACAGTGTACTGAAGAGAAGGACGAAGTGCCTCCTCTAACTGTCTTTCCTGAGACTCCTCATCCAGAAAGAGATCCGGGGAAAAGCGCAAGAGATCTTTGAACTTGATCCCCTAGCTCCCTCACTTACATGCTTCACTGCTGAAGGGAGAGAAAGTCATGTCTCTTATCAACCTTCACCGTAGAGGAGAGGAACTACTCATGAAATTCCTTCTCGAAATTGGCACATGAAACCTCTAACTCTTTCTTCACTCCCAGGAAAGGCATCCACCACTGATGTGCTTCTCCTCTCAGATGACTAATGTCCAACGAAACCCAGTACTCCCTCGGATCACAAATTAAAGAGAACGTGATGGCTAGCTCCTTGAGCCATCCATCCGTTACTTAGTCAGAAATCCTGCCCTCATACTTCTTGATGGTTTGTCGCTGGAAGGAGCACAAAGTCCTCTTCCATAAGTCATCCTCCTCATCTCTATCAACCCTCTTCTGGTCAACTGCCTCGATCCGCTGGGCCTCAACCGCCTGAGTCACTCGTGGATAACTTCCGGGTGCCATAGATGCAAGGTAAACAAAGAATGCCTAAGCCCGAGTAGAAAGGGAATTTTTATTTTTATTATTAAATTTTTCTCCCCAAGGTGCCCCAAATCAATTAAAAACACAATCAGTTTGATGGATGTACCTTTTCTAGGGTCTCTGCCCTACAATAAATGTAGTCTCACTTGGTCGTTTGATAGGCTCAGAGTCCTTGAATCGGATCACGGGGGGCCCTAAAATACTGTGTCCTATCCGGTCCTCCCTGGCCTATTTAACGGACTAAGATCACCTAACATTGTTGCCCTACCATCCCATGCAATCCTCAATGTGCTTAACTCCATACTTCATCCTATCCCTCAACCTGCCTCTGATACCATTCGGTCACGACCTGCCTTCACCAATAAAATGGAAGAGACAGTAGGTTTCCAACCCCTTCCTTCTTTAAGTTGAAGAAGAGATAATGACCCCTGATCCCCACCTCCAATAGGCCCCGGAGTGGTGACTAGCACCCAGGGTATAACATTTTCAAAATATGGGAGGCATTACCCTTTTTAGTTAACCAAGATTGGGGGAAATAATGAGTCAACACCAAACACCCCCAAGTATAGAAAACTCAAGGTAAAAACCAAACAACATGAATGTTTTAATACTAAGACTGAATAAAGTACAAGAACTCAAAATTACAAACCAGTATGAAAAAAAAGGGTAAGCAGAACAACACCGACCAATAGAAACTCCAACGTCCAAACTACTAAGGTCTCGTACGGCCTCCGAACTCCTCCTGGCAACATGAAATTAAATGTAGTGTGATCATACAAAGTATACTCAGTAGGAAAACCTAAATCTCTCGTTCACAAGTGGGGAGATGTCTTAAAGTCCCATGAGAAACCGAAGAACCAACATCTATCAAGGAATCTATTCATCCCAATTCATGGGCCACACTCACCAAGTAACACAAGCAGTAAGGTAATTGTAAAGAAGAAACTATTTGGGTACCCCGCTCCACCATTTCCCCCACTAGATAGATGCTCATCCCTAATGGTAGAAATCCTAATGCTACCACGCTCTTCCTGCCCACACACTCATGGGCCTCACAACCATCCACATCCCTTCCCGTACACACCTGGGCCTCATAACCAGAACCCCTGCCTGAAAACACCTGGGCCTCATCCCGAGGATTCTTGGGAAAGCAACCTTCCAGAAGAGTCATGGGCTAAAAACACACCAATCCAAACCTACCCAAACAATCTTGGGTGTAAGGTTGCCTCTAGTCATCACAGTCGAGAGAATAGGTAGTAGGAACGAGAGTAACTTGGGGGAAACACCCTTCCCCATGAAATGGGGTGTCCGACACTAAGTGCCCAATGCGGGTGGGGTGCGACTAAACCCAAATCATACAGTTACACATATATTCCAACACACAACCCAACCTATGGCTCCCCAACCTATAAAAGCAGGTTCCCAAGCACTGCTGCCTTAGAAAACAGGCACACAACAAAAAATTCCCAGTTTCCCCTATTCAAGTTATAATTTCATTACAGTTCAGTATGAGCTAATCCCTTCACTACTGGGCAACTAACAGGCACATTCACAGATGAAACAACCATATGGAAGAATAGAAAACCATCGTGCAATTTAATCATTCACACCCGGTTCTCTTGTGAGTTCACAACAACTAGGGATAAAGTGAGTTCCCTCGAAGTAATGGAAACAAAACAAACCCCGAGACGTAGCCCCATGTCCCCAAAATCCAAGTGCCAATGGTTTCTCAACAACATAGGAATCCACCCCAATTCGTTATATAAGAAGAGTAACCACACAACCTCAGATTCACAACCAGCGAGAGTATAACAACAGGGGATCCCATCCAAGAAAACCATAAAGTCACCCGCAATCGGCCCATGAAAGAGAACAACCAAACCTCTACCTCCAAGACAAGGCAATCTTGTGCAGGTATATTTAGATTTAAAAGATTTAACACACTCCATGGTTTCAATTCCACTGTGCTTTAACTGGGGTTATCATAGAAAAGGGTTGATCCTGGTGATTTCATTTTATCTAACTGAGTATACGTAATTAACCAACTCCACGTTACGGTTATTTAAACATCCAGGAGCCCTGAGGATCATTAGTGCGTAGAGAAAGACCACCAACGTCCATGATTTTCATTGAGCATAGGCCCATACAAAACACAACACATATCAACATAAAAGAGTACACCAGAACATCGATCACACCCCATTTTATTCATTAAAGGTTCGTTCATTATCTTCATTAAGTTCTGTTTCATCAATTTACACAGATAAAAAAGCACGCCCACCTTGCATGATACACAAAAAGGAGAGACGATGGAGAAATCCCTACTTGATTGATCAAGGATCAATGTTAAGTCCCCCCGTGGAAACTGGAAAATAGGGGTAACAGGAACTCCATAGAAATAGATCAAGGAAAACATCACAGGGGTACAACTCGTCTGGAGGAAGGGTATTCCGAGCTCAGGGTGATAGAGAAAAAGAAATATAGGGAGAAGAGAGTCCTTTAGGTTATAAAGGCTGAGATACAGCATCCCCCGGGATGGTTAAGATATGGATAAAAACTCGAAACAGCGGAAGAAGCGGGATTGTGGGTTGACCACGTGGTTGGGCCACCCCACACGTCCAACTTAAAAGGTCCCCACCCTTCGAGGAAGTTAAAACAGACGCACACCTTCTTAACCAAGGATTCCTCATAAGATGCGGTAGAGGAATTTCTGAAAACGCGGTTAAAGGCATGAACAAAATGCTTGGTTTTCCATTTAAAGAGGTACCTTAACAATTATTTAATTATATACCATTAATGGGCCTTAAAAAAGGGGTCAGAACATGGTTTAAAACCCTATTCGCGCAAACCAGAGGCCCCATTGAAATACCCATGGTGGTCACCGGTAGGCTCGGTCTATTGGTAGACCAAGCTACCGGTTGGATGAGGCTGCCGGTAGGCCGACGCTACCAGTAGGCCGAGGCTACCAGTAGGCGGAGCTACCGGTAGGCCGAGGCTACTGGTAGGCCGAGCTACCGGTAGGCCAAGCTACCGGTAGGCTGAGCTACTGGTAGGCCGAGGCTACCGGTAGGCGGAGCTACCGGTAGGCCGAGGCCACCAGAAAGCCGAGGCTACCGGTAGGCCGAGCTACCTTTAGGCCGAGCTACGGGTAGGCCAAGTCCACCGGAACTCCGAGGCTAGCGGTAGGCCGAGTTACCGGTAGGCCGAGCCTCCGGTAGTCCTAGCTACCAGTAGGCCGAGCTACCTGTAGGGCGAGCCACCGGTAGGCCGAGCTACCGGTCGGTCGAGGATACCGGTAGGCCAAGGCTACTGGTAGGACAAGGCCATTGTTAGGAGTCTTAAGCTTCACCGAGAAGCTAGGATTGCCTTCCAGACCACCCAGAACACCCCAAACATCAGATTTTCACCATGTAATGGACCCTGAAACCTCGGGCCATTACAGCGCTAAAAAAGATCCAATACAAAGACCCTTTATCAGCACTAGAAAAGCACTAATAAACAATCCCTTTATCAGCACTAAAATTTTAGCGCTAATACAGGAAGGATTTATCAGCGCTTTTTTAGCGCTGATAAAGAAGACTATTATCAGCTCTAAAAAAGGGCTGATAAAACCCTAGTCCATTTTTTTATAAAGTCGGTCAAACAATGCCCTCCTTTCATCGCGACCTAAATCTCTCATGGTACTAGAACCATGCGACTCCCCTCCGCTTCCCACTAAGTTTCACGTTTCCGAACCTCCACCGCCCTCGAGCTTCTCATTGTCGGACCTCCGCCGCCTGCTGAGCTTCGTGTTGCTATACCTCCTCCGCCCTCGAGCTTCACTTTGTCAGACCTCCTCCACCCTCAAGCTTCACGTTTCTGGTCCTCCTCCGCCCGCTGAGCTTCACATGCCGGACCTCCGCCACCCTTCGAACTTCTCTTTGCATGGTCTTAAAAATATATAAACCCCCTTGTAGTGGCTTATCATATGATGAATGGTTTATTTGGCCCAATGAATTGATTTTCCCTAACAATGATCCAACCGTGAACACCCCCCCAAAACCACCAAAATTTCTCAAGCAAGACTCAACTAAGGAATAATTTTGGTAGTTGGTATATGGGAGACCTTAGATTTGTGAGTAATCAAATGGGTTCTACTCTAGTTATCCTTGAGGTGATCTATTGAGTCTATTTTTGATGTCCCCAAGTGGCCTTGTTTATATTGATTGTCTGGTCACATAACCAGGTGGTGTTCCATGAGTGAGTCAATTTCCATTAGAACTTATAAGTCAGATATCATCCTATGTTTATCCAATTAAAATTACTTTCTTTCCCATAAATATTTTAATGGATGATTTTGTGATTATGAGTTACTCCCATTGATTAACTTTATTATTTACTTTTAATATAGTTTGGTTTTTATCTAACCTTGATTATTTATTTTTTCTTTTATCATTACTCCATTATTATAGGATTTTCAATTAGTATAGTTTTTTTACAATAAATCAAAATGTGGAATCTTTGGGGAATGTTTGACATGGGTTGATTTTCATTAAAAGGGATTTCTTAATATGTTTTTTGTTCTTTTTATAAAAGTAGATTAAGTTAGGAAAATAGAATTCCTTATGAATTTTATCATTTAAAAAAATGAAATATATATTTTAAAAATTGGTTGACCACAATGATTTGTTTTTTAAATAGTTTGAAAGAAATTTTTTAATAGATGGAGTGAATCCGTGAGTGAGAGAAAAAACATGTTTTCATTGATGGAAGTGTTGAGGTAGTCCAATGAGTGAGCTAAGCCAATGATATATAATTTTTCAGTCTCTTGACATCCCATGATATTAAATGCGAATCAATCCTTATTTAGTTCTTCAATATGGTGCGGTAAGTGATCGGCATCAGAAAGAGGAATCCCTCTCGATTGAAGGATAAATTCATTTCAAAGTTTTATATCATTCAATAGGGACATGAACCATGATTTTTAACCTCATGAAATGAGAACATTGGACACACATTTTAATATATTGTGATTAGAATTATGATAATGTATTTTAAGGTTGAATATAATTTAACAATATGTCACACGGTTTCATATCATGCAACTAGAAAATATAGTGAGGGTGAGGTGAATTTTTCATCCATAGAGTCCCTACACCATCTGAAATATGGCTAGAGGATGAAAAAGGTCTAAGATCATGATTCATACACCAAAGGGGGTGTGTCCTATAATTTTTGGTGTGTCATGAAAGAATAACCACCTAATGTGAGAAGGGGATTGTGGTGGCTCAACACCACACGAAACAACATATAACTAGGATGTTAGAATTTTATTTCAAATCCATATATCTCAGACTAAAGGGATGGTTTATTCATGTATAATATCTCTTGAGAAACCTAGAATTGGTGAAAATATTGATATGCGCATCATCAATGGTTATCATTGAGTTTACACAATCAGAGTGAAGTTTATGAAAAAATTAAGGTCCTTCACACTTGGATTCTAGTTTCACTAGATTCCTCCTAGGTATCATCAATTCCCTTAGATCAAACACCATGTCACCATAAAGTAAAGAATGAAGGATAAACTTTTTCATTAAGGAAAACACCACCCGGTTCTGATGCATTTCGTGGTCATCCAATGCTTGAACCCCATTTTCTTCGAGGGGTTCCCCCCTTCTTTCCATCATTCCATCAAAGTGACTTTGTCTGGCAGTGCATTTGTGTGGCATGATGCCCAGACCACCAAGATTTCATTACCCATCATTCCCCTTCCCCTTTTGATCTTCACCTCCCACTCATATGAAGCTTACCAACTAGAAGGGATTATGAACATGTTCAAAATCAAGGGACCTCAACGAGAGATCATCTTCCCACTTCAATAAGGAAACTAACTCTAGATCCAATGCTAGATCCATATCCCACCCATAATTATTATCTTCATATTTAATTCTCATGGTCTTAGTGCCCATGTTAAATCAGACTTCCTCACTGTAGAAATGAAAAATCATAATGTCATTGTTGTTGTTGTCAAATAACACAAAAACCCCTATAATAATCATAGAATTATCCTAGAATATTAAGTTGCATGAATTTATACACTCTGACCCCTCCAATAGACACAAATGGGTATTTTGGCACAATAAATATGTTGTTGAGACTGTTCAAGATTGCAATCAATTCATCACTACCACGGTGTCCAACGACGACACCTCCTTCTTTATGACTTTTTTTTTGGAAGTCATGACCCTCTTCAAAGGGAATATCTATGGAGTGAACAAAATACCTTCGATCCCAGCCACCATCCATTATTTTTGGGGGTGACTTTAATGTCATTTCCAACCCAATGGAAAATAAAGGTATAAGCCCATTCCAGAGTAATTCCATCATGGAGTTTGTTCAACTCATGGCTAGGAAGGGCCTCATTGATCTTAGCTTCTCATGTGACTTTTTCACCTGGTGCAACAACTGCAGGGTCCATTACCGCTTGTGGAGTCTATTGGATAGGTGTCTAGCTAACATGAAAGCCATTAACCTATTCTCAAATACCATGTTTTCCGTCTTGCTTGAGGTATTTTGATTCAATCCCCCCTCTTGGTTACCATTTCTCCTTTGCATGATCATCAGGAGCAGTTTCACTTCCACCAGTAGTGGGTTAACATCCTAGGGTACCAGGACATGGTTTGTGAAATATATAATGAACCCTTGTAGGAGTATCGGTCCACCTTCATCCTCCATGACCTGACCTTGATCCTCGATATGTGTGTGTTCACCCCTTCCTCCTCAGGAACCTTCACCACCTGGGACTACTGTCGCATATGGGCTCCTTTAGAGTATTCTGATAGATGGAATGATACCTTGTGATTATTGGATTATTAACACCAGTTTTAGATTTATGTGTGACTATATAATTATTATATTTTCTTATTATTTCTTACACACCACCACTTGAGTCGAGTAACCTAATTAAAATCCATATTGGTACTTTGGTTCTTATGTGGGTATGGTTTTTTATGTCATTGTGACATGTGTATGTGTGGATATATGGGTATTTAGGCATGATGATATTGAATTTAGGGTAGAGACCTAGGATTGGTAGATGTATCATTATTGATTATTCTTGTGTTTGGTCTGGGGTGATTTGAGGAAACTATAATAAATCTAAAGTAATAATATTTAATGAAGATAAATAAATATTAATGGTTAGGATCTATTAATCTCTATTTTTATAAGGAATTCGTTCTCTTATACTGTATTTGGAAGTCATGTTTTATGTATTGAACCATAAATTCTAATATTTGAGATTCAAATAGGATGAAGATGAATAAATATTAGATGGATACTAATCGTTTGACAATAGAGTATGAGAACAGAGTGAAAGAGTTCATCAAGTTTGCAAAGGATCACACAAAGGATCCTTCTAAAATCCTTTGTCTATGTTTACGTTGTTGTTATTAAAGACTACTTACTCCAGAGGATTTTGAAGAACATTTTATATTTCACGGAATAGATCGGAGTTATAAATGTTGGAATAAACATGGAGAAAAAGTGAATGTATCTATTGGCTGGGATAATAATGTGTTTTATGGATCATCAGATATGAATACAAACATGGATAATGAAGAATACTTTATGGAGGATGTGATTATAGATGTCCATTATGATGAATATTGTATTGAGGAAATGAAAAAAAAAATATGAACTCCGTGATTGCCCAAAATTGTTTGAGAAGATAAAGAGTTGTGCAAAGACACTATAGTATGTTGGTTGCACTAAGTATACAACATTGTCAGTTGTACTGAAGTTTCATAAATTGAAAGTAGGAAATAGATGGAGTGATGTCAGTTTTATGGAACTACTTTCTCTCTTGAATGACATGCCCCTAGAAGGTAATGATCTCACAAGCCAGACATATGAAGCTAGACGAATGCTATGCTCGATGGGCATGATTTCTGAAACAATACATGCATGCCTAAAAGACTGTATATTGTTTCTCAAGGAGAAAAAATCACTTACAGAATTCCCAATGTGTGGTTCTTCTTGATACAAGAAATATAAATCTAATCCTATGAAAGTTTTATCGTAATTTCCAATCATTCTATGGTTTAGGCATCTATATGGAAATGAATAAACTGCAAGACAATTTTCATGGCATGCAGATAAAATAAATAAGGAATGGAAATTATGTCATCCGGTCGACTCTCCTCAATGGAAGAAAATTGGTCATGAGTATCCTGAATTTGGAAAAGAGACGAGAAACCTTCGTCTTGCGTTATCTACAGATGGAGTGAATTCTTTTGGTTTTCAAACAAGCACTCATAGTACATGGCCTGTTATGTTGGTAAATTATAACTTTCCACCCTGGTTATACATGAAGCAGAAATTCATCATGTTATCTATGTTTATATCAGGACGAAAACAACCAGGTAATGAGATTGATGTTTATATAGCTCCTTTGATCGAGGATTTGAAGTTATTTTGGGATTCTGGTGTTATGTTGTATGATGCTTATAAAAGTGAATACTTAACATTGAGAGCAATGTTGTATGACACAATAAATTATTTCCCTGCTTATGGAAATATTTTAGCCTATAGAATTAAAGGAACTCGAGGGTGTCCCATGTGCGAAGAAGATACAGAATCAATTAGGTTGAAACATTCAACGAAATATATATTTCTAGGACATCGTAGATTTATACCTCATCGGCATAAGTACCGATCTTGGATGACATCATTCAATGTAAGTTTAGAACAACGTGCAACACCGTCTCCACTAATACGTGATCAGCTGTTTGAGAAAGTAAAAGATCTGAACACTGTTTTTGGTAAACAATATTTAAAAAACCTTAAAAAATCGGTTGTAAAAAGAGATCAGTTTTTTTTTGAATTACCATACTGGAATTGTTTGTACGTCAGACATTTTATTGATGTGATTCATGTGGAAAAAAATGTATGTGACAGTGTCATCGGAACGTTTCTAAATTCCCATGGAAAAACAAAAGAAGGAATTAAGTAAAGGTTGGACATGGTTGACATGGGAATAAGAGAAGATTTGGCTCCTGTGAAGGGTGAAAATCGAATGTTTCTTCCTCCACCTGCTTACACTCTTTCTAGGGAGGAGAGATATTGGTTTTGCAACTTCTTCAATAATGTAAAGGTTCCAGCAGGGTATTCATCAAATATAAAGATCATTGTGTCAATGAATTATTTGAAGTTAATAGTTATGAAATCACATGATTTCCATGTTTGGATGAAAGATCTAATTCATATAGATTTACATTACATTTTCCCAAGAATGTTCGTCATACATTAACCAAAATTTGTTTCTTTTTCAAAGCTATATGTAGAAAAGTTTTAGACCCGGTGAAATTTCTAGCTATGGAAAAAGAAATTGTCATCATATTATGTGAATTAGAAACATTCTTCTCACCAATATTCTTTGAGATGATTGTTCATTTGATGATTCAATTAGTGAGAGAGATTCAAATTTCTTGTCCTGTGCACTATAGGTGGATGTATCATGTTCAACGGTATATGAAGATTTTGAAAGGGTATGTCAAAAATAGAAGTCGTGCAGAAGGTTTTATAGTGGGGCGATATATTTTTGAGGAAGCCATTGAATTTTTTACTGAATACCTATATTATGTGGAAAGTATTGGTCTCCCGAAATCTCATCACATGGGACGCATTGAGGGTGATGGAATTTCTGGAAGAGAAGCTGTGACAATCGGTATTACAGATCGGTAGCAGGCCCATTTTATGTTTTTCATAACAGTTTGGAGGTTTCTCCATATATTGAAACTCAAAAAGAAATTCTTAGGCAATTGAATCCATAAAGGGATGAAAAATAGTTATCAAATACACATAATCACCAGTTTATAGGATGGTTTCAGGACCATATTTTTAAGCAGTTGGATGAAAATCCGAATTCAATTTCAGAACGACTTCGATGGCTAGCCACTAGACCAAATGTGTATGTATTATCTTATAGTGGTTATGTAATTAATGGTTATACAATCTATACAGATGAACATGATGAATATAGTACCATGAAAAATAGTGGAGTTACACTAGTGGCTGAAGCGATGCATGTTTCGGGTAGTAAGGACAGAAATCAAATTTATGCAAATATGTCATACATTGGCATTATCAAACTAATATGGGAGTTGGATTATATGACATTCCAATTGCCTATTTTTCAATGCAAATGGTTTGATAACAACAGTGGTGTTAAAATAGTTGAATGGGGATTTGTGAAAGTTGATTTTATTAAACAAGGGTACAAAGACGAATAGTTTATAATGGAATCACAAGTGGTACAAGTTTTCTAGGTTCCAGGTCCTCCAAACCGAATGTGGTCGATTGTTCTATTATTATCCAAAACTACTGAAGGTTCCTATGATAATTCAGTTGAGGATGATCCTGTCAGTGGTACGTCGCAATCATTTCAGAGAGGTCCCAATGTAGATGATGTTTGGTATATTAGAATAGACCACAATGAAGGGATTTGGATAATCGATAGAGGTGTCAAATCCATTCAACCTTAGAAAAAAAAGAAAGAGAGTTCAATAAATAGGTTATATTTTTTTGTAATATAGATCTTGTTATATCATGTTATTATCTTATCATTACTGAATTTATGTAATCTAAATTAACTTTTCAGCCACATTTGTAGATAATCACTTCTGCACATTCAGGTGCTCCTAACCTTGAGGCTAAACAAGTCTATCAAGCTATTGTTGCTACAGCTGTTGCAGCTTCTGCTGCTCCTGCAGCTGCTGCTGCTCCTGTGGCAACTCCTGTTTCTCCTGCTGCTCCTCCTACTGTGGCACCTGCTACTCCTACTACTCCTACTGCAGCTGCTGCTGCTCCTGCTGTTGTGGCTCCTGCTGCTCCTAGTGTTGAGGTCCAACAACCAACTGCACATGCCATTGATACCAATTCAGATGAACATATATATGATGTTGATATCGATGAAACGGTCAGGAATGAAGGACTGACGTCGCAGAAAACACAGGTGCGTCGTAGTTTGATGGTAGTAGCCAATGTTCTTAAGGCGAAAAGCAAAGGCATCAAATTTTAAGTCAAATAAAATGCACAAGGCCAACATGTGAATCCCAACAAGGCTATGTTTAGCAGCTAAATTGGAGTTTTCACTCGGCAACGCATGCTGATTGACATAGATTCATGGTACCATGTTGTATCTGGGCTGAAGGTTGTGATATGAAAAGAAATTTCGGTAACATTATGAATTTATTTCTTTAATTTACTTGCAAATAAAATAATGAAACAATGTCTTACTCTTCTCAATCTATTATAGAGTATATTTATAGTAGAAGATTCACACAAGGATAATGTACTAAGGCTTTCAGGAAGGATTCATCAAGGTTTTCGCACCATTTTAACTATATGTCACCTGAAAGATTTGAACGGTAAAATAAACCCGCACCCACCAATTTTCTACGCTCACCAGATATCCCAATAAGCATGGGATGAATTTATTGGCCGCCATGGGGATGAGAAGTTTCAGGTACATTGTGGGTGATAATAAGTTGTTTGAGGATACTTGTATTCATCACTTTCATTGCCAATATTTCATTTATGAAACCAAAACTTTGTACTGAAAATAAGGAACGTTCATCAAAACCAACATATCCCTATCGTAAAGCAAGGTTGGGGTACGCTTCATTAGAAAAGAAAATGGTACGTATTTTAAATTTACAGAAATATTTTTAGGTTCCAATAAAAAACATCATAATTATCTTTCTATGTTTATATGTATATTGATTATTCTAAAACCAAATACACTTCCATCCCACGTCATGTGATATGGAAGGAGGCACGTGTGAATAAGGAAGGGAAGTTAGTAGATGGGAACACACAAAAATTGTGGGAAATATGTGTAAGTATGACATGATGATAAAAATATTTGTTTTAAATTTCAATTAATTAAAAATAATTAGTTATTTTCCTATATCCGATAGTCATAGGAATTATCTACTCCTGTAGCAGATACAGACCAATTATCGATGGCTTTGAAATAGCCATAAAAATACGGTCGTGTCAGAGGTGCGGGGTTTGGGGTGACACCCCGAGTATATTTTGAGAAGAAGAAAAAAATGGATGTTACAAATGAAAAATTGGAACAAATGAGCGATAAAATAGCAACCCTTGAAGAACTATTGAAATGGTAGGGAGAGTTGCTAGCAACTTTTATGGGTGGGAAGAAAAGGGAAGACACAACTCAGGAACAACCAGCACGTGAACATACCCCCCCCCCCCCACCAGCTTTGAGGTGTGCCATTCCCCTCAAAGAACTATCTTAGCCGTGGTAATAAATATTCTAATAATTGTTCCCATGAAATGTGAATTAGACAAACACTGATAATTTTTCTATACTAATCTTCTACAAGGTGATAATGATTGTGATTTATATCTGTCAACACCCACCTATCACCTTGTAGCGAGGGCTACAATGTTAAATATCCCAGATGCCACGCTACATAATAGACCACTTCCAAAAGATCATCTGAAAGTGATGATTACTGTAGCTCATGAGCCAAATGCAGAACTACCTATTCCACTTGATGAAGATGATATTCAAACATTCCAAAAGGATATTGGGAAATTCATTGCATGGTCGTCACAACATGTAAGAGTACATGCAGACAAAGTGGTATTTATTTCCTTTTTTTCAAGATAAACCTTTAACAATTAATGAAAAAAGGGTTTGAACCAATAATTGTTGTTATAGATGGAGACAGGGAAGGGGGTGACAAGCGTCGTCTCAAAACCAGGTAATGGATCGACCAACCACTCCTAAGGAGCTACTGAAAGCACAATAACACCACCTGTTCTCTATCCACATTTACTAGCATTGAAGACTCATGTGGATACGAAGAAAAAAGATGGTAATAGACATATAGTGGTTTTTGAAGAGAATATATATGGAGAGGAAAGTCAAGATTTCGTTGCTGCTGAAAATATAAATGAGATCTTTGAAAACGGTTGGCTAGGAGTCACAGTTGTAAATGTATATATGAGGTATGTTTCCGTGAATAGATTTTCTAAAAGCTAATATAATGTGAAAATTATGACTAAATTCATTTAATATTGTTGACAGACTCATTTATGAAAAACAGTTGAATGAATTTTCCCTTGAGCCAAGATTTGGACTCATTAGTCCTCATACCACATCAACACACCTTACAAAATTAGAGCCATCAAAAAAGGATGCAATAGTGGACGGATTGCTGAAAACATTTGAATGCAAGATTATAGATGATAGACTCTTTCTAATACCAACCATGCAGGGGTAAAACTCTACTATTAAAGAATATCAATTATATTTTGAATTCTATTATTACTTATTCCTTTTTGTGTTTTTAGGAAACATTGGTTTCTAATTGCGGTGAACTTGGATACTCCAAGGATTTATTTTCTCTATTCAAAGCAAGGATATCCATCAAACCGACCACACATGATGGAGTTTGTGAATTTGTAAGACACCACATCTTACGTTTTAGGTCTAAACATCAAGAAATATAATTTATATAATATTTTACTAAGGATTTTGTTATGATAGGGAGTTGTATCATTATCGTCTAAAAAAAGAATGAGGACAGGGGCTAAGCATAAGGAGGTGATAAAGTACTACGTTTGGACAAATATCAGGGTATATATAATAAAATTTCATTATCCAAACACATCTCAACACTAGTTACTTATTCTATTAATGATAAATTTTTTGTCATTTTCCAAAACAAACAAAAAATAATTATTTCGGTTATTATGTTTGTAAATTTATGAGAGAGATCATTTTTCATCAACTAACTATCATCCCTAAAGAGGTATTTTCAAAAACAACTACTAGTTCGTTTAATTTATTTATTAATTCTTTATTTTTATATTTTGCAGTAATACTCTGACTTCCGAAAAGCATCATACTCACAAGACGATATAGATGTGTTCAGAAATGAGTGGGCCACATACCTGATGGAATATTGTACACAAATGAAATGAAGATCTTACTTGGGGACATGTACAATTGGTGGTCATTTTTTAGACGGGTTAAGGGGATCAAAAGATGAAACATTATTGTATGTAAATGTTCGTAGGAAAATTTTAATTGTTATTAAATAAAAAATCATTTCTCAAAAGATTCAGTTTACCATTTTAATAGATGATATGCACCAGCAACACGCAAGAATGCTGAACCACTCAAAGGGTCTCTATTTTGTTTAAAATGGACACAATTTTAAGTGAAAACAACAACTGACTTACGGAAATTTGACCAAACAAATTTGGATTGTGTTTATCCTTTATGAGAATGATCCACGGGTCCTTTGTGACATGTAAGAGTCATCGTCACCTCAATCTGAGGCATGATGTGGCCGCTATAACTCAAAAGGTTTCTCTTTTCTTTAAAATGGACACAATTTTAATTGAAAACAACAACTGACCTATGAAAATCTGACCAAACATATTTGGATTGACTTGATCTTTTCTAAGAACGATCCATGGGTCATTTGGGATGTGTAAGAGTTAACCCCGCCTCAATCTGATGCACGGTGTGGCCGGTATAACTCAAAGGGTCTCTATTTTGTTTAAAATGGACACAATTTTAAGTGAAAACAACAACTGACCTACAGAAATCTGACCAAACGCATTAAGATTGTGTTTATCCTTTAGGATAATGATGCAAGGGTCTTTTGTGATGTGTACGATTCATCCCCACCTCAATCCAAGGCACGGTGTGGCCGATATCACTCAAAGGTTCTTATTTTGTTTAAAATGAACACAATTTTAAGTGAAAACAACAACTGACATACGGAAATCTCAACAAAAACATTCGGATTGTGTTGATAAATTAGGAGAACAATAAAAGGGTCCTTTGTGACGTGTATGAGTCAAACTTTCCTCAATCCAAGGCATGGTGTGACCGCTATCACTCAAAGGGTCTCTCTTTTGTTTAAAATGGACACAATTTTAATTGAAAACAAAATATGACCTATTAAAATCTGACCAAACGCATTCATATTTCATTGATCTTTTATCAGAACGATCCATGGGTCCTTTTGGATGTGTATAAGCCAACCTTGTCTCAATCCGAGGCATGGTGTGGCCGGAACCATTCAAAGGGTCTTTATTTTGTTTAAAATGGACACAATTTTAAGTTAAAACAACAACTAACTTACGGATATTCGACCAAACACATTAGGATTGTGTTGATACTTTAGGAGAACGATACAAGGGTACATTTGTATGTGTAAGTGTCATCCCCACCTAAATATGAGGCACAGTGTGGTCGCTGTCACTCAAATCGTCTCCCTTTTGTTTAAAATGGACACAATTTTAATTGAAAACAAAAACTGACCTATGAAAATCCAACCAAATGCATTAGAATTTTCTTGATCTTTTATAAGAAAGATCCATGGGTCCTTTTTGATGTGTATGAGTAATCTATGCATTAATACGGGGCATGATGTGGCCTCCATCACTCAAAGGGTCTCTCTTTGGTTTAAAATGGACACAATTTTTAAGTGAAAACAACAACTGGCCTATGGAAATCCGACCAAACCCATTAGAATTATGTTGATATATTATTAGAACAATACATGGGTCCTTATTGATGTGTAAGAATCATCCCCACATTAATCTAAGGCATGGTGTGACCACTATCACTCAAAGGGTCTCTCTTTGGTTTAAAATGGACGCAATTTTAAGTGAAAACAACAACTGACCTATGGAAATCTAACCAAAAACATTCGGATTGTCTTGATATTTTATAATAACGATCCATGGGTCCTTTGTGACGTGTGAGAGTCAACATCACCTCAGTCTGAGGTAGGGTGTGGCCAGTACCACTCAAAGGGTCTCTCTTTTGTTTAAAAATGATATAATTGTAAGTGAAAACAACAACTGACCTACGAAAATCCAACCAAACACATTATTATTGTGTTAATCCTTTAGGATAATTATTAAAGGGTCCTTTGTGACATGTATGACTCATACCTGCCTCAATCTAAGGCATAGTGTGTCCATAAGCTCCGAAATGGTCTCTCTTTTGTTTAAAATGGACACAATTTTAAGTGAAAACAACGACTAACATACGAAAATCTGACCAAACACATTTGGATTTTGTTAATACTTTAGGAGAATGATCCAAGTTTCCTTTTTGATGTGTATGAGTCATCCCCACCACAATCCAAGGCATGGTGTTACTGCTACCACTCAAAGGGTATCTCTTATGTTTAAAATGGACACAATTCTAAGTGAAAACAACAACTGACCTACAGAAATATGACCAAACGCATTCGGATTGTGTTGATCCTTTAGAAAAACGATCCACGGGTTCTTTGTGACATGTAAGAGTCATCCCTGCCTCAATATGAGGCACGGTGTGGCCGGTATCACTCAAAGGATCTCTCTTCGGTTTAAAATGGACACAATTTTAAGCGAAAACCACAACTAACATACGTAAATCGGACCAAATGAATTCTTATTTTGTTGATCATTTAATAGAATGATCCAAAAATCCTTTCTGATGTGTACGAGTCATCCCCGCCTCAATCTGAGGCACGGTGTGGCCGCTATCACTCAAAAGGTCTCTCTTTTGTTTAAAATGGACACAATTTTAATTGAAAACTACAACTGACTTATGAAAATCTGACCAAACACATTCTTATTGTGTTGATATTTTAAAATAATGATCCATGGGTCATTTTTCATGTGTTTGAGTCATCCCTTCCTCAATCCAAGGCACAGTATGGCTGGTACCACTCAAAGGGTCTCCCTTTTGTTTAAAATGGACACAATTTTAAGTGAAAACAACAACTGACCTATGGAAATCTGACCAAACGCATTCTGATTGAGTTAATACTTTAGTAGAACGATCCAAGGGTCTTTTTTGACGTGTATGACTCATCTTTGCCTCAATAATAGGCATGGTGTGGCCAATAGCACCCATAGTGTCTCTCTTTTGTTTAAAATGGACACAATTTTAATTGAAAACAACAACTGACGTATGGAAATATGACCAAATGCATTTGTATTGTCTTTATATTTTATAATAACGATCCATGGGTCCATTGTAGTGTTTATCAGTCAACCCCGCATCAATAAGAGGCATGGTTTGGCCAGTACCACTCAAAGGGTCTCTATTTTGTTTAAAATGGACACAATTTTAAGTGAAAACAACAACTGACCCATGGAAATTCATCCAAAAACATTTTTATTGTATTGAACCTTTAATAGAATGATCCACGTGTTCTTTGTGACATGTATAAGTCATCCCTGCCTCAATCTGAGGCACGGTGTGGCCGGTCTCACTCAAATAGTATCACTTTTTTTAAATGGACACAATTTTAAGTGAAAACAACAACTGACCTATGAAAATCAGACCAAACCCATTCTGATTGTGTTGATCCTTTAGGAGAACGATCCAAGGGTCCTTTATTATGTTTAAGAGTCGTCCCCGCCTCAATCTGAGGCACGATGTGGCCGATAGCACTCAAAGGGTCTCTCTTTGGTTTAAAATGGACACAATTTTATGTGAAAACAACAACTGACCTACGTAAATCCCACCAAACCAATTCAGATTGTGCTGATACTTTTGAATAAAAATTCTAGGGTCCTTTGTGACATTTACGAGTCATCCCATCCTCAATCCGAGGCACGGTGTGGCTGGTATCACTCAAAAGGTCTATCTTTTGTTTAAAATGGAAAAAATTTTAATTGAAAACAAAAACTGGCCTATGAAAATCCGACCGAACGCATTCATATTGTGTTGAACTTTTATAAGAACGATCCATGTGTCCTTTTTGATGTTTAAGATTCATCCCGGACTCAATCTGAGACACGGTGTGGACGATACCACTCAATGGTTCTCTCTTTTGTTTAAAATGGACACAATTTTAAGTGAAAACAACAACTAACCTACTGAAATCCGACCAAAAGCTTTAGGATTGTTTTGATCCTTTAGGATAATGATACAAGGGTAATTTTTGATGTTTATGAGTCATCTCCGCCTCAATCTGAGGCACGGTGTGGCCGGTAGCACTCAAAGGGTGTCTCTTTGGTTTAAAATGGACACAACTTTAAGTGAAAACAACAACTGACCTATGGAAATCCATCCAAACACATTTGGATTGTGTTGATCTTTTATAAGAACTATACATGGGTCCTTTGTGACGTTTATGAGTCAACCCCGCCTCAATACAAGTCACGGTGTGGCTGGTACCACTCAAAGGGTCTCTCTTTTGTTTAAAATGGACACAATTTTAAGTGATAACAACAACTAACCGACGGAAATCCAACCAAACACATTTGGATTGTATTTATCCTTTAGGAGAATGATACATGGGTCCTTTTTGAAGTTTATGAGTCATCCCCACCTCAATCTGAGGGACGGTTTGGCCGGTAGCACTCAAAGGGTCTCTCAATGGTTTAAAATGGACACAATTTTAAGTGAAAACAACAACTGCCCGATGGAAATTCTACCAAATGCATTAGGATTGTCATGATCATTTATAATAACGATCCATGCTTCCTGTGTGATGTGTAAGAGTCAACCCTGCCTCAATCCGAGGCATGGTGTGGCCGGTATCACTCAAAGGGTCTCTCTTTTGTTTAAAATGGACACAATTTTAAGTGAAAACAACAACTGACCTACGGAAATCCGACCAAACACATTCGGATTGTGTTCATCCTTTAGGAGAACAATCCATGGGTCCTTGGAGACATGTAAGAGTCATCCCCGCCTCAATTTGAGGAAAGGTGTGGCCGATATCACTCAAATGGTCTCTTTTTGGTTTAAAATGGACGCATTTTTAAGTGAAAACAACAACTGACCTACTTAAATCCGACCAAACGCATTCATATTGTGTTGATATTTTATAAGAACGATCCATGGGTCCTTTGTTATGTGTACGAGTCAACCCCACCAACCCCCTGAACTGCCCCCACCCCCCCCCCCCCCCTGGACACCAACCCACCCCCTGGACACCCCCATCCCTCTTGATACCCCCACTCCCTGTAAATCCCCCCGAAACCCTGGACACCATCCCACCCCTTGTAAAGCCCCCCGGACACCCCCATCCCCCCGTACACCCCCTACCCACCCTTGGACAGCCACCCCAAACCCTTGAATATCCCCCAACCCCCAGAATTCTATATTGAATTCTTTATGTACTTAATTAACTTATGAATTATGTGTTAATGGTGTACGGGTGTACTTGTTGTATAGGTATACTTGGTCTAATTAGATTATGATTTATGTGTTATTTTTGTATGGGTATACTTGATCTAATTAGATTATTGAGATGTGGAATTTTTTTGTAGGTGTTTCGGTGTGCTGCTGTAGATTTTTTCCTAGCAGTAAACAGGGCATTTATCAGTGCTAAAAAAGTGCTTATAAACTGCACCTTTATCAGTGCTAAATAAGCACCGATAAAGGATCCGTTTATCAGAGCTAAAAGAGTGATGATGAAAAACACATTTATCAGCGCTCTTTTAGCACAGATAAAGGGTTGTTTTATCAGTGCTGTTTTATGCTGATAAAGTCCACCTTTATCAGCGCATTTTTAGCGCTGATAAAGGTTTCCTTGATCAGCACTCAGTAAGCGCTGATAAAGGGTACCCTCCTTTATCAGCGCTGATCCTTACAGCGCGTTTTTAGCGCTGATAAAACCCATTTTTAACACTGATAAAGAATGTTTTTGTAGTAGTGGTTCCAGTTTTCAGAGGTTGGGGAAGCTTCTTATCTCATTTTTTAGGCAAATTAAAGTTGTTTCTTGGTGAATTGAAAGCAGTTATTCTCAGGAAAGTCTCCGTTTAGGGTTCTTTGTGGTTTCCTCTAGATCTAAATCTCCCTCTCCCTCAATTTTCTAGATCCTCACCCATTGTCTGTTGATATAGGGTTTTTGTTACCTTGGGTGTTAATTTTAAGGCTTGATTATGCTAGAGACGGAGATATAGAGTGGTTTATGTGGAGCGTTTTCCTGGATTGGGGGGAAGTTTCTTGTCGTCTTGGCCAGTCATCCTCCCTTCGCCCCCGATGCACAAGTCATGGTTCTCTTTTTTGAGGCGGTGCGGTTGCGACGTCACCTTCATCATGCGACGGACCTCTGGTTGTTGTCTTCCTCCATCGCAAGGATTTCATTAAAAAAACACAAGGGTTTGTGGAGAGGTCTGGCCATGATCCTTTGACTTTCACCCTCCATGTTAGAGAGGTAGAATATAGTTCACAAAATATGAATCATGAAGAACCTCAAGAACCAGTAAATAAGGTATTTAAAACTATAACCCTACAACCACCTACAAAAATTATTCCCAATCCCGCAAAAAGAAATCATCTACGGATCAACTATTTAGTGAGTTGATCCGTGTTCTTTGTTTAGAAGGGATGAACATGGGAATCGATGATCACACATAATTAAACCCCTACCTCAAAGTTTTGTTATTGTATTGCGAGATAGAAGTCGAAGATGTTAACGTTCGTCACGTTCGCCACATGCATCTGATCTCGTGCCCGTTCGTTGGATAATCACTCTTCGATGGAGGTGGTTCTTCATTGGAGAAGTGTAATCCTCCCAAAAACTCTCCCCTTCTCCTTTTCCATATACATTCCCCCAATCCCCACCAAAAATGATATATCTAACATAATAGAATATGTTAACTATTTAGTTTGTTGGAATAATTTCAAATTAGATTAATTAATTAATTGTTCAGTTATTATAATTAACCAAAGGGGGTGGCACAATTTAAGTGGGGTAAGTTCAAGAGGCTTCCCTACATATAATAGGGAGTTTAAGGGTTTCTCCCATTATGAGGATTTGGGTGGTCCCCACCTTTAGGAATTCTAATTGGGGTGTATAGGCTCGAGTGGTCCTGACCACCATAACCCATGTGGGAGGTTTTAGTTCAGGTGGTACCCACTTTTATAACATCCACACGAGAGGTTTCAACAAATAAAAATGTTAAACATTTTTATATTATTTTAATCTTTCATGAAAATCACAAAAACTAACTTTCACCCTCGACCAACAGCCCTCGAGGTGAAAGTCTCCTTAAGTGAATACCGGCACTACGATATCAATGGTTTCCTCATATTTCAATTCCGAGAACCAGTTCAAAAGTTACAAAAACCCACTCGCATGTTTACTAAACGTACCTGAACAAAAGTTTAGAAATTCATTACGGGCACTCCGGGCCTTGGAATCATGCACCGTTAATTTTCACAGACTCGTAAAATTCCCATTTAATTAAAAAAAATTACATGGAAATTCCAGGTCTTTACATCAAAAGAATGGTTAAAAGTCAAGAAAATACCTAAGCATACATCCCAATGGATAATAAATAACAAACATGACACCCCTTGAATGGATACCTATGATACCATGTCTCCTGTAAAATAAATTGGTGGTGGTAATCAAGAAGAGCCACCCTGGAGCATGGTTCCCTTGCTTTTACCAATGTCATGTAAAATGAAATCTACCGACACACAAATTCTAAAGAAGGGTGTGAGGCATGGAACATATTATGATAACACCATGAATATATTTAATTACTTTACTCATGAAAACTAATAAATTAGTTTGAAAACGTTTTCAAAACTAACCAACATTGAAAACATAAAATTCTCAAATAACTATTGAAATCCCTATGGTTTTCCATTTAAAATAAAACCAGTTTTCCCAAATAATTAACAATAAACAACATGATTAATATACCCAACATAACTAGGGTAATAATAATATCATCAACAGGTAATAAAATTAATACAAAACGGGCATAATATGTCTCATCACTTAAAAATAGTACCTTCAAAATTTCATAAAGCATATAAACCCATCCAACATGAGTAAAATTATTCCAGGGATCTAACCATCAGGCTCATCAGGAGTGATTAAACAAGTATTCTATCTATATAAAAAAATGGAAGCTCTCATATTCCTCCTTCAGCCCTCTCTATGACCTCTCATGGTATCTCGATAACTAACATTGAAGTTCACATGGTCTTCCTACACAAAGGCTCACGTGGTCCTTTGTAAACTGAATTGGAGGCTAAAATGATCTTCCCTCACATGGTCTTCCCTCCAAATGTTTCTATGGTCGCTTAAAAAAACCCACCACTCACATCCAAATTAACCAATGTTCTATATCCTGCCAACATATTCACAAGGAAGTTACCATATCAAATAATCTAAAACACTAGTTATTTCAAAAAAAACTTTACCATTTATTCAAAAAAAATAAAGAGGTTAAATATTTCTAAAGCCACTTTAAAATCCTTTTTAAATCATGAAACCTCTTTGAGACATTTCAAAAAATCACTTTGTGTGCATACAAGCCACATGCATTTGTAAAACCCTATTTAAAATCCCAAATTTACAATCCAATCCCTGAAACACATCTAACATTGAAAACACATCAACAATAAATCATTTAAATTATGATCAAAATAAGTGTAACCAAATGGGATTAGATATTTCAATTTAATCCATGGAAAATTCTCTCAAATATAGATACCTACCTCAAATTCATTCCAAAACTCATTGCCTTTGACAATAACCTCTCAGAGGAGGAAATATAAGGCCTCACACACATAAAAAATAAGAAAATAAACCAAATAACTCATCACACACCATATATTCAACCAACAACCCCACTAGGGTTTCACACTTCCAGAAAAATTGAAAACAAAGCAAGGAGAAGGGGGAAGAAGGAACAAACCTAGAAGAAATAGATTTATATAAGCTAAAACACACATATCTCTAAGAGAAATCACCATGTAATGAGAGGGGAAGATACACTACCAAGGAGAAGGGATTTTCATTATGAAGAATGAAAATGGTCCCCCAAAAAATAAAAATCCAATATTGGTATTTTGGTAAAAACTCACATTTTACGCGAGTTGGACATGCCCATACTATTTGGATGCTTTGTTAGGAAATATATGCACCAACCATGCGGGTGCCACATTCCACATAGAAAAGGGTTGCACTATTTCCCTTGGGTGTCACACAGTTTGAAAAACCATGATAAAACCATGAAAACCCCCACTATCACCAACTACAGTACCCTCACATAGTTAACTACATAGTTAAGAAAATTTTTTGCTAACTGTGCGACTTAGCCCGTATTCCCAAAAAATCCAATTCTCTACTCTTGAAACTCATGAAATCCAAGAACACATAAAAAGAAAAATAAAACCAAAAATTAAATATACCAATGACCCTGAGGGTATCAAAAACTCCCCATTATGCCACTTTTTGGCCCTATAAATTTCATAGGCTCCACTAGAAGAAACATTGGTGTGGCCAATGCTCCCTCACCCAAGCTTCCAAATCCTAAGTCTCATGGTTTTCACCACCACATTACTAGGGAAAACATACTAATGAGATATACATACCATATAGAAGCTTTTTCTAGAAATCCATGATATAAATAGGTTGCTTTAGTATGGTTGTATCAGGATCAAACTCTAAATATTCTGACTTGAAAACATAAGATGGGTTCAAATGGTATATCTTTATCTAGGAAACAAAGAAGATGTCATGGGTCATGGTTATCCATGGTGGAATCTCTAATTGATATCCCACCATTACCAAAAACCACACAACAGGAAACTAACTGATATAATATGTCACCAACATCCCCTACTTACCCAAAAGATGATTTCCCAGCCGAACTGATACCCAAAGAAACACCAGGTCACCAAACTAAAACTACAATGGGTGATGATGATGATGGAAATATAACTTCTAGAAACTATGAGAAGTCACTAAACATTTATAAATCAATCAAACATCCTTGTTCTTATCCTAAAAAATAATTGGTCTAACCAAATAACAATTTCACACCTCATCCCAAAACAAAATGGATTAGCATGGCCACATGTATAACACCTCAAATGGGGACATCTTAATTGAGGGTTGATGAATGTTGTTTTTATCAAAATTTTCTAATGAAAGCTTCCATTTCCATGAACTTATAAAATCATGAACACATTCCCACAATATATCCTCATATGTATGGATGATCTTCTCAAATCGAACATCCATCTACGAGTGATATTTGGTGCTCAACATTATCTAGGTTCCCAAATCCTTTTAGTGTCCCTTCTAAAAGCTAGATATAAAATGGGAATATTAGTCTAAAAATGTCAATGAAATCACTCTATGAAGTTGAATAACCTCTCAAACATACATAATTATGAGTTCCTCTACCATATTTTACTTCTTAATGGGTATAAAATGGGATGATTTCATTAGATGATCGATAAAAACCCAAATAGAATCCTTCCCATGTTATGTATGATGTATACTAATAATGAAACACATATGGATCTGATCCCACTCCAACAAGGTAATGGGAAGTGTCTATAATAACTCAGTTATTCTATAATGAATTAATTTGATCCTCTAGTAGGTCAAGCATCAAGAAATATATCCTTCTACTACATATCTAATCCCAATCCACCAATACTAGCATCTCAATGTACAGAACATCATTTTCATCTCTAGGAGAATAACTGAACTATAATAATGCACCTCATTCATAAACTCAGGGATTAGGCTCAATGTAATAACCATTATTCATATAAAAATAAGAGAACCATTTGGAAACTGAGACGAATCACAAAAGGTATCCCCACTATTTGAGGAACTACTAATATACCGGTACTTCAGGTTTGATACCTGCTCACTCCAAACCCAATCAATAAGAGAGGGTGAAATTTTCACACCATCCAAGTAACCCATCCATCCATCCTCCCATACCTCTAATATCATATTATAAAACAAACTCATCAGACCCCACTCATCAACTACCTCTTGAATAGCCAACACTGGGTGTGTCCAACTCAATGTATCAGTGACCACATTTCCCTTCGTAGGCATACAAGAAATCACAAAAATATAACTTTTAATGGTATTCCACCCAACTTCACTACCAAAGTTTTAGGTTCCAATGGGTGAATGTATACTTCCAGATCTTATGATCTAAATACACTATAAAATTATTCCCCAAAAGGTAGTGTTTCCATGTTTTATGAACTTGTATAATAGCTTCCAATTCCAAGTTGTGGGTGGGATAATTCTGCTTATGTGAGCGTAGCTACCATGATCCATAGGCCACCACAAGGTCATCCTACATCAATAATCCCCCAAATCCCATAATCTAAGTGTCACAAAGCACAAAAATTCCATATTAGGCATTGGAATAATCATAACACATGTGGATGTCAATCAGCTTTTCCACTCCTCTAAAGAACTCTAGAACCTGTCAACCCACAGAAAATGCATGACCTTTCTAGTAAAAACTGTTAAGGGAGAAGTTATCCAAGAGAATTTCTACATTAAATATAAGGCCCTAGTTCTAAGAAATTACTTAATATTGAGTTCAATCGAGATTTCATATTGAGGATCTTTTCATGTTTAGAGTTTTATAGAATTAGGGAATTACAATTACTTTACATCTCAAATATTACAAAGTAGACAATTTTACTCTATCCAATTTTTCCAAAAGAATAAAACTCCATAAAATAAAACATGAATTCTTTTCTTGGTATAAATCTTCTTGAATTCCTCCTTTCTCTTACCATTCCTTATACCACTTGAAAAGAAATTCAATATCCTAGGATGAGTCTAAAAATCTCAGTAAGGGTTATAAAACATGGAATGAAACCATTAGTCCATAAATACATACAAATCAATGAAATCATACTTTTCAATCATAAAACATATTCTCTTTAACATAACTTAAAAATGATAAGATTTTATGAATAACACATCCAAATCATAAATCACAAAGATAACTTCTGTCATCCATAACATACTTACATTATAGCTTTCACAACTACATAAGGAGTTATGTTTTGAATACCCCACAGAGTATTTTCCCTAAATCTCATAGGAGGAACATTTATGTTTACCTCTATCATGTTACCCAATTCATTAGAGAGTTATCTCGGGCACACAATCCCTCAGTTTATAATGGAACCACCCAAATACGTAAACAATTCCCAAGAACCATAACATATTCCGAAAAAATAAAATAAGTACAAAGGAAAGATAAAATATCCACATTCCCATCCCAATATAACATTTCTAGATAATGAAATAGTAAATCCATTTCCAAAAACATTTAAAACATTTTCTTAACATATTTTTGAATCAAAATGTCCCTTGACACTATTAAAACATTTAAGGAATTAACATTTTAAAACATTAATGTCCATATAAATAAATACATAAAACCATTTTGAAAATATGGACATTAATGAGAATTATTTAGAAGATTAAATCTTTAAAACAATTAAAACAGTATTTTTTTAAAGAGTCCCTTACCACTTGAGAAAATAATTGAATAAAACTAATTAAATAATAACATTAAAAGAAACCAATAATATCATGAGAATAAAGAAATTCATGATATAATATGTAAAAGTGGAGGATATAAACCTAATATGATAGTAAAGGTGAACAATATCAAGATATTCCCCTAATGAAAGGATATTGATATGAAGTCCCTTATGAAAATTCAGCAGCCTTACGACGTCACTTTAAAATTCATAAAATGAGTTGATTGCAGAGAGAAGGGTTCCTCATCTATTTCACATAAAATTGACATAAATAAGTATATATAAGAACATATCCCAACATAATAACATGGAAATTAAAAGACATAACATAAAAGAAGTATTTGACCAAAATAGGATGGTGAAAGGTCCTCATACCTTGAGTCTGATTTGTCACGTATGTTCCTTTTTCTTCCTGAATAAAAAAAATAAGTTAATTTATACTTTATTAAGAACATTTTTTATGTTTTTTATTTTTTTATATCACTTATTAACACATTATAAAAATTAGTAAATTATTTAAGTTAATATCGGTCGTTTTGTCGATAGTGGGTACTTGAGTTGAAAATGATCTTTTATAATTATTAATTGCCCATGTGGTAAAAAGTAAATTATCTCAAGAATAGTATTCCTGATTTAAATAAAATATATATGCAGTATATATGTATTTATAATAGTCCAAAAAATTTGGATATAAGAAATGAAATGCATTGTTCATGGAGACAGTAAGTCGTACGTACACATGGACACTGTTATCATTTCTTCTTCATATTTAAAAGAATTAAAACTAAAAGATACATTGGTATATTATAATTACATTATAATGTCATATTTTATATAATTTACATAAGTTCATTAATGTTACCATTTATAGGTTCCATTTATGGTATGAATGGGTCATATCACTTTGAGGGGGCGATAGTCCTCAATTCCTCAAATGGAATAATCGTATCTACACATCATGAAAAGCATAAAGTTATGTTTGTAAATAAAAAATACAGTGTCATAGAGAAAATATAAATATAATATATATCATATATAATTACAGACCAATCGTAATGGCCACCATGAGATGTGGTAGGGGAAAATCCAACAATCATTTTTTTGTGAGGCAGCAGTTCGATGTACACAAAAACAGTATGTTCGTATCCATTAGATGGAGGAGTGTGTAAGTGTAGTTCGAATAATCATCATAAAACATCCAATTACATTGGATATATTGGTTTTGTTATAATATAATGTAATAAATGGAGTTTATGGGGTTGAATAAGGAAAATAATCAGAAGAAGCTTAAGAGAAGACATTACCTAAAATCGGGTAACTCTTTTTGATATAACCTAAACATCCTTATTGAATTGAATTATTCACATGGTAAGACTTATAGGAAGAATAGAGGTATATTGAAAGCCTATTTTTGTAGATTTCGGATGATCAAAGGGGGCCTAGGAGGTGTGAGTAAGGGTTAGTGGTGGTGGCCTTTTATAAGAGGGGGGAGGGATACTTTAGGAAAGTTTGAAAGAATATTTTATTATAAATGGATTTTCTGATATCAAAAGTTTGAAACTCGTTTAATTCTAATATAATATGATTATTGTTCAAAATAATCTCAACCAATATTTTCTAGGAAAGTTTTGGTTACAAATTTATCCTTATCATTTAGCTTCAACACTTAGTTAACTTATTTGACTCTTACTATGTCTTCTTTCATAATCATACTTTATGGTTAATATTTTTACTATAAAATGCCAATACAACCTAAAATGGTTAATTAATGAAATTATCAACCTTTTACAAATAATTGGTCTGAATAATATATTTTTAGGACTATTATATCATTTAATAAAATAGTATATTTTGAAAATTATTTATGTCAATTTATATAGTATTCATATAATTACTTTTAAAAAATCTATACCAACTTTAGTTTGTTGAAAAACCATCATTACATTTATTATTACTAGTAATACGTGTCCTAAAATTATTATTGGAATTTATAGTTTCAAAATAAATTAATTTTAATTTTTATAATCTCATTTATTTAAAAAATTCAATAATAAGGTAATCACTACATCATCATTGTGTCATAAATAAATTTATTTATTTGATGTATAAAGAGTATAAATAAAATAAAATGATGTAGGAAATATTTTGATATTTCTAATGACTATTTATATTCTAATATATCACTTATATAACACATATAAAAATTGTTTTAGTTAAAGATATGTCTTTATGTTATATTTTCCTTAACATTAAATTAAATGTAATTAAATGTTATTTTCACACACAAATGGATCCATGGGGTCCTAAAATCGACCCATGGATGACCATGGTCGGATATTTCTCATAAAATAGGATTAGGAGACATTTTTGGGTAATTTATTAATATAATAATATTATTTTTTTCCCTTATTTACCAGATTTACCCTTTAACCAAGGTAAATAAAATATTTACTGAAATAACTATTCATATTATATAAATAAATTAACCTATTTAAAAAACATTTTCCTCCTGATTCAAAATATAGAAACCATTTTTTTGAATTCAAAACACAGATGTTTTAGATATTAATCTAAAGTCAATTCTCATTGTCAAAACTAAAAAGCGTGTTTTTAAGAAGTAAAGACAACCCAAAGATTGAAATGTGTTTGTGTCCAATTTTAAAGTTAAATTACATACAATGAACAAAATTGTATTTAATAATAAAAATATAATCCAATTAATCTTTAAAAACAATTTAAATAATTATCTAACTATATAAACAGATTACATGAAAAGACAGTTTTGAATTAAAATGCAGTATTTTTCATTATTCCTAAAAATATGAATTTTATCAGAGAAATACCAAAATTTACTCAAAATAGAATTTGATGATAAAATTATATAGAATAAGTTTATGTTTTTAAATAAAATATATAAAAGTGAAAAAAAAAAATTTAAATACGGTTTTCCTTCAATAGGTTCTAAAATGATCATTTAAAAATATAAGAGTATTTCATTGTTAAAATCAGATTCATTCTTATTTGAAGCCTGTGATATTCATTAGATAAATTTAAAAACATTAAACAAATATATATAATTATAATATAATTAGTTATGTTCATTCTCGGAAATACAATGGCTATGTGTTAACTACCATTTAAAATAATAATAATAATAATATATTATTTTTTGGTATAACTCAATGTTGTGTAGAACAAAAGATTCTGTAGAAACCCACGTTTGTAGGTCGAGTACTCTATCAGAAAAAGTGCCCTATTTAACATAAAATTAAAATATAATTTATAAATAATAATAGATATGAAAAATTTATCATTCTATAAATAAATAGGTTGTTATCATAAACATTTATAATACCCATCCAAACATAGGAAATAATGGATATTAAACACATTCATGGGCTTATCCCAAAGGAAATACTGTTTGAACATTATATGGATCCTCTAAAACTCATACCTCAAGAATTACTTGGACGGAAAAAAAATTCTATTAAATCAAAAACCGAAACATGGAAAACATTGTATATATATGGCGATCCATAAAACCACCCAACACAGCCTCTAGATAGTCAGAATGGTCATCCTATATCATAGAATACACCAATATTTCACTTATGAACATGTCCATGATGGATTCCAAAAATAAATGGATGATCTGGTTCATCAACATAATAAATAATCTAGTAGAATTGGTAAGTCCAAAAGGTATGACCAAGTACTCAAAATTCCCATACTATCCACAAAAGGTATTATTTGGAACACCCTCTTCCCAAACACTTAGATGGTTGTACACTAAAAAAAATTTGATCTAAGAAACCCAACAAGACACCTTGATATGATCTAACATATCATTAATTCTATTAAAATTGGAATTTATTCATCATGGTCACCTAGTAAATCTTATAGTAGTCTACAAAAAATAGAAGTTTCATATCCTCCATCATTTAAAATATCTCTAGATAATAACATGGTGACACACTGGGAAATATAAAACCCTTTCCCCCAAGATCCTCTAGCTGAACTTTTATCTTCTTCAGCTTGGTTGGATCCATCTGATAAGATGGTAAAGAAATCAGTCTCATCGTTAGAAGTATATCAACAGTCAACTCTACATCTCATTAGGGAAAAAATCCTAAAAAGTCCTCTTGAAATGCATTTGGGTGCCTATCAACAACGATTGGGATGATGACTTTTCATTTTCCATTATCACCTTAAAGGCCAGTCATACAAGTATCTGGTGAAATAATTTTTTAATAGTTATATAATAATATATTTCATATTCTGAAACTAATATATACACATAATAATAAATGAAACGAAAATAGTTCATGATGGTCGGAAAAACCGCAAAAATAAACTAACATTTATCATTCAAATTTTAACAATTGAATCATCCTCATACAAGATAGAAAAATTATATATTAGACCATTTAAAAATCATGATGCTCATTAATACAATTTCTTTTCACTTCAAGAGTTTTGTTTCCATTTTATAAGAAAATCCAAAATTATACATGGATGAAAGATTATCTGATAAAATTAATATAATTTGTGGATCTGAAATTTCATAATTATCCTATCATTAATGTTTTACCATTTTATGAGAAGTTTAATTTTTTAGTGGATATTAAAAAAATACTGATTTTTATAAAATCATCATTTTAATTATATTTAAAAGTTATTTTGTGATTTTAAATTGATCTCTCTGAAACATAATTACCTTTTACTTTTATATAATCTAATTAATTATAATTTGACAATATTTATACCTTATTTAGGTATAAGTACAGTTTTTCGATTAAAATCATTTTTCCTACAAATCTATTTTTTGTTGCATTTTGACGATTAAATATTAAATGTAATATTTCAACTTATGTGTTTTTAATTTTTAAAAATGGATTCCATATTTTTAATAAGGATTTACAAATTATGTTACAATGTCATTTTCATTTTTAGGCACAAAAAAGTTACCTTGGTGAAAATAATATTTACGCCAATATATGTAAAATAATGTAACAAGTTAAAGTTAAAAGATATAAGCTTAAAATAACAAAAAAATACAAAACTAAATGGGTTTTTTTATATTTATAGAACTAAAAAATTATTTAAAGCCTTAATTATCATCCAAAATCTTTTTAATTAATTCCAACTAAATGAGAATGGATTTAAATATAAAATTATATTTATTTAATCACTTTAAACCACACCTCCTTAAGTATAAATACCACCACTCACCACGAAATTTATCCTCAAAAGCCTTGAAGTTATTCAAATGTATACCAAAATAACTCCTCCCTTCTATCCACAAATAAAACATCTTCTTTTCTCACCCAAAGACCAATTCCAAGTTCATCAAAGGGTCCTTCTAGGAGGTTATATTCAAATGGTAATTTTCTAAAAAAACCTCTCTTAATTTCATTTCATTTTATAACTTCTATTAACCTCCATAATCCATAAAATAATAATAAATGTAGTATCCTCTGTATGCTGGAATTTTATATTTCTAATTTAATATCTTTTATCCACCCTTTTCTCATCTCCTCTTATACAATGAAATGAAACCATTTTCCAAATTATGGTGGTCCCAAGCTGTATGGATAATGATATTTAATTTTAAATTACTACATTTAAATATAGTCATAAAAGAATTATTCTTGTTAAATAATATTTTAATTTTTATGTTATTAAATATTTCATGTTCTATAAATAATATATATACATAATATTAAATAAAATGAAACTAGTTCTTGATGGTTGAATAAATAACCAAAATAAAACAAACATTTATTGTTAATATTTTTCAAATGTATCATCCCTATACCAGAAATAAAAATGATATTTGAGTCCATTTAAACTTTTGTATGTTAATTAATACCTTTTCATTTCAATTATTGTCTTATATTTCCATTTGACAAGAAAATCAACAATTATACACAAATGAACCAACCATGAAATCAACACACCCAAAACTATAAAAATAATGAAATATTATTAATTAATGTGTGGTGAGATGTTATTAAAGTAATACATACGGTATTATGAATATTATTATAGTTTTATAAATAAATAATAGCATTCTTTAAACCATTATACTGGAGGTTAATGTATGAAGAACTAATGTGAGGCGTGAGGTAAGGGTTTCTCATCTCACTTTTACTTCTATGAGATATCTGAATTATTCACCACCTATTAATTTTGTGTGGTGTATATACTACCCATTGATATATCATATCATTAATCTCGTTATCTTAAAAGCTGTAAATTTTTTATTTGATAATTAATACTTTCATGGGGAATACGATTCTTCTGATTACAAAGTGGTAAGTTATTTCTTATCTCAATTTCTATTCATTATGTTAATATTTTACTTCATTGATTATTCCATGTTAAGATTTTCAGTGAGGTGAATTTTTTTTATCTTATGTTTTATATAAATAGGTTTTATATTGATTTACCCCTAACACACATAATCAATTAGTTTTGTTATTTCTCACTTCAATGATATGAAATTTATAAGGGACATTCTTTCAAAAATTATATTTTAAAATTTCCATTAAAACTCTCTTTTTATTCCATGTCCATGTTTTATAAAATTGTTCCAAAAAATATTTTTTAATATCATTTTCTTATTTTTTTAAAATTCATTTTTACTCTTGATTGATTTTTAAAAAAACTTGCATGAAAGGATTTTTTTGGTTATTTTATAAATGAAGTTCTTTGTGAATTATCAAATAAAAGTACGGAAAGAATTATTTGTTATTTACACAACAAGAGATGATTTTATACCCATCATTATCCCCTAATTAATTTATGTTTCCTTTACAAGATTACAAGTTTATTTTCAAATAAAATTTTCTCCTTAAAATTACATGTTCCTTTAAGATTAAATTATTTTAAAATGGAAATGATATTTTATTCAAGAATTATTTTAACTGATCTATCATAATTACTTTCCATATAATATAAAAAATTTATGTTACTTATGATTTAATGAGGAAACAATTCAAGTATAATATCCGTATTATTTTTATGGTTATTTTATTTTTACGATGGAATGATATTTATGAAATATATTTCTATTCTGTGGGTTATGATATGATGAAATATTTTTGAAACCCATTTATTTTCATGGATTCTGATATGATGAAGGATTTATGTTCTTGTAGCACACATATGTATGGTATTAATTACATTATGGGTGGGACTTGTATCTCCATAAAATTCATTGTTTATGTCTTTATATCACATGATATAAAAATGGGAAAAAGATGATGGGATTTATCCATAATGGGAAATATGTGTGTCCAGATCTACTATGGGAAATGGGTGATTTATAATCTTCTATGGTAAACAAGTGTGTTGTGATCCACTATATTGATGATTTTGGTAGTTAACCATGAAATAAGAAATATTTTTTTATATTTATGATGGTTCCAAAATATTATGACATGATCTTATGGAACATTATTGATTTATGGGGATTTCTCACTCTTATATTCTATGTTTTTCGAATTTATAATGTTTATTCAATAAATCTTGTTTATAATATATGATAGGTTAGGTATTAACATTGAATTTATGATCATGATCACATAAAATTATTCACATCTAATGCTTCTATATGATCATGGATTTATATCTCTTATGTTTATCCTTATTGAGCTTCTGAGTTCACCCTTTTATTTTTCTATCCCATAGTGTTAAAGAAAGGTTTATATTAGGTATGCATAAGTGGAGTACTATGTTAGAATATATTTTTTATATATGTTTAATGTATTTCATAAAATAAGAATAGTTTTTATCTAATATTCAAATACTCTTAACCATTATGGTTATGGCATGGGTAGAAATTTTATATATTGAACATTCATCCAAATAGATGTAATATTTCGGTCTGAAAAGGATGATTCATTATAGACACCTGCCTCAAATTCAGTTTAAATATCCATTCCATAAATGATGGAAAACCTAATGAGTAAGGAAAATGTCTCACACATATAATCTAGAAAAAAATAAATCAAAACCCCCCATCACACCCCAAATATTAGTATAACACTCTAACTCGGGTTATACACTTCCAAAAAAATTGAATGATAAGAAAGGAGAATTGGGATAATGAAGAAACCAAGAAGAAAGATCCTACCTCATGCCAAAATACCAAGTTCTATAGGAGAAATATCCAAGAAGAGGGGAAGATCCACCATTAATGGAGAAATGATATGTATGATGGGGGATTAAAATGATCCCCCAAAAAAATATAGTTTTATTTTAGTAAAATTCAAAATTTTAAGTGAGTAGGACATGGCCTCATAGTTTAGACACATGTTTAAGAAGACAATGCGCCAAGCGTATAGGTTCCACTTTCCATCATGAGAATGGCTACACGGTCACCCTCTTGTGTTTCATTATTTCAAAAAACATTACCAAACCTGGTAAAAACCCACTATCACCAATTTCATAACCATCCAACATTTTTACACATGTTTAAACAAACTATGTGCTAACCATTCACTTTGATTTGTCTTCCCAAATACTCCATTTTTCTACTCTCAAGACTTGGGAACTCTAAATTTTCAACAAAAGAAAAATAGAAATCAACAGTAAAGGTATTATTGGCCAAGTGGGTATCGCTGATATGATTATTTAAGAAATAAAGTTTATTTTAAAAACTCAATATTATAAATGTGGGAAAATTAAATATTATTTTTTCTTATAAAAATCAATTAAAATCATTTTTGAATGAACTATATTTTTAAAGTATAATATGAATTTTCTGAAAATAAAATGTTTATTTCCTAATCATTAATAAATAAATAGGTATTTGTTTTGATATATATTTCATAATTTGGTTACTCTTATTCATACCCACCTATTCAATGGCTATGTTTTCAAAGCCATAGTAAAATAATAATATTTTGTTGTCGTTTAAGCTCATTATTTCATGTCATATACACTATCAAATATAATGTTATTATTTTAATATATTGAGTTGTTACGTTCTCCCCTATCCCATTTAATAAATTTCATCCTTTCAATATAAAATTGTGTTTGATAACCAAGGGATTGAAATTTGTAAATATATTTGTGGAAAACCCATATCCTGAAAAGGGTTAATAAAATTTCCCCTTAAAATGAGGGAAATGGAAATATGAAAGGAATCTAGAAAGAAAATGATGTTTCTATATAGGAGGATATTAGTGAGAAGTGAAAATATTGACATGAAAGACAAAACTGATGCACAAGGACTGATATAGAGTGATATAGAACAAGATCTAGTTAATGGTAACAGCCAGAAAACCATAATTTTTTTGGGGGGAAAAGATCCTCAATTCATGAGAAATTAAGGTAATATGACAAAATTTTGGTTTCAATATTGTTTTTCCTTTATTTTAGGAATTATTTCACCATTTAGACTAAAAGTATAAGTAAATATACATAGTTTATAAGTAGAATCTCATCCTTTAATCGATTCCCCCCAGAAACACATCTATTTCTGCAAATGATTAGTATTAAAGATGAATTTTTTGGAGCCTCAATCACTAAAATCAACATCATAATCCACAAAATGATATTAAGCTATTACACCTATATTTAAATATTAACCAAAACCAAATGGTTAAAACAAGGTAAGATAATTTCCAAATAGTATAAATATACTTATTTAATTTCAAAATTTCTATAATAACAAAAAATTATCAACTAAGATCATTTTATAAATTACCATATATCCCAAATAACCATAATAAACATTTCATTAAAGGGTTTTTTAACCTCAAATTTGATCTCATACCTTTCATCTTACATCCCCAAATTTTTTACTTCATTATTCAGAAATAATCATTCATTCCAAATCACATGTTAGACATTAGGGGAATATATATATCAACCCAGTGAAACATCTCCCAAAATATCATTAATAACCAGGATTAATATCTATGTAATCTTGTAATATTTTTAACTTCTCCAAAGTATCCTGAATAAAATTTAGATACTAACCTAAAAGTTAACCCTTAACATAACCATAAATATCTCCAAAAATATTACCTTGTTCATGAATCACTTTTCAACCATCAATATTATATATATCCCACTGTCCAATAGAAAATAATTAATTTAAAATTTAATTATATACTAACCCAAAGAGTTATTTGAACATTAATTGATTATTCCTACTAAAACACAATAAAAATTTTAAATAACTTCAATATTCCATAACAGAAAACCTGAAAAGGGGTGTCTAATATGTTGAACTTATGATCAATCTTAAACATATAATATAATCATGGAATAAATAACTCCTATGTTAACCTCACATGAAAACATATAAGCTTCCAAAAATTAACACAATCCCTATTCCTCAAATAAAATCACAAACCATTGAATGTATTCCATAAATCCAAAAATGGAATAAACTTCATAAAATATGACCTAAATCACTTTCTAATCAAATCACTAACCAATTTTAAGGTCACCAATACTTTCCCATCAATATTAATCCTATTCTTATCCCAAATAAACATTATCAATTTTTTTGGTTATTGGTACTAGTAAACATATGTTTTTTAATCCTGAAAGCAAACTATGGTGGATCAATCCTTATTTGTTTAATGATTTTTATGTCCAAAATATAATTGATATAATATTTTAATCTCGATAAATAAACACTTTATTCCTTTAAATTAAAATACTATAAGATAATAGGACCTACCTTGATCTATGATTTTACCCTTGGATAAACGCATTCACTCAAAAATTACAATATTCCCCAAACATTAGATATTGAACTATAAATGGTACCTTTGGCTGGAATTCATTTTCCTCAATCAAATTATTCATTTTTATTCAGAAATTACCTGATTTAGGCATATCATTTCCTAATAGAAAACATCTTCTCACCACATTGATACATTCCGTTTAGTGCCTTTTCCCACATTCTCAGCATATACGAAGTTCAATCTCCCTTCCTCTATGGTCTTCATGAAACACCTTATTTATCTTATTAGGTGTGTAATGAAACTCACCCAAGTAGAGGTTGTCAATCATAAAATAGTATAGATGATTATGAATAATCATAATTTTTTCATTTTATCTCCCATTTAATTTTTGCTTCATTACGACAATCATTCCATTATTTTTTAGCATTAACATGAATCCTCCTAGCTCCATCCATTGATTAAAACCAAATCTTATTGTATGCGAAACAATAGTCAGATTATGTAATCCTAAAAAGTTATTTATATGGTGTATAAATCATAAAACTTTTTTTCAATCTTTGACAGCATAGTTATAACATAGATAACTCATGGTCATTATCTATTTAAATCCTTCATAATGTCTTATATATAAAATGTGAATTATCCGAAGAATATCCCATGGGAGTGTCAAATCAGGTGCAAAAAAATAAGGAACACTCACCATGCACAAGAATGATTGTTGATATATACTCTACCAACTATTTTTAGGGTTATTTACCTCAGATGAATCCATTCTAAAACCACATCCACTTGTAGTATCTTGATGTGTAAATAGTAAAAACACACAATATTTTCCTTACCCAAACATTTGTTTGTTATACTATACTTAGACATACACTCAGGGTTCTTAAAAAGTTTTTTTAATCCGAATATCCAAATATTAACTATAACCTACTCTGATACCAACTGTAATGGTCTATACATATTACCAGTGGGATATAATTGATACCTATTAGAGCACTCCATCATTGGTTACAACTCTTAGGTAGGACACTTACTTCCATCAATAATTCCATTCCTTTCAAAATGATTCCCTTGGGTGGAGATCCATGCTTCACCCAAATTTTACATGTGAGAGTTACAACGAGATAATATTCTTTATTTTCTCTGATACTAACCATAAAGGACTTGGAATTTAATACATAAATATTACATACTTTAAGATTAATACTCAATACATTTCACAAATAAACACCTGAGGACCGTAATGGTTTGGTGTATTTTGAGACTCTATACATAATTTTATTATTTCATGAATGATATTTACCAAAACCCATCAATAGCTTCCAATTTAATACTCTTCATATAAATACCCTAATTAATCATTTCTTTATAACTTGGGTAAATGAAATATAACGACCCGTACTTTACATTCATTGTTAATACTTCAAAATTGAAGCACACTTATTACAACATATGAAAAAACCACAAAGGACCGTATAGGTATAGTGTCTTTAGAAACTGGGAAACATAAACATCTGGTTCATAAATCTTCTACATTGTATCCCATTTATTTCATCATATCTAGGGTCCCTTTTAGCATATTCTACTTAATATCCATCTTCCTGACCTGGGGAAAAGAAAACATAAAAGGGTGAGCTCAAATGCTCAGCAAGGGAAAATAAAAGAAATAAAAATCATATCATATCATTTTGAAAATCATAACCTGCAAAAGAGATCATAATATCTTAACATCGAATAAATCATATAAGTGAAAATGAGATCCCCATAATCATAACATGAAACTTGAAACTTTGTGGCATGCACACATAATCATGGAAAATCATTTCTTGTTAGTCATGTCTCATTGCCAAGACTATCTTAGTGGACAAAGTCCCTTTCTGAACCGAGTCACCCTCGTTCCAGTCCTGTTTCACAGAACCGGTATAACCTACCGTTCCAGCCATGTCTATCTCATGAGATATAAAATCATTACCCAATGCATTGTAGGGAGATATAGGTCCCACCCATCTTATAATGAATCCTTTCTTATGTGTGCCACATAATCATAAATCATACATCATCGCATAACCCACGTAATAAATATGGGATTCTTAAACAACATGACATCATAAAACAATTCATATAAGATAAAGGAATTCATAAAAATGTTTCCATCACAACATAATCAAATCCCTGAAATAATAGGGATAAAAACAGAACCCTTTTATTATCTTAGATGGAAAATAATTTTGATAAAATACTTGAACTTCATTCTTGAGGAAAATATCCTTTCTACTTCAAAAACACTTTTCCTTTCTTAACATGTCATACAATTTTAAAATAAAAGAAGTTGATTAAAAATAAACTTGAATACTTGTAAAGGAAGCTTCTTGTAAATAATTTTTTAGAAATCCATTCATGCCGTATAAGTTAAAAAAACATTCTTCGTACTTTTGTCGGAAAAGTCAAAAAGTACCTCATACGAAAAACGACAAAAGATTCCTTTCATACATATTACTAAAAACTCACCGAAGGGTAAAAATGGATTTAAACAATTGTAGGTGGATTTAAATAATATTACATATTTATGAAACATGGATGTGGATGATAAAATACACCCCAGTAAATACTTACGAATAAACAATCTCGGATAAAAATGAGATTGTGATATTTCCCTTACCTTAGGTCTGATTTGCTTTGTATGTGTCCGAAGCTCCTTTATAATGGTTTAAATAATGTTATTGACTTATTCCAGAATCATACATATTGATATGATATCATATATGGTCATATTCTTAGCTTCTTATTAGTTATATATCATTGTTACTTGTTACTCGGGTCTTTATTGCCTTTTGTTCTTATGTGTGTTTTGTCGAATAAATTCTTATTCTTCTTTTAAGGTTATAGATACCTTATATCCAGAATGGTATTAGTGTAACATATATCATATTTATTCATTCAATTAATTTATATAATTATATGTAATGATGATCATGTAGAACGAGTCGCATCACATCATGAAGACGGCATTCCGTACGTACGCACGAGTGATGATATCATTCCTATGATCGTGGAATTGTATTGGAGTATATATATATTATTTCAGTATCAATATTACTTAATAATAATCATAAATAGTTACTCATTACACCATTATACCCATCCTTGTAAAGTGAGGGTGGAAAATAGATTACACCACGGCGTGGAGACGGTATTCCGTACGTACGCACGCGCGGTGATTTCATTTTTCCGTAGGATAGATAGAAGGTGAATTAGGGTTGTTTCATATTTATAATAACATATCAGTATGTAATTAATACTGATGTTATTACTTTATCATGAAACAACTAAAGAAGAAGAAGTTGAAGAAGAAAGAAATTGAAAAGATCGGTAATGGATATTACCTCTTCTTTGGAACTCTTCTTTGAATCCTCCACCTAGGGAACTAAGATTGGTCTTTGAAGAAGACCAGGACCTCTAGGATTATTCTAGGGAAGTGGAGAGGAGAAAATGGTAGGGTTTTTCCGAGCTTGAGTGCTCAAATTGGTGTGAGGAGGTTCCCTTTTATAAGGGAGGAGAGGGGAACCTTAGGAATATCTCAAAATATTATTTTATATTAAAGTCAAAATCGGTTTATAATGGTTCCAAAGGGTTTTATTTAGAAGCTAAAGTGGGGATGGGTCGAAATCCTATCAACCAATAGGATTTAGACAAGTTTAGGGTATTATTTTAACCTTATCAATTAGATTTAACTCTAAGTTAAATAATTTAACTTTTACCGTGTCTTTTTGTTTTCTTTCACTATATGGTTAATACACTTACTATAACATGCCAAACGAACCCCAAATTGTTTATTATTAATATATATATCCTTATCTAAGTCATTTGGCTGAACCTTAGATTTTTAGGAATAGAATAACAATTAATAATATAATATTTGATTTAAAAACTATTTTGTGTCAATTTTGACACTATTTGATATATGATTTTTGTGAAAGTCATAACAGAATTATATATTCGAACCAAGTTGATTAAATCAACAATAATATATCATAGTAACCTAGAAAATTAGTGTAATTCATAAAAAGTCTCAAATTACATTTATTTTGGTGTTTATAACATCAATTATGTCAATATTTCATAAATAAGATAATTACTGCATCATCATTGTGTCATAATTAAATTAAATTATTTAATGTCTCAAAATTATAAATAAAATAACATTATGTTGGAAATATTTTTATCTTTCTAATGAATATTAATTGTCGAATTTATCTTATGTATAACCCCATATTGAAAATGATTTACTTATTAAACCTTGATTTTAACTATTTTAACCCTTCTTTAAATAAATTAATAATAAATGTCCTAATCTAACCCAAGTGGGCCTAAATGGTCATATTTTATTCATAAGGATGTTTTTGGTCGAATTACACTTATCCAATAGAATTAGGACATGTGTTAGGGTAATAGTAATATCATATTTACCTTTAGTTACCCTATTTACTATTAACCGCGGTAAAAAAAAGTAAAAAGTTACTATTCACCAAAAACTTATTTTTATCTCATTGAACCACATTTTACTTACTGATATCAACCGTTTCTGTCGGATTTTTGAAATTCCATTCACAGAAGCGGTAAAATTAAGTTTTATGCAAAATTCAGTTTTTAACCTACCACTTAGTGGTTTCACTATTCATCAAAAATTGAATGTTTTCAGAAAAATACCAAAATTTCACCCTAGGCTAATTTCGATATTCTGAGTCCAAAAATGAGGTCCATTTTGAAAAATAAAATTTATAAAATTTCAAAAAGTGGTTATTACTATTCATAACAGCTAGTTTTATTAGCATATTGTTGTTTAGTGAAACTCGGTATTGCGTACGACGCAAGCTATCGAGGAAGGTCGTGATTGCGTGTAAAGTAATCCAAGCAAGTGTGTAGTGAAAGATTCCATTGATGATATAAAAACAAAATATTACTCATAAAAATCTCGGGTGTTACATTCTACCCCCCTTAAAAAGAATTTCACCCTCGAAATTCGTCACTTTGTAACAAACAGATGAGGATACTTCTCCCTCATCATATCCTCAAGCTCCCATGTAGCTTCTTCAAGTTGGTGGTTCCTCCATAAAACTTTCACCAAGCTAGTGGTCTTGTTTCGTAGGAATTTTTTTCTACGATCCAGAATCTCTATCAGCTGTTCTTCATAAGAAAGATCTTTCTCCAGCGGTACAACTTCTGAGCTGAGTACATGTGAAGGATCTGGTATGTACTTTCTCAGGAGAGATACATGGAACACATTGTGAACTTGAGAGAGATTCGGAGGAAGTGCCAATCGGTAAGCTACCTTCCCAACACGATCAAGTATTTCGAAAGGACCGATATATCTAGGGCTCAACTTCCCCTTCTTTCCAAATCTCATAACCCTCTTCCAGGGAGATATTCGTAAGAACACTTTATCACCCACTTCAAACTCTAGGTCTTTTCTTCGGTTGTCGGCATAACTTTTCTGTCGACTCTGAGCTGCTCTTATGTGTTGTTGAATAGATCTGACCTTTTCTGCCATTTCATCAACGAGATCAGGTCCTAATAGCTTTCTTTCCCCAACTTCATCCAAGCAAGCTGGAGTCCTGCATTTCTTTCCATAGAGAGCTTCATAAGGAGCCATATGAATACTGGAGTGAAAGCTATTATTATAAGAAAATTCCACCAAAGGTAGGTGTTGATCCCAACCTCCTTTGAAATCCATAGAGCAAGCTCTCAACATATCTTCTAGGGTTTGAATTGTTCTCTCAGACTGACCGTCTGTCTGGGGATGATAAGTAGTGCTGAAACTCAACTCTGTATCCAGAGTATGCTGAAGACTTCGCCAGAACATCGAGGTAAATCTCAGATCCCGATCAGATATAATAGAAAGTGGTACTCCATGCAATCTTACCACTTCCTTTACATATATCCTGGCAAGCTGATCTAGAGATAAATCCTCTCTAATAGAAATGAAGTGTGCAGACTTTATAAGACGATCAACTATGACCCAGATGGCATTATTGCCTTTGGATGTTTTTGGAAGTCCTGTGACAAAGTCCATAGTGATGTTTTCCCATTTCCATTCGGGTATGGGTAATGGTTGTAACATCCCCTTAGACTTTTGTCTCTCAGCTTTAACATGTTGACAAACCAAGAATCGAGAGACATATTCAGCAACATCTCTTTTCATGCCATCCCACCAGAAGTACTCTTTCATGTCCCTATACATCTTCGTGCTTCGAGGATGAATAGAGAATGATGAACTATGAGCCTCATCCAGCAGCTCCTTCTTTAATTCGGGGATGGGAGGAACACAAACCCGATTCCTGAACTTTATTATCCCATCACAATCAAGGTTGAATTCAGGAACATTTCTCACCTTCTTTTGTAACTCGACATCTTCTTTCTGTGCCTCTTTAATCTTCACATGTATAGATGGTTGAACATTTATTTGAGAGAGATAAGATTTTTCCCCTTCCATTATAATTCCAAGATCCATCCTTTGTAAATCCATAAATATTGGATCTTTTGTGATCCTCATCATGGATAAACTAGCATGGTCTTGTCGACTTAATGCATCTTCCACCTTGTTTTCTTTCCCAGGGTGGTAATGGATTGAGCAGTCATAATCCTTAATCAGCTCCAACCATCTTCTTTGACGCCTATTCAGCTCTTTTGTGTGAAAATATACTTTAAACTTTTATGATCAGTATAAATATCACACCTTTCACCATAAATGTAATGCCTCCAAATCTTTAATGAAAAGATTACCGCAGCCAACTCCAAATCATGTGTTGGGTAATTTTGCTCATGGATTTTCAACTTTCGTGAGGCATAAGCTATCTCCATATCATTTTGCATAAGAACGCACCCCAATCCCTTCTTGGATGCATCACTGTAGATCACAAACCTTTCTCCACTACAAGGCAGTGTGAGCACCGGTGCACTGGATAACCTTCTTTTCAACTCCTTGAAATTCTCTTCACATTCCTCTGTCCAGACAAACTTAACTCCTTTCTGAGTCAACTTGTTGAGTGGATTAGATAATCGTGAAAAATATTTTACAAAACGTCTATAATATCCAGCCAAACCAAGAAAACTTCGGATCTCAGTTACTGTTGTTGGTCTCGACCATCTTTCGATAACCTCTGTTTTTGCTGGATCCACAGATATCCCCTCTTTTGAGATTATGTGACCCAAAAATGCAACTTTTTGAAGCCAAAATTCACACATGGTAAATTTGGCATAAAGCTTCTCCTTTCTCAGGGTCTTCAATATAATTCTCAAGTGATCTTCATGCTCTTCCTTGCTCTTTGAATAGAAAAGAATATCGTCTATAAAGACTACCACAAATTGATCAAGATAGTCTCTAAAGACTCTATTCATTAGATCCATGAAGATAGCAGGGGCATTAATAAGACCAAACGGCATCACTATAAATTCATAGTGTCCATACCTTGTACGGAAAGTCGTCTTTGGTATATCCTCCCTTTTGACCCTTAATTGATGATACCCTGAACGAAGATCAATCTTGGAAAAGTATTGAGCTCCGCGTAGTTGGTCAAATAAGTCATCAATGCATGGGAGAGGATATTTTTTCTTGATAGTGATCTTGTTAAGTTCTCGATAATCAATGTAGAGTCTCATTGATCCATCTTTCTTCTTAACAAATAGAACAGGTGCTCCCCAAGGTGACGCACTAGGGCGTATGAATCCATTATCATGATTCTCTTGGAGTTGCTTCTTCAATTCCTGCAACTCAATTGGGGCCATTCTATAAGGTGTCTTTGAAATAGGCAAAGCACCCGGTACGAGTTCTATTGAAAACTCAACTTCACGATTTGGTGGAAGACCCGGTAATTCCTCCGGAAAGACATCATCAAACTCCTGTACGATGGGCATATTCTTAATCGAAAGTTTCTCACCAACCATTTGAGATAAATAACCTTCATTTAGTGGAATCAACACCCATAAGATGGAAGGAATTTCCACTGGAAGGTTATATTCATCCTTGCATCGATAGACGATCGTAGATTGATCTGGAATATGAAATGTGACTTCCCTTCATTGGCAATTGATATGAGCTCCATGTAGAGAAAGCCAATCCATGCCAAGAATCACATCAAATTCCACTAAAGGAAGGATCACATGATTTGCAGGAAGCACTTTCCCACAAACTTCGATCGGAGAAGAATTATAAACTTTTCATGCGACTGTTGTGCCATTATGTGTTGTCACAGCTAACTCAACATCTAATTGTTGAGGTGGTACGGTGATACCCTTAGAAAATTTTTCAGAAATAAAAGAGTGGGTGGATCCAGAATCAAATAAAACATTTGCTACATTAGAGTGGATGGTAAGTGTACCTTTCACCACTTCGTTATCGTACTCCACATCGCTGATAGAAATTGCATGTGACTTTCCTTTGTCTTTAGCCTTAAGATTTTGTTGACGTCAACCATCATCATCAACCCTTGGATTTGGGCATTGATTGGCATAATTCCCCATCTCCTTTCACTTGAAACATTGAAGTGTAGTAGGTTCATTCTGTGTATCCCTTCCTTTGTTTGCGTCATTAGACATCTTCTTCCCATTATCACGGCATTCAAATGCCAGATGACCTTCCTTTCCACATTTAAAACATTTACTTGTCCCTTTAAGACAACTCCCTCCATGTTTCTTTCCACACTTTGAGCATAAGGGAAAGCTCATCTTCTTTTCAGTGTGCTCTTTAGATTTTCCTTTGAATTCCATCTTCCTCTTCTTATCAAACCCATGTGACTGATGGGTTACTCCAATCTCCATCTCGACTTTGAGAGCACATCGAACGATTTCCTTGTAGCTATTGAAGTCCCTTATGGCTAACGCCCTTCTAAGAATTGGTTTTAAGCCACTAAAGAATCGATCGATCTTACTCTTAGGTTGGATAATAATACCAGAAGCGTACCGTGCAAGTCTTGTAAAATTTGCTTCATAGGTACCAACAGATTCATCATCCCTTTGCTTCAGTTCAAGGTACTCTTTCTCCATCTTTGTTCGGAGAATACGAGGGAAGTACTTATTGAAAAATAAGTTCTTGAACTCGTCCCATTCCATAGAATCAATTTCATCCCTTTGCCTCGTATTCTTAATAAGATTCCACCATTGATCAGCATCTCCTTCCAAACGATACACTGCTAGGATGACTTTATCATGTTCAAAACATTGATGAACTGAAAATATCTTTTCAGTAGTACTAATCCATTGTTCAGCAACTAATGGATCAGTAGACCCGCTGAAAGAAGGTCGACGCTGCCTCATGAAGGATTCAACAGAATGTTGCTCCTTCCTTTGCTCGTTTGGAAGTCCTGCTTGATTCATAGCTTGAGAAATTTGTGTGAGCATTTCTACAAGATTTTGCATTCCAACTCCCATATCGTTGGGTTGCTCAGGGGGACAATCATTGCATTGACCATTGCATTCCGCATTAACACGGTTTCTTCAGGTTCCAGCCATTGACTAAAACCAAGAAGAATAGTGTGAGCAACACTAATTATAATAGGAAAACCACATAATTCAAGAATAAAATTTTCATGCTTAAGGTCTTATCCTAGATTATTCAAGGCCATTTCTAAAACACTAAGATTGTGTTCTATGCTTAGACTTATCCTTAGGGTTCTTACTAAGGCTTTCACATCCTAGTTTCCAAAGGTTGACTATACCTTTCCTCTGATACCAACTATAACGACCCGTACTTTCCATACATTGCTAATACTTCAAAATTGAAGCACACTTATTACAACATATGACAAAACCACAAAGGACCGTATAGGTATAGTGTCTTTAGAAACTGGGAAACATAAAAAACTGGTTCATAAATCTTCTACAGTGTCTCCCATTTATTTCATCATATATAGGGTCTCTTTTAGCATATTCTACTAAATATCCATCTTCCTGACCTGGGGAAAAGAAAACATAAAAGGGTGATCTCAAATGCTCAGCAAGGGAAAATAAAAGAAATAAAAATAATATCATATCTTTTTGAAAATCATAACCTGCAAAAGAGATCATAATATCTTAACATGGAATAAATCATAGAAGTGAAAATGAGATCCCCATAATCATAACATGAAACTTGAAACTTTGTGGCATGCACACATAATCATGGAAAATCATTTCTTGTTAGTCATGACTCATTTCCAAGACTATCTTAGTGGACAAAGTCCCTTTCTGAACCGAGTCACCCTCATTCCAGTCCTGTTTCACTGAACCGGTATAACCTACCATTCCAGCCATGTCTATCTCATGAGATATAAAATCATTACCCAATGCATTGGAGAGAGATATAGGTCCCACCTGAATCCTTTCTTATGTGTGCCACATAATCATAAATCATACATCATCGCATAACCCATGTAATAAATATGGGATTCTTAAACAACATGACATCATATAACAATTCATATAAGATAAAGGAATTCATAAAAATGTTTCCATCACAACGTAATCAAATCCATGAAATAATAGGGATAAAAACAGAACCCTTTTATTATCTTAGATGGAAAATAATTTTGATAAAATACTTGAACTTCATTCTTGAGGAAAATATCCTTTCTACTTCAAAAACACTTTTCCTTTCTTAACATGTCATACAATTTTAAAATAAAAGAAGTTGATTAAAAATAAACATGAATACTTGTAAAGGAAGCTTCTTAGAAATAATTTTTTAGAAATCCATTCATGCCGTATAAGTTAAAAAAACATTCTTCGTACTTTTTGTCAGAAAAGTCATAAAGTACCGCGTACGAAAAACGAAAAAAGATTCCTTTCATACATATTACTAAAATCTCACCGAAGGGTAAAAATGGATTTAAACAATTTTAGGTGGATGGAAATAATATTACATATTGATGAAACATGGATGTGGATGATAAAATACACCCCAGTAAATACTTACGAATAAACAATCTCGGATAAAAATGAGATTGTGATATTTCCCTTACCATAGGTCCGATTTGCTTTGTACGTGTCCGAAGCTCCTGTATAATTGTTTAAATAATGTTATTGACTTATTCCAGAATCATAAATATTGATATGATATCATATATGGTCATATTCTTAGCTTCTTATTAGTAAAATTTCATTGTTACTTGTTACTCGGGTCTTTATTGAATTTTGTTCCTATGCGTGTTTTGTCGAATAAATTCTTATTCTTCTTTTAAGGTTATAGATACCTTATATCCAGAATGTTATTAGTGTAACATATATCATATTTATTCATTCAATTCATTTATATAATTACTATGTAATGATGATCATGTAGAACGAGTCGCATCACATCGTGGAGACGGTATTCCGTACGTACGCACGAGTGATGATATCATTCCTATGATCATGGAATTGTATTGGAGTATATATATATTATTTCAGTATCAATATTACTTAATAATAATAATAAATAGTTACTCATTACACCATTATAACCATCCTTGTAAAGTGATGGTGGAAAATAGATTACACCACGGCGTGGAGACGGTATTCCGTACGTACGCACGCGCGGTGATTTCATTTTTCCGTAGGATGGATAGAAGGTGAATTAGGGTTGTTTCATATTTATAATAACATATCAGTATGTAAGTAATACTGATGTTATTACTTTATCATGAAACAACTAAATAAGAAGAAGTTGAAGAAGAATGAAATTGAAAATATCGGTAATGTATATTACCTCTTCTTTGGAACTCTTCTTTGAATCCTCCACTTAGGGAACTATGATTGGTCTTTGAAGAAGACCAGGACCTCTAGGATTATTCTAGGGAAGTGGAGAGGAGAAAATGTCAGGGGTTGGTCGAGCTTGAGTGCTCAAATTGGTGTGAGGAGGAGGGGTAGGAGGTGCCCTTTTATAAGGGAGGAGAGGGGCACCTTAGGAATATCTCAAAATATTATTTTATATTAAAGTCAAAATCGGTTTATAATGGTTCCAAAGGGTTTTATTTCGAAGATAAAGTGGGGATGGGTCGAAATCCTATCAACCAATAGGAGTTAGACAAGTTTAGGGTATTATTTTAACCTTATCAATTAGATTTAACTCTAAGTTAAATAATTTAACTTTTACCGTGTCTTTTTGTTTTCTTTCACTATATGGTTAATACACTTACTATAACATGCTAAACGAACCCCAAATTGTTTATTATTAATATATATATTCTTATATAAGTCATTTGGATGAACCTTATATTTTTAGGAATAAAATAAAAATTAATAATATTTTATTTTATTTAAAAACTATTTTGTGTCAATTTTGACACTATTTGATATATGATTTTTGTGAAAGTCACAACAGAATTATATGTTCGAAACAAGTTGATTATATCAACACTAATATATCATAGTAACCTAGAAAATTAGTGTAATTCATAAAAAGTCTCAAATTACATTTATTTTGGTGTTTATAACATCAATTATGTCAATATTTCATAAATAAGATAATTATTGCATCATCGTTGTGTCATAATTAAATTAAATTATTTAATGCCTACAAATTATAAATAAAATACCATTATGTTGGAAATCGTTTTAGCTTTCTAATGAATATTTATTGTTGAATTTATCGTATGTATAACCCCATATTAAAAATGATTTACTTTTTAAACTTTGATTTTAACTATTTTAACCCTTCTTTAAATAAATTAATAATAAATGTCCTAATCTAACCCAAGTGGGCCTAAATGGTCATATTTTATTCATAAGGATGTTTTTGGACGAATTTCACTTATCCAATAGAATTAGGACATGTGTTAGGGTAATAGTAATATCATATTTACCCTTAGTTACCCTATTTACTATTAACCGCGGTAAAAAAAAGTAAAAAGTTACTATTCACCAAAAAATTATTTTTATCTCATTGAACCTCATTTTACTTACTGATATCAACCATGTCTGTCGGATTTTTGAAATTTCATTCACAGAAGTGGTAAAATTAATTTTTATGCAAAATTCAGTTTTTAACCTACCACTTAGTGGTTTCACTATTCATCAAAAATTGAAAGTTTTCAGAAAAATACCAAAATTTCACCCTAGGATAATTTTGATATTCTGAGTCCAAAAATGAAGTCCATTTTGAAAAATAAAATTTATAAAATTTCAAAAAGTGGTTATTACTATTCATAACGGCTAGTTTTAATAGCATATTGTTGTTTAGTGAAGCTCGGTATTGCGTACGACGCAAGCTATCGAGGAAGGTCGTGATTGTGTGTAAAGTAAGCCAAGAAAGTGTGTAGTGAAAGATTCCTTTGATGATATAAAACCAAAATATTACTCATAAAAATCTCGGGTGTTACATGAAACATAAGAAAGGGTGGGCTCATATGCTCAGTAAGGCTAAACATGTAAGATATCAATCAATGATTATATAAAATCATAAGATAAGTAGAAGGGTATGGGATCATGACCATTACCTATATAGTATATAGCCAATCTGTGAAATTCCATAAACAAGATTCATGGAATAAAGCTTTATCATCTCAAAATACATCATTCATAAGAGTGATAAATCATTATAAATCAATAATGAATCGTAATTTCATGTCATAAAAGTGCGGAACCATCATATGAATAGAAATAATTTCATATTTCAAGGTTAACTACCAAGACTACCAAATCATAATATATTAGGCCTCAACACATATTTCCTGTATTAGAGCATGTACATCAACTTGTGCCTCATGGTGGATCAAGCACATCAGCTTATTTACCAAAGTTATATCATGTGATATAATACATTACCCAATGAATTGGAGGCATATATAATTCCAATACCAACCATCACATAATTAAACCCATACATATGTTTTTCACAAGATTATAAATCATTCATTGTATCATTGCATCATAACCCATGCAAAGGAAATAGGTTTCATAAACATTTCATTAATTAATCATCGAATAACCCATTAAAAATAAATTGGTTTCATAAAAGTCTCATCCTCAAAATCATAAAAGATCCAGAGAAAGAGTAATGATGATTTCATTAGATAATATCCCCATGAGAAAACAATTAACTTCAAAAGATGTTATCATAAGTGAAATTCCTTTAAAATAATCATTAAAATGATTTTAGAGAAAAATACCCATTTCATTTTGAAATAATTTATTCAAAATATAAGTATTTAGAAAATAATAAGGAAAGAAATTTACTTGAAAAGAACCTTGACGCATTATGAAGGAATCTTAAAAACATTTTGTGGTCACGATGGTGGGAAATTCTCTTCATTTTTTATAACTTAAAATAAATTATTACATTCAATATTTTGTGAAAAAAAAGTAAAAAATCTCCTTATTCGAAAAAAAACAAGATATTCTGTCTAAATTTTTTTTCAAAAGGTATATAATGGTTAAAAAATAATTTAAATTGTTATATTATAATATTAAAAAAATGAAAACATTTTTGAAAAGTATGGATATTTAAGAAAAAGGTTGTTTGACCGAAGAGATAATAAAGTCAATTTTCCTTAAAACATATTTTTAATCTCTTGAGTAAATATGGTGATAAAAATTATAGAAAAATATTTTTCATCAAGAAATAAATATGGGAGAATTAAATTAAAAAAAATATTATATAAGTATAAAATAATTTCCTTAGTGTCAATTTAGGGATGAACAATCCCAATTGAAACATAAATCTATTACCATTATTGTAACGTTTATATCATAAGTCCAAAGGAAGAATAAAATACATGTATTTTTTAATCGAAATAATTTTCGTTAAAATAATAACTAAATAGAGTCATGTAAATTACATAAACCACACAATATAATTTTTTTAATATGATATAAATCTCACCAAAATAAAAGTGACGAGGAAAACCTCTTACCTCGAGTTCCAAATTCTTTGAAAGCACTAAAAACACTTCTAAAATAAATTTAAAATTATTATAATTATATAAAAGAATCATTTACATACATATAATGACATATATTTTCCATTTATAACATTTCCACACCAACTTACTAATAGGTCCTTATTAAAATTATCATTTTTGGGTGTTGGTCGTTCCATTTATCATGAGTATTTTAGTTGAGTAGTTCTAATCATTATACCTCATTCAAGATTTCATAATATATATGATGTCAAAAATATATAATTATCATATTATATATATATAATTATATTCATCCTTAAAAGGAAGATATACAAAAACTGAATTACACCATTCACAAAGACGGTAAGTCGTACATACACATAAACATTGTTTCCATTTTTCAATAGATGAAACCAAATAAATGAAAATATTAATTCAACATTAAAAAATAAATATTTTAAAATATATAATATATATTCATTAAATTTATCCTTATTATCATCCAATTCAAATTAAAATGAAAAATTAATCGCATCGCTTCATGGAGGTGGTTGCCCACACGCACGCACGAGTGATGTAATCGATAGATTTAAAGGAAAGAAGGTAGATATGCTATTATCATTATAGACCAATAATTATATCAAAAATATAATATATAATCATTAAACCCATCATAATTCCAATTCATAAAATATGGTGTTGAAAAAAAATTGTATTGCTAAGTGTAGACGATAAGTCATACGTACGGACGAGTGATGCGTTCACTTCTCGTTTGATGGAAAAGAGGATAGATAATGGTGCTTTCATATTAAGAATAAAATTTTAATATATTTTTAATACTAAATTTATTATTTTATGATAAGTAACAAATATTTATATTAGGTAAAAGAAGAAGTAAAAAAAAGTTATTAGTTATGATGGTTACATCTGCTTTGAAAAACTCCTATAAATCGCCTATTTAGGATCATAGGGTTTGTCTTTTTGAAAGACCAAAACCTCTAGAATGTATATAAGTATTTTGGGGAGGGATGTTTTTTATTTCTTTTGAGATATATGGCTCAAAACTATGAATTAGCGATGGGAGGAGGGGTATCACGACCCGACCTCGGGGCCCGTGCCGTGACTACCCCAAGCCCGCCTTCCATTGGCCAGGGGATGGCGACTAGCACCAAGGCGTAAATCCCGGTAAACAGGGAAGGCATTGCCTTTATAAGTAACAACCACCAGAGAGTCAGCAAGCGGAAAGTAACTACAAAGTGCAGAAAAGTAAAGGGGGCCAGAATACAAGCCCAACAGAAATTACAACTGAAAAGGAAAAGAACAGCAACTGAAGAAAAGACGGTGGCCTCATGTCTTCCACTGGCAATCCCACCTGAAGGGTGGGTACAGATAGCCTCCAGGCTCCTCGGGTCCCACGTCCGCTCCGAGCACGTCCCGCTCAGTGATCAGCGCTGCCCGTCGTCTGCATCCAACACAACAAGGTGCGGGCATAGCCCGTGCAGGGGTGAGTATAAGCTACTCAGTAAGGACCCCGAGACCCCCGAAGGTCTCCCGAAATCCACAAAGGATATAGCACAAAAAGGAAGGTGCAATCACGAAGTAACATCTGACTCGACTTAGGTATATGCCCATACATATACCTAAGTCCCCACTTCTAGCTCTGCTCACGAGCTCATGAACAACTCAATCCACATAGGAAAGCAAGACTCAAATCCACAAAGGAGAGTAAACAGTAAATCCACATAGGATAGTTCAAAACAATCCACAAAGGAGAGTAACATAAGATTCAGCTCAACCAGGTATACTTTTTCAGATGACGTCAAAGATGATCACTGATCCATCTAAGTCGTCGGACCCACGAAGGATCGATAGGTACTAACCCCCGCAAAAGACCCACATAGGATCGGGCTCACACAGAACCTATAGGCAGTGGCTCACACAGAACCGGTAGTAAGGACCCACACAGAATCGGGCACACACAGGACCTGTAGCACTGATCCACGTAGGATCGCTGAGTGCAGTAGTCGACGCAGTCCACTGAGGATCTCTGCACAGTCGTCGCCGCAGTCCACGAAGGATCTCTGCTCTGTCGTCGTCGCAGTCCACAGAGGATCTCTGTTCTGCCGTCGTCGCAGTCCACGGAGGATCTCTGCTCTGTCGTCGAAGTCACAGCCAGCACTAGGGTTCCCGCACACAGTGAGCTCGTTTAGGAGGGTCCGCTCCACGAGCCGAGAGGCTGATACATCAACTGACACGTAGTCCGAAGTTGATGTATCCAAAAGTTCCATATCGACAACAGGATCTCAATGCAACAGACGGCGCGTCAAACGGACGCCCGGTCTGAGAGTTATTGGCATTTTCGTCCCAGGGGCCCGGTTGGTTTTTAGGGAAAAACCAACCCGACCGTACTCCGCCTGTGTCCGATCCTCGGGCGGAGTATGCCAAAAGTTCTGTCTCACTTAGAGGAAACTACCACAGCTGACGGTACGTCGATCGGACGTCCATAGCTCAAGTTATGAGCGTTTCCGCTCCGAGGGCCCGGTTGGTTTCGTGTACGATCCAACCCGGCCGAACCCAAAGTCTTCCGAAACCTTGAGTATAATATACCGAAACGACCGTATCGATCCAAGGATAGCGTAGCCGCTGACGGTTCGTCAAATCCGCACAACAAAAATATCGGCGGAGGGTTGCCGGGTCTTGATTGTTAGACCCGCACCCTCCGCGTTAGTCATAAACTCAACGGGGGGAAAAGAAAAATAACCAATCAACAATTTTAAAATAAATTAAAATTGTTCCGTGATCGGGTTCTTTATTTTTAAAAGAATAAACACGGGAAATAAAAATATTCCAACAACCCCTACCTCGAAGTTGTCGTCGGATGTGAGGTCGTCGCGGAATCGCTCGTCGCGAAAGGAGGGGATCGTCACGTCGTTCGCGGAAGTGACGTTCGTCGCACCGCGGGAAAAGCGCCGCGCCGACGATCTCCGGATCTAGAACAAATGGATTTAATTAATTAAATCCGTTGTTATTGAAATTAAAAAAAAGGAGAATTAAACGATCCGTTTCTCACCTTAGTTGCCGAACGAGGATCGGCTGCGGAAGAAGAGGCGTCGCCGAAGAACGTCGCGGGTAGAGATCGTCGACGTCGCAGATCACGGTGTGCGTCGTCGAATTCCGGTTCCGGCGTTCTTCGCGTTCTTCGCGTTCTTCGCGTTCTTCGCGGGGAGGGTGGAGGCTCAGAGGATTCGCACAACGATAGAAATCCTCCAAAATAGACAAGTTTGTCTATTTTATTAATTTGCCAACGAACGCAAACGCGTAAGTAACGACCCATTAAATTCGTTGAATTAATTCAACGAATGAAACAGCCCATTTAATTCACGAAATAAACCGCCCAATTAAATGGTCTGTTAAGAATTAAGGAAAATGTGTCGGTTGACTTTTCAGTTATTTTGACGGGTTTTCGCGGGTGCGTTACTTAGCGAAAGAAACGGCAGGGCTCGTGCGGGCCCCACCGCACAAATATCCTACCAAGGGGTAGGGTATTTCCGGATAGCACCCTATCCTCTTTAACTCAGTTCAAGTGTCTTCCAAGTGGCTTCCAAGCGACTTAAGTGAAATAAAATAAAGTTGTCGCACAACCTTTATTTTATTTCCGACTTAAAGCCCAAAATTTTAAAAACCACGGTTGAGAAAACGCAACTCCGGAAGAAGCGTTTCTAAGCAAATACCGGCGCTGTGATTTCATCGGTTCCCTCAGAATTCGATTCCGGGCACCGGTTCAAAAGATAGAAAGACTCGCTCGTCCGTTCACTGAACGTACCCAAGCCAAACTTCGGAAATTGATTCCAGGCACACCGGGCCTCGGAATCAGGTGCCGTCTGAAGCTGCGCTCTTGTAAAATTCCAAAGAAAATTAAGGAAAAAAAATTTCCTTGAAATTTGCTGGTCTTTACATTACTCCCACCTCAGGGCTTTACGTCCCCGTAAAGATACATCAAAAACTAGGGGAACAAATGGGGGTACTGAGCACGCATCTGAGCCTCCCGCTCCCAAGTGCTCTCCTGGAGGTTCCCGTGCTGCCATCTGATGCGCACAAGAGGAATCGACCGCCCACGTAGGACCCGCTCCTGTCGATCCACGATCTCCACTGGGACCTCCTCAAAAGTCGCCCCATCGTCCACGTCCAGCTCCCCAAAGTCGATGATGTGCGTCGGGTCGTGCACGTATCTCCTCAGCTGAGACACGTGGAAGACGTCGTGCACCCGGTGCAACTGAGGTGGTAGAGCCAGGCCATAAGCCACCTCTCCTATCCTGCTGAGGACCTGGAAAGGCCCGATGAAGCGCGGAGACAACTTGCCGCCTCGGCCAAATCTCCGTAAACCACGTCGAGGTGAGACACGCAAAAAGACGTGGTCGCCATCCTCGAACTCTAGTGGCCTCCGCCTCCTGTCGGCATACGACTTCTGCCGGCTCTGAGCTGTCCTCATCCTCTCCTGGATGATCTGGACCTTCTCTGTCGTGGCTCGGACCATCTCTGGTCCCACGAGTGCTGACTCCCCAGGGTCTGTCCAGCACAACGGTGATCTGCAGGGTCTGCCGTACAACGCCTCGTATGGTGCCATCCCGATGGTGGAGTGGTAGCTGTTGTTGTACGCGAACTCCACCAAGGGTAGGTGGTCCTCCCAGCTGCGACCAAAGTCGAGAACACATGCACGGAGCATGTCCTTGAGTGTCTGTATGGTCCTCTCCGTCTGACCATCCGTCTGAGGGTGGAAGGCTGTGCTCAGATGGAGCCGCGTCCCGAACGCCTCCTGCAACCCCTTCCAAAGCCGGGAAGTGAAACGAGCATCTCGATCGGAGACGATAGACGATGGCACACCGTGAAGCCGTACGATCTCCTGGACGTAAAGACGTCCCAAGCTCTCCACTGAGCCCTGCTCTCTGATGGGTAAGAAGTGTGCCGACTTGGTGAGTCGGTCGACAATCACCCAAATGGAGTTGTGACCTCTGGAAGTGCGTGGAAGTCCAGTCACGAAGTCCATAGATATGTCGTCCCACTTCCACTCCGGGACCTCCAAGGGCTGTACCAAGCCTGCTGGTACCTGATGCTCTGCCTTCACCTGCTGGCAGGTGAGGCATCGTGAAACGAACTCTGCCACAGCTTTCTTCATGCCCGGCCACCAGTGCTGTCGTCTGAGATCCTGGTACATCTTCGCCACTCCGGGATGTACCGCCAAGGGAGAAGTGTGAAACTCTCTCAGCACCTCCTCCCGTAAAGCGACTGGTATGAAGGTACGTCCTCTGAAAAGTATATCGTGCTCTGCTCCAAGGGAGAAGCCATCAGGCGCCTGACCTGAGGATATCAGCGTACGCCGGGTCTCACAATCAGCGTCCCCACGCTGAGCCTCTCTGACCCGCTGTAGAAGTGGAGGAGAGACTGTGAGAGACTGAAGAAAGGCTGCTCCGTTTCTATCCATGAAGGATATCTGTAAGGAGGCTAGCTGCTCCGTCGCCTCCTCAAGTAGTTGAATGCCCGTCCTCCTGCTGAGGGCATCGGCTACCACGTTCCCCTTCCCAGGAGTATAGTCTATCTCAAAGTCATAGTCCTGGAGGAACTCAAGCCATCTCCGTTGTCTCAGGTTCAGGTCCTTCTGAGAGAAGATATACCTGAGACTCTAGTGGTCAGAAAAGACTGTGAAGCACTCGCCCATCAGATAGTGCCGCCAAGTCTTCAGAGCGAAGACCACTGCTGCTAACTCCAGGTCATGAGTGGCGTAGTTCTGCTCATGCGGCCTCAACTGGCATGATCCGTAGGCGATCACGGCCCGCTCCTGCATCAGGACGCACCCGAGTCTAGTCCCTGATGCATCGCAGTAAACTACGTACCCAACTCCCTCCTCATGCAACCTCAAGATAGGTGCGCTGGTCAATCTCTGTCTCAGCTCCTGGAAGCTCTGCTGACATCTGTCTGACCACACAAAGGGTTTCCCCTTCTTCGTCAAGGCTGAGAGTGGTGCCGCAACTCTGGAGAAGTCTGGCACAAATCTCCGATAGTATCCGGCTAGGCCCAAGAAGCTCCGCACCTCCGTCACGCTCCTGGGTGGCTCCCAAGCTAGCACTGCCTCGATCTTCGCGGGATCCACAGCAACTCCCGCCTCAGAGATGACGTGCCCCAAGAAGTGGACCTCACGTAACCAGAACTGGCACTTTGAGAGCTTGCCATAAATCTGGTGCTCTCGGAGTGTGTCTAGCACAACTCGCAGGTGGTAGGCATGCTCCTCCTCAGTCGCCGAGTATACCAAAATGTCGTCAATGAAGACCACGACAAATCGGTCGAGGTATGGCTGGAAGCTCCTGTTCATGAGGCTCATGAACACTGCTGGAGCATTGGTTACGCCGAATGGAATAACCAAGAACTCATAATGGCCATACCGACACCTGAAGGCCGTCTTCTGCACATCCTCGTCTCGAACTCTGAGCTGATGATAGCCTGACCGGAGGTCTATCTTCGAGAACCACCGCGCTCCCCTGAGCTGATCGAAGAGGTCATCAATCCGTGGCAGCGGATACTTGTTCCTCACTGTCACCTGGTTCAGGCGACGATAGTCGACACACAGTCGCAAGCTCCCGTCCGCCTTCTTGGTGAACAATATCGGGGAAGCCCAGGGTGAAACACTGGGTTGGATAAACCCCTTGCTCTTCAAGTCCTCCAACTGTACCCGCAGCTCTCGAAGCTCGGCGGGGACCATCCGGTATGCTGGAGTGGATATCGGGGCTGTCCTGGGGTACAAGTCGATGTAAAAGTCTACCTCTCTACGAGGAGGTAGCCCTGGAACGTCGTCGGGAAAGACGTCCACGTACTGGTCCACCACTGCAAGAAAAACTGGACTCCGCACGTCCAATGCTCCTAGGATGAGGCTAGCCAACTAATGAGAGATGGGCTGCACTCTCCTCCGCGGAAGTCTATCCTGTGCTGCAAAGGTTCCCTTCTCGCCGATGAAGGTAAACCTGCTCCCGTCGGTACGAACACATCGCACCTTGCGCCTAAAACAGTCGATCTGGGCATGAACCGTGGATAGCCAATCCATGCCCAAGATGACGTCGTAAGGCCTCGACGCCGCTACAAGGAGATCCCAGCCGAAGATCTCGCCTCCTAGAGTAAGCTCACACTGCCGGCACCAGTGCGTAATCGTCGAGTCTGCTCCCGTAGGAGTCTCTAGCCGTAAGGATCGAGCCAACGGCTCAGTCGGAATCTCCGAGCTCCGAACAAGGGTAGAGGCTATGAAAGAGTGACTCGCCCCTGTGTCTATAAGTACTGCAGCAAGGGTGGAATAGACACAGATCGTACCTCGAATCATCTCTGGCATGTCGGGGTCGTAGGCCTCCACTGCCTGGAGCTGGGCCTGTCCCTGCCCGCCAGCTCCCTGTGGTCGAGGTGGCCCTCCTGGTGGTGGTGGGGGTAGAGCCTGGAAGCGTCGCCCACCACCCACTGCTCGGCCAGCTCCTCTGCCTCGTCCGCCTCCTCCCTGCGGACCGCCACGGTCGACCCTCTGCCTCTGCCTGGGTGGCCCCTCCACCGTCTGCTGCTCCTCTGATCGGCGAGTCGGGCAGTCACGAGCCATGTGACCCTGCCCGCCGCAGGAGTAGCACAGCCTGCCTCTCGGAAGGCTGGCACTTCGCTGTGTGCCCCGCACTGCTGAGCCGGTGTCCTGAGGCCGTCTGCGTGGGGGTCTGGTATGCCTGGACCCGAGAGTCATCCGTCGGCTACCTGCTTCCGAAGACTCAGCTACCTGCCGCCCTGCGCTAGGTCTCGCCGCTGAAGAAGGCTCTCCCAGGAAGCTCTCGATCAGGAGGGCTCGCTCCAGCACTCCCGCCTGGGTCGGAATGCTGAGGGAGATCAGCGACGCCCGAATCTCCTACCGCAAGCCCTGCTTGAAGGTCCGAGCCCGGAAGAAGGGGTCCCGTACCATGTCGGTCGAGTAGCGAGATAGGTCAGTGAACCTCGCCGCGTACTGAGTGACCGTCATGATGCCCTGGCGCAGCTGGAGAAGCTCCTGGATGCGCACCGCTCGGAGGGTGGCCGGGACGAACTCAGAGCGGAAGAGGCTCTCGAAGTCCTTCCAGAGAAAGGATGCCTCATCGTGAACCTGGAGCATCAAGCTCCACCATCGTCCTGCCGCCGCCTGCAGGAGGCTCGCCGCGAGAATCACCATGAGATCCGCTGGTGTCCTCACTAGCCTAAAGATCCGCACCACCACCTCTAGCCAGTCCTCGGCGGCCTGGGGGTCCGCCTCACCGCGAAACCTGGGCGGTCGCTGGCTCTGAAACTCATGCAGTGCCCTGAGGCGACGTGCATCGTCAGCGTCTGGTACTGGTAGCATCGGTGGCTCGGCGGGTAAAGCTACCGCCGGTGCCACTGCTGGCAAAGGGCCCTGCACCGAGGCCTCGTCGCTCGGTGGGCTGCCGTCGCGCCCTACACTCGAAACCCTAGCTGGCTGTCGTTGCGGGGCCATCCTGAAAAGGAGAACAAGAGCAACACAGTCAGAACAGTATACCTGGTGAGCTGGCACAAGTAATCACAAGGAAAACTTGAGACTTTCATGAAGCAGATCAGTATACCCGGTGAGCTGACACAAGTAATCACAAAGAAACTTGAAACACACACGCAATCAATGTTTTCATGCATTAAGTCGGAAATCAGGAGTCAGGGTCCTGGTGTACGGATACGTCGGCCGCCGCACCAACACTGGGCTCCCTGAACTGATAACCACACTCAATACACTAAAAACTATTGCTTCATATAGAAAGAAAAGACGATCAGAGTCTGCGGTAGAACCGACCACCTCTGATACCAATTTGTCACGACCCGACCTCGGGGCCCGTGTCGTGACTACCCCAAGCCCGCCTTCCATAGGCCAGGGGCTGGCGACTAGCACCAAGGCGTAAATCCCGGTAAACAGGGAAGGCATTGCCTTTATAAGTAACAACCACCACAGAGTCAACAAGCGGAAAGTAACTACAAAGTGCAGAAAAGTAAAGGGGGCCGGAATACAAGCCCAACAGAAAGTACAACTGAAAAGGAAAAGAACAGCAACTGAAGAAAAGACGGCGGCCTCGTGTCATCCACTGGCAATCCCACCTGAAGGGTGGGTACAGATAGCCTCCAGGCTCCTCGGGTCCCACGTCCGCTCCGAGCACGTCCCGCCCAGTGATCAGCGCTGCCCGTCGTCTGCATCCAACACAACAAGGTGTGGGCATAGCCCGTGCAGGGGTGAGTATAAGCTACTCAGTAAGGACCCTGAGACCCCCGAAGGTCTCCCGAAATCCACAAAGGATATAGCACAAAAAGGAAGGTGCAATCACGAAGTAACATCTGACTCGACTTAGGTATATGCCCATACATATACCTAAGTCCCCACTTCTAGCTCTGCTCACGAGCTCAAGAACAACTCAATCCACATAGGAAAGCGAGACTCAAATCCACAAAGGAGAGTAAATAGTAAATCCACATAGGATAGTTCAACACAATCCACAAAGGATAGTAACATAAGATTCAGCTCAACCAGGTATACTTTTTCAGATGACGTCAAAGATGATCACTGATCCATCTAAGTCGTCGGACCCACGAAGGATCGATAGGTACTAACCCCCGCAAAAGACCCACATAGGATCGGGCTCACACAGAACCTGTAGGCAGTGGCTCACACAGAACCGGTAGTAAGGACCCACACAGGATCGGGCCCACATAGGACCTGTAGCACTGATCCACGTAGGATCGCTGAGTGCAGTAGTCGACGCAGTCCACTGAGGATCTCTGCACAGTCGTCGCCGCAGTCCACGAAGGATCTCTGCTCTGTCGTCGTCGCAGTCCACGGAGGATCTCTATTCTGCCGTCGTCGCAGTCCACGGAGGATCTCTGCTCTGTCGTCGAAGTCACAGCCAGCACTAGGGTTCCCGCACACAGCGAGCTCGTTTAGGAGGGTCCTCTCCACGAGCCGAGAGGCTGATACATCAACTGACACGTAGTCCGAAGTTGATGTATCCAAAAGTTCCGTATCGACAACAGGATCTCAACGCAACAGACGGCGCGTCAAACGGACGCCCGGTCTGAGAGTTATTGGCATTTTCGTCCCAGGGGCCCGGTTGGTTTTTAGGGCAAAACCAACCCGACCGTACTCCGCCTGTGTCCAATCCTCGGGCGGAGTCTGCCAAAAGTTCCGTCTCACTTAGAGGAAACTACAACAGCTGACGGTACGTCGATCGGACGTCCGTAGCTCAAGTTATGAGTGTTTCCGCTCCGAGGGCCCGGTTGGTTTCGTGTACGATCCAACCCGGCCGAACCCAAAGTCTTCCGAAACCTTGAGTATAATATACCGAAACGACCGTATCGATCCAAGGATAGCGTAGCCGCTGACGGTTCGTCAAATCCGCACAACAAAAAGATCGGCGGAGGGTTGCCGGGTCTTGATTATTAGACCCGCACCCTCCGCGTTAGTCATAAACTCAACGGGAGGAAAAGAAAAATAACCAATCAACAATTTTAAAATAAATTAAAATTGTTCCGTGATCGGGTTATTTATTTTTAAAAGAATAAACACGGGAAATAAAAATATTCCAACAACCCCTACCTCGAAGTTGTCGTCGGATGTGAGGTCGTCGCGGAATCGCTCGTCGCGAAAGGAGGGGATCGTCACGTCGTTCGCGGAAGAGACGTTCGTCGCACCGCGGGAAAAGCGTCGCGCCGACGATCTCCGGATCTAGAACAAACGGATTTAATTAATTAAATCCGTTGTTATTGAAATTAAAAAAAAGGAGAATTAAATGATCCGTTTCTCACCTTAGTTGTCGAACGAGGATCGGCCGCGGAAGAAGAGGCGTCGCCGAAGAACGTCGCGGGTAGAGCTCGTCGACGTCGCAGATCACGGTGTGCGTCGTCGAATTCCGGTTCCGGCATTCTTCGCGTTCTTCGCGTTCTTCGCATTCTTCGCGGGGAGGGTGGAGGCTCATAGGATTCGCACAACGATAACAATCCTCCAAAATAGACAAGTTTGTCTATTTTATTAATTTGCCAACGAACGCAAACGCGTAAGTAACGACCCATTAAATTCGTTGAATTAATTCAACGAATGAAACAGCCCATTTAATTCACGAAATAAACCGCCCAATTAAATGGTCTGTTAAGAATTAAGGAAAACGCGTCGGTTGACTTTTCAGTTATTTTGACGGGTTTTCGCGGGTGCGTTACTTAGCGAAAGAAACGGCGGGGCTCGTGCGAGCCCCACTGCACAAATATCCTACCAAGGGGTAGGGTATTTCCGGATAGCACCCTATCCGCTTTAACTCAGTTCAAGTGGCTTCCAAGCGGCTTCCAAGCGGCTTAAGTGAAATAAAATAAAGTTGTCGCACAACCTTTATTTTATTTCCGACTTAAAGCCCAAAATTTTAAAAACCACGGTTGAGCAAACGCAACTCCGGAAGAAGCGTTTCTAAGCAAATACCGGCGCTGCGATTTCATCGGTGCCCTCAGAATTCGATTCCGGGCACCGGTTCAAAAGATAGAAAAACCCGCTCGTCTGTTCACTGAACGTACCCGAGCCAAACTTTGGAAATTGATTCCGGGCACACCGGGCCTCGGAATCAGGTGCTGTCTGAAGCTGCACTCTTGTAAAATTCCAAAGAAAATTAAGTAAAAAAAATTTCCTTGAAATTTGGGGGTCTTTACAAGGGGCTCTTTTATAATTGACGTGAGGGGTACTTTTATAATTTCATAAATGATTAAATTATAGTAAATTCATTCGAAAGAAAAATAATTAAAAATGGTCTTATATTCAAATATAGGTTTGGATTTTTATTTTTTCTCATAAACTAATATAATTTATATAGGTTTAGATGTTGTTTTAAACATCATCTTTTGGTTTAACCATTAACTAAACTCATTTTAACCTTAACTACAATAACATGTTTTCCACTCTTAAAGGGTCATAATTTAAAATATAATTTGAAAATTGGCTCATAAATGGCCAATGGATGAAATATTGAACCATATATTATCTAAAATGTCCAATTTAAATATTCTTATAATTTTTAAATAGATTAATAAAATATAATTTTGAAAAATATTATTAATGTCAATAATGATTCTATTCATTTAATTGACCTAAAATATATAAATAAAGAGTTATCATTTTAATATAATTATTTTACAGACGAATAATATTTTATATTTATCTAAAAAAATTATGTAACACTATAACACAATCAATTTTTATTACTTTATTTTTCTAAATAAAATATTTTTCTATCAATTGAATAAATATAGTATTAGCGTTGCCTAAGGATTTAATTTAATTATTTCATCAATAAAAATTATAAATAAATTGAAATAATTAATTAAATATAATTATACCAAAAAATATACATTTATTTTTTATCATATCTTTCTTTTTTTCTCTATGTGTACACATAAAAGATATTTAAAACTAAGAGAGTATCATTTTGTAACTTTCCTTAATTTAAATATTATATAGGTAATTTTTTGGGAAAAGTGTCCAATAATAAAATAAATTTATAGTCTAATATGATAAATTTATAATTACCTTCATCCGATAAGTATTTATATGAAAAATCGTGACCTTGAAACTGAGTTTTAACCTAGTTTAACAAGATTTACCCTTAACCAAGGTGATAAATTTTACCATGTTTAATATTACTAATGCATAAAAATAAAAAGGCCTTATTTAAAAATTTTGGAACTCCTAATTCCAAAAATGGAATCTATTTTCCAATATTCAAAGCATAGAATTGGGGTAATTTAATTTGACAATAAAAGATATACGTAAGGAAAATTGATTGTCAGAAAAATTGCGTTAGAAGTTTAAAAATATTTTTTTATCGAATTTGAGCATAAAATTCATGAAAAATAAAATAATTATTTTTTATTTAATAAAAAAATAATAATTATATTTCAATACTAATACAAAATAGATTCTATTTTTTAAAATAAATGAAAAGAAAATATGGGTTTTAATAAAAAAAGAAATTTCCACTATTCATTAAAAAATAAAACCTTTTATAATATTATAAAAAATTAAACAGAATTTAAATATGATAATTGGGTTTCAAAAAAGAATATTATTTTATAAAAAAAAATTTATAAAATTTGAAAATATTGAATATAAAAATTTCTCAGAAAAAAATCTTTTTAAAGGAAACGTATTTTTATAGCATAATATGACTTTACTAAAAATTGAATTTTAATTTATTATTAAATAATCAATATATTGGTATTAATAAATAATATCTATGATGTGTACAATACATGCTATCAAACATAATATTCTTTTAAAATCTTGAGGTGTTACTATAACATCTCAGTTCCGGAAGTTGCCCAGAGGTGCCTCGTACCCGGTTGGTCACATGGCCTCAAGTGCATTTCCCCAATTCCATAGGCTACTGACTAGAAGTGAGGGACTTGGGTGTGATTTTGGGGAAACTATGCCCTCATTGGAAGATTAATGCAGTGGAAATAAATAGATAACAATAGCGGAAGCAATAATAATACCATACAACAGTAAACCGCGGAAGACTGAAAGAAATAAATAATTTGAACACATATATAAATGATGAATGATACATATGTCTAGAAAGTAGCCAAAAACGTCACAATTATGGATTATGGTTGTCACGAACTAAGTCAGGTCGCCATCCAAATGGTGTGTGACCCGGCCCACAACAAGGCACAAAGGGCGTTCTTAATCCCCACGGGATGGTAAAAGTTCCCAGGTATCAATATAAACCTTGGGAACAATTAACAAGAATAAAAAAAATATAAAGAAACCAACAAAATAAACCAAACCAAAATTAAAAGTAGCATCCAAACCTGCCTTTAATAAAAACTTGATTTTTTAGCTCACATGTTAATCCAAAACCCCAGCAACACTAAGAAATTATGGTGACCAAAAACCAACCCAAAAACTACCACCTGGTGATAGGACACAACCCTCAAGACCTCATCACAAGGCCATGTCAAGAGGTCTGCTAACAATCTGAACCACTACTCCCAAACACTGAACCCTTATCTATATCAGACAAGAACAAATATACTTACACCCAAAGATGTAATTATTGTGTGAGCAATCACCTAGAAGGATGCTACCAAAAAAAGATTCCACAGACAAGAATTAGAAGAAAAATACATTTTCAATGATAAATAAAAGAATGTAAGAAATTCTTAATAATGTTAATTAAAATAGTTTTCACCAAATGACCTTAATGAAAAGAAATTTTAAACAAGTACATGTTTTTGTAGTAGCTAAAGTGACATATCATGTATTGTTGGTGTGCGCAGAGTAACCAAGTGCACAAAAAGATGAGAGAGACCCTGTGGGTACTAGTAATAGGTGGGACCCTAGAATGTCGTGTCTCGGTGAAACGGGGCCAAAAACCACAACCCTCAGAAACTATGTCTTAGAAACCAAGGCCTTAGAAAATTTTGCTTATAAACCACAACCCTCAGTCATTCATATGTTTAGTTAGCGTTGAAATTGTCAATCCTAATAGTGAAACTGGAAAAATCCATATCTGAAACACTAGCTCACTAGTCCTAGTCCCCCCACCTAATAACTCGGTCTCCCTCTTTGTGCCCATCTAAAATCTATGTTCACATAAAATGTCACATTAACACATAAGATCCATACATGTTTTTTACACACAAAAACACGCCATTCTCACACTGATTCCCACTTTTAAAACCATACACACACCCAAAACATTTTATGACATAACCTGGGACACATTCACATTAAATTAATTACGCTGCACAGTTTTATAAAAACACTTTTTAAAAAGTAAGAAAACCAGTAAGAAAAATTATTAAATTGTTTTCATATAATTTGTAAACATTTTAAGGGAAAAAAGTCACTCAAAAACCTTTCCAAATAAAAACATATTCTGACACCACATCAAAACATAAATCGCATCATCTGCACATCCGAACACACACACTGCACAGTTTACAAAAAAGGACAAATAGATCAAAGTGGGTTTTCAAAATAAAAATGGAATAAATCACATAGACACACTTCCAACAAGTTAAATTCACAATTAAAAATTAAACAAAATTAAATTTTTAGCATGAAAACTAATTTACAAGGTGATAAATTATTTAAATATACATGAAAACGATCATTAGATAATATTTGTGTGTGCAATACTCTATCAGTGTGTCTCTAGCTTCATAAAATTGGTGTGAAAAATCCACCAAATTCCAACACAACTCAAAAAATCCCAGATACACCCTAAAAACATGGAAATAAATTAATTACGTCAAGAACGGACCACTCGGAACACAAAACATGCTCCAAAAGAGAGAAAAATCACAAGAAGAAAAGAAAAAAAAGATGTTGCAATAGTTCGGCCGAGGAGGAGGAGTCACGGAGCTATGCCGCACAGGTGGTTTTTCCAGAAGGGAGAGGCGCGTGGCTACATGCGAGGTAGGAGGTGGATGGGGGAGGTGTGTGGCATTGGCTGGGTAAACCAGGAGGGTGGCTCAGCATGGGGGAGGTGGAGGAGGAGCATCACGGCTATCCAAAAGAGGGTGGAAGGTGTGTGACGTGGCTGGGTCGAGCAGGAGGTAGTAGGGGAGCTAGCGTGGTAGGCCGGGTAGAGCGGTAGGGTAGGGCCAGAGCGAGGGGGAATAGACGGAGGCGTGTCATCACCCGTGTGAGATCCGGCCGAGGATGTGGGAGCCGATCCTGAGAGATGAGGAGGGTACTAAGAAATGGCTACAAGGGTATCTGCACAGAACATGGGAAATTATTGAATAGTGTTGTGGTGGGTAGAGTAAGGGAGAGGAGATAAATAAAAGAAGAAAAAGAAAAATATAAATAGAAAATAAGGGAAAAAAGATTAAAAAAGAATAAAAATAAAAATTAAAAAAAGAAATAAGGGTGGAAAAGGAACCTAAAAAACTAATCCAATCTAAAATAAAACGATAAATAAAATTGATAATTTATATTAATAATGGGAGTAACAATAATAAAAATACTATTGATGTTAAAAAAATAATTGCGTGCTTAAATCGTCAATAATAAAAATTTCTGCCTGCGTGTTGGGATGGTCGCACGCCTTCGCCCATGCCATGCTCGCGCATCGGGGGTTGTCATGCCAAGGATCGTTCACTTGCGCAAAAAGTACACCACACGTGTCATCTCAACTTCATTTATCAGCATAAAAAGCGCACGACTCATACCGCGCTCAGTCCAAATTCCATCTAGAAATTATTAAAATGGTAAATAAAATTTTGTGGTAAAATCATAATATTAAAAACATATCTCGATGCGATGTCCGAGTGTGACAATTCTCCCCACCATGGAAGCTTTCCACCCTCAGAAAGTCAATTTGAAGCCGGATCAGAGAATAGAAATGGGTACTCTGACACAACCGAAAACTTCCTCTCCCAACTCTCATGCTCTTCATTCCCATGCTTCCAAAGAATGAAAACCAATGGAATGGACATTCTAAAAAACTCTTTATGTTGATAATCCTCTATCGACACTGGTCTCTCAAACACTTATAAGTCGGGCTCTTTCTACAACTCCTCCAAATTTAACACATGCGATGGATCGGGATTATACATTTTTAGTTGAGAGATAAGGAATACATAATGAATCTACATCAACATTGAAGGCAAATACAACACGTATTCCACCTTTCCAATCCACTCAGTAGTCTCATAAGGCCCAACATACATCGGTGTCAGCTTCCCTTTCTTTCCCATTTGGTGGTGACCCAAGCGAGAGGCCACCATCAAGAACACGTTTTCCACCACAGAAAACTCAAGATCCTGATGCCTCTGATCTGCATAAGATTTTGTGGGGACTCTGAGCTATCAACAATCAATTTATAGTCAAATTGACCTTCTCGAACGTCTCCTAAACTAGTCTTGGTCCCAAAATTGAGGTCTCGCCAACCACATCCCAACAAAAAGGAGACCGACAAGGCCAAACGTAGAGGGCCTAAAAGGGCATCATTCTGATAGAAGATTGGTAACTGTTATTATAAGAAAACTCAACCAATCCCAAATTTCTACCCCATGAACCTCTAAAATCCAACTCACATGTGCGAAACATGTCCTCCCGAATCTGATTCACCTGCTCCGTCTGGCCATCCGTCTAAGGATGGTATGATTTTCTCATCATAATCTATTTCCCCAAAGCCCTCTGGAGGCCTCCCCAAAATAGAGAGGTAAAGCAGGGGTCCTTGTCTGAAACAACTGTTGAAGGCACACCATGAATTATAACCAATTCTTGAACATACAAATGGCCCAACTCATCCACATTTGTTGTATCTCTAATCGAGATAAAGTGAGATGATTTAGAAAAATGATAAATCACTACCCAAATAGCATTCCTCTCCCAAGGTGTATGAGGAAATCCAACAATGTAGACCATGAAAACCGCATCCCACTTCTAGGTTGCAATGGGTATTGGCTAAAGCAGGCCAGATGGTCTCGGATTCTCTGTTTTCACATGCTAAAAAGTGTAGCATATCGATACAAAGTCAGCTATGTCTCATCTCATACCTTTCCACCAGACTCGGTGATTAACATTGTAATAAATCTTGGTAGTACCATGATGGACGGACCACTGAGATTGGTAGATATCATGCATCACCACCTTCCGTAGGGATAACGGAACCACTTCATACCCCCTAAAGCACAAAATCCTATCCAAAGATAAAGACCAATCAAAAGGAGTCTCCCCACCATGAAGAAACTGCATAGATCTCTAACACAACTGAAAACCGGGATGCTCATGTTGAAACAACTCCAGAAGAGTGGGATTTAACAGAATGAAAGCCAAGAAATTACCTCAGTTGTTCCCCCTTCTATCCCAGTCCATCTAGGAAAAGAGACCCATAAAAGTCCACTCATCGCTGGACTTCCTCAATGCCTTCACTAGTACCTTCCTTCTCAAAGCGTCAGTCACCACATTAACCATGTCTGATGTATAGACAATGTCAAATTCAAATCCCTGCAGGTACTCAAATCAACGGTGCTGCCTTAGATTGAGTTCCTTCTGAGAGAAAATGTAGGATACGCTCTTATGGTCATAATAGACTAAAAATTTCTCCCCAAAGAGGTAGTGATTCCATGTCTTCAAAGCATGCATCACCACTACCAACTCCATGTCAGGAGTCGAATAATTCTTCTCCTGTGTCTAGAGCTGGAGAGAACCATAATCCACCACATGGTTATCCTACACGAGTACACACCCAAGGCCTATACCTGAAGCAGAACAATAAACCACATAGCCCTTCCCAGACTCTGGTAAGATCAACATAGTTGTGGTGGTCAACCGCCGCTTCAACTCCTCAAAGGATTCTCGGCACTGAGACCTCCATTCAAACATCACCCCTTTCCTAGTGACTACAGTCAAGGAGGAGGCAAGCTGCAAGAAATCCTAAGAAAAACGCCAGTAATAACCTACCATGCTAAGAAAAGTCTTGATCTCATACACATTCCTCGACTATTCTGATGACATAACTACATTTATCTTCTCAGGATCCACTGAAACCCCTTGTTCTAAGATGACATGCCCCAAAAACATCACTTCACTGATCTAGAATGTGCACTTCGAGAGTTTGGAATACAATAAGTGGTCACAAAAAGTTCCCAAAACAATGTGCAGGTGATGATCATGCTCCTCCTCATATCTAGAATAAATCAGTATGTCATCCAAAAATACCATGACCATGAAGTTGAGATATTGGTGGAACACGCTATTCATCAGTTCCATGAAAACTTCTGAAGAAATCGTCAATCCGAAGGGCAAGACCAAGTACTCTAAGTGACCGTACCTACTCCGGAAATCCTTCTTTGGGATGTTTACTTCTCTCACCCTGATTTGGTGGTAACTCGATCGTAAGACAATTTTCGAGAACCAATTTTAACCCCTTCAGTTGGTCAAACAAATCACCAATCGGGGAAGGGTATTTGTTTTTTATGGTTACCTTATTCAATTTCCTGTAATCAATGCATAGGAGGGTTCCATCGGCCTTCTTCGTGAATAAAACTGCTGCAGCCCAAGGAGAGATACTTAGGGAAAGTAATCCTTGGGATTCCAAATCATTCAGCTATATCTTTAATTCCCTCAATTCGGTGGGGGTCATGTGATATGAGGGAAGAGATATTGGCTGAGTTCCCTATGCCAACTCAATCGATAATTCCCCATCCCACTGTATGGGTAAGCCTAAAAATCATCTGGAAATAACTCAGAAAACTCATCCACTATAGGAGGTATCCCACTCTATAAACCTCCACTATCGTCGTCCTGTGCAAGGGATAATAACTGATGATCAAGATTCACCAACTCAGGAAGTGGATGCCCCGCGGGACTCAACCGAGTGTCCCATTCCCCAAACAGTACCTAGGGTCTCCAATCAGGTGCCAAAAAAAACTATCCTATCACCAATATCATTCATTATCCGCTGGAAATCACATCAGTCGGTCCATGCCGAGAATCGCATCAAATAGGTCCATATCAAGGACCAAGAAATCCTACTCCATCTCGACTCCAGACACAGAGTGCACACATGATGGACACCTAAGGCTTTTATCCCTCTTTTTCCCCAATAGTGTTACCAACTCCATGGAAAAAGATAATAGTTTGGTTGGTAGGTTCATTAGATTCAAAATACAAGAAGATATAAATGAAACTGAAGCAATAGTATGAAATAAAACTATAGTTATATAAGATGAAATTATAATGGTACCTCGAATAGTTAAAGGTCCTGCATTAGATACCACTGGTGCCCGATCCACTGCATGCAGATGTCAAGACTAGACCTGGGAATGACGGATCACCTAAGGCTCTACCCTGATCTGGATATTCCCTGAAGATGTCCCAGTCCTACCACCACGACCACCGATCTGATAACATGTCATCGTGGATGGCTCTGACTGAACTGATACCCCTCTAGAAGCCACTGATCTAGTCCCACTCTGGTAAGGGTGTACAGTCCTGCATAATCATTGTAGATGTCCCACAACTCCACACCCATGTAAAGGACTGAGTGGTTATGAACATGTAGGTCGGATGTTCCCTACCCTTCCGCACTGATGGCCCACAAAGGACCTCGTATCAGAAGAAATATATGAGTTCTGCCTAAAAGGATAGCCTAAGGTTCCACCCGCCATCTTACCATGCTCATCACGCTTCCTCTTCTTCTCAGATGAACTACCACTGCCAATCCTTGACATTGATCTAGAAAACCCCAACTTTCCTCTTTGTTCAATCTCGACCATGCATGTATGATCGACCACCGTGGCATAAGTTCCCAGCTTGAACAAGAAAACTTGAGAGTAAATTTCTGGTCGATGTCCCTTCTAAAACTTATGAACATTGAAAAATTCATTTGAAATAGTCTCAAGTGCATACTACACTAGCTAAGAAAAGCGGTTTGTAAACTCCATCACTGTCAAATACCCTAGTGAATGATCCATGAACTCAAAGGATCTGGCATAGGCCGGTATCTTGGGATATTATTGCTCGTTAAAGAATGATTTGAAATCCTTCTTACTCATCTGCTCATGTTTCCCATCCTAAATCAACAATTCAAACCACTTTTGAATGTAACCCTCTCATTAGAATGAGGCACACTTTACCCTGACCTCCTTGAGGGAGTCAAGGAATTTCAACATACACTTTATATTTTCAATCCATTACTCTACCTCTTGAGGTTATAAAATACCTCGGAATGAAGGAGGTTTTTTCTTCAGAAACTTCTGAACTTTATTCTTCCTGGAGCCAGACTCATCTCCTATGGCTGGAATTGGGGTGGGGCCAAGATTCACCCCTTTTCCTAAATCCTGAACAGCTCGGACCACAACTTCTACCAATCTCTGATCAAGCAGTGAGAGAGAAATCTCCCCGGATTCCTCCCGTGGGTGCGTAAATGTTCTTCGGGGAGGCATATTTCTAAAAAGATCAATAATCCTAAAACTACATCTCCAATATATTATATCTAAAGAAAAATTAGTTTTTGAAAAAGATAAGTAATCATCTGTAGACCAAACATGAAATGGTAACATCATTTCCAAACTCTACTTACCTACCCGATGTCCACGAATAGTCTACAACCTGCACATCCCAACTGGATGTGAAGTCCAACAAGAATCCGGGCACCCCATGGTGACTTAGGGTCCATCATGAGGTGTGCTGGCCAGGCACCCTACTTGCAACCAAAATTCTAAGCCCCAAAAATCCAAACACCTATCTAACCAGACTCGTCCCAAATAAAATAACACATAAAACAAAACCTCATTTGATACCATTTATTCATGAACCAAGTCAGGTCGCCATCCAAACGGTACCCGACCCGGCCCGCTACATGGCCCGAAGGGAATTCCCGATCCCCATGGGCTGGCACAAATTATCGGGTTTCAAAATAAACCTTGGGAATGATTTAACCAAATAAAAAATATAATGAATTCAAAAAAAATAAACCAAACCAAAAGTATATGTCGTAGCCAAACAATCTTTTACCCAAAACCAGATTTTTAAGCCACATATAAAACCAAAACCCAAACAACACTAAATAGTATGGGGACCAAAAACCAACCAAAAAACTGCCACTTGGCGAGAGGATACCACCCTCAAGCCATCACCACAATACCACATCAAGAGGTCTGCTAACAACCTAAACCGCTGATCCCAAACGCTAGACCCTTACCTATATAAGACATAAACAAATCTACATACACCCAAATGTGTATGTAGTGGGTGAGAAATCGCCCATCAGGATGCCACCATGAAAAGATTACATGCACAATCATTAAAAGACAAATACATTTGTAATGATAAATAAAAGAATGTATGAAATGATTAAAACATTAATGAAAACAATTTTTGTGAAATGACTTCAAAGAAAAGCATTTTAAAGAAAACACATGTTTGTGTATTATCTCATGTGATATATCATGTATCATTGGTGTGAGAAAAGTAACCGGGTGCACCAAATTATGGGATAGGCCCTATGGGTACTAGTAATAGGTGGGACCCTATAATGTTTTTCCCGGTGAAACGTGGATTAGAAACCACGGCCCTCAGAAACAGTGGCTTAGAAACCACAAAACTCAAAAAATGTGGCTTAGAAACCCCTACCCTCATTCATTCATATGTTTATATTGTGTTGCAATCATCAATCTCGCTAGTGAAACTGGGCCAATCCATCTCCAGAACACAAGCTCACTAGTTCTAGTCACCCCATATAATACCCTGACTTCCCTCTTTGTGATCATCTAAAATCTAAGTTCACATCAAATGTAACATTAACACTTTAGATACAAACAAGGTTATTACACAAAAAAACTCTTCATTCACACACTAATACCCTCTTTTAAAACTGTGCGCACACTAAAAATGTATTAGAAATTAACCTGCACCGCTTTCACATTAAATTAATCCAACTGCATAGTTTTATAAAAACACTTTTTAAAATGAAGTAAACCACTATGAAAATTTATTAAACAGTTTAAAACATGTCACAAAAGTTTTAAAGGAAAAAATCCCCTTAATACACATTCCAAATAAAAACATATTCTAACACCACGTCAAAACCATAAACAACATCATCTGCACTTCCTAACACACACATAGCACAGTTAAAAATTCATGATAAACAAGTCAAAGTGGGTTTTTAAAATAAAAATGGACTAAATCACTTATACACACATCCAAAAAGTCAAATTCACTATTAAAACATAATCAAAAATAATTTCATAGCATGAAAACTTATTGGCACGGTTCTAAGTTAATTAAACAAACATGAAAATAATCATCAGATAATATTTGTGTGTTGAATCACTTACTGGTGTGTCACATGTTTTGAAAAATTGGTGTGAAAAAGCCATTTCATTCCAACGCATCTCAAACAAACCCAAATACACCCTAAAAATAAAGAAATAAATTGATCGCATTCAGAATAGATCACTCGGAACACAAAACATTCTCTAAAAGAGAATAATATCACCAGAAGAAAAGAAAAAAAAGATGCTATAATGGTTCGGCTGATAAGGAGCTATCGTCTTACAATTCTACACTGGAAGATTGTCTGGAATAGAGGGGTGCACGGTTTGGTGTGAGGAAATTGGAGGATTGGGGGAGGTGTGCGGTGTCTACTTGGAAATGGCGGAGGGTGCATCGACACAAAGGAGAAGGAGGAGGAGCGTCGTGGTTCTCTAAAGGAGGGTGGAAGGTGTGTGATAAGGCTAGGCCTTGTGGGAGGTTTCATGGGAGGTAGTGAGGGAGGTCGGGCAGAGCGGGAGGGCAGGTACATAGTGAGGGGGAGAGAGGGAGGTGTGATGTCACTGGTGTGGGATCCGTCCAAGGATGCGGGAGCTGATTCGGTGAGGGGAGGAGTGCAATGAGATACAGTAGCTAGAGCCTCTACATGGACTAGGGGAGATGTGAGAACTATGCTATGATGAGTAGAGTAAGGGAGAGGATAGAAATAAAAGAAGAAAAAGGGAAAAAAATCAAGGGAGAAAAAATTCTAAAAAAAAAGAAAGAAGGGAGGAAAAGGAACATAAAAACTAAAACAATCTAAAAGAAAAATATAAATAAATTTAACAACTTATATTAATAATCCGAGTAAAAATAATAAAAAACTATTGATATTAAAAAAATAATTACTTGCTTAAAACTACAAAAATAAAAAGTTCTTCCCGCAAGATGGGAAAGCTGCACGGCTTCACTCATTCCCTGCCAATGCGTCAGGCATTGTCATGCCAAGGATCATTTACCAGCACAAAAGTGCACTGCAGGGGTCGGCTCAGCTTCATTTATCAGCGCAAAAAGTGCACGACTCATACCAGGCTCGGCCCACATTCCGTCAAGCAATTATTAAAATGGAAAATAAAATTATGCGATAAAAATTTAAAAATAAAAACATACATCGATGCAATTTCTGGATGTGACAATAGTAATAAATCAAAGTAAAAAAAGAAAACAAATAAACTCTAGCACCATCACAATCCTCAGCTTGGTCGCATGCTCCCCATCTCTACAAAAATCAAGTACCTAATGTAGAAGGGAAGCACTCAACGTCCAATTCCCCATGTGGTCTCGTAACGAGGAACTACAGACTCTCTGAGGGAGTACAATGTCCATCCATCCTATGGTCTTGCAATGTAAAATTAAACAGACACTCTAGAGAATCCCTCAGCGTCCATTCTCCCTATGGTCTATTACACCAAGTTCCCACAGCCCTGTGTAAATAAATCATGCGCAATTGATAAAAAGGTAGCCAATGTAATCCTTATAACTACTTGGATAAATAGTCTACAACATATCACAACATGTCAGATAAAAATCACTCCATCCTAACAATACTAGGCATGGAATAAAAAGCAGCCTAACAGGAAAATCTGGACCAAATGATCAATATCAAGAAAACATACGATTCACATCCAAATAATGATAAATAACCCTATGTACTATAAGAAATCCTCTACTCAAGAACCAAAGGCATAACAGGAAAATACAAGGTTAAGAACCATAAACACACAATACCCCGAACAGGGGTATTTTTCACTTTTGAAAAAATAACTCAAAGACTAACTTGGGAAAGGAACAAAAAACCTACCTCAGCATTTTACAAAAGATATATGTGAACCTCAGGCCTTCTATTTCCCTAGAATGTCTTAGATCCCCAAAAAATACTAAAAACATTCAACCGAGGATATCTCGTGATAGAGGTGAAATTAGGAAATGAGGCACTAGAACAATTAAGAGCTTACCGTGGCGATTCCAATGAAATCAATGGTGGTCAATTTAGAGAATGGGTGGATAGTTGTGGGCTTAGAGAAGAATCGTCGGCCACGAATGCTCCTGGATGATTCAGACCAATAAGAAGGGTGTTCTGTCAATTGGATGCGACCCCAGTCCATTTAATGAAATAAAAAATAAAGTACAGGGTGTGTCTTTTTAAAGTAGATGGCATGTACTTGCCATTACCAAGATCCACTTTAGGTGGTCTCTATGTCACCCCACACGGCCATGTGTTTGTCCGTTACATGACTAGCACACGACTACCCGCGGAAACCAAGTACACGACATGTACGTATAATTACCCGACATGTACTCCTGAAATTTCCAATAACTACTCTTTTTCTTAAAAACTCTTGAAAACAAGATTCATACCTGTAAGAAGATCTGGGTTTTTACATACTCTCCCCCCCCCCTAAAAAAATTCATCCCAAAATTCCCTTATCAAGGTGGTGTAGAAGAACAATCCATGAACAGCTACGGCCACTACGATTGTACATCAGCCTCCCTCTCCCATGTCGCATCTTGTACTTGCTCGTGCTGCCATAGAACTTATACTAGAGGAATAGACCAGCCATGGAGAACCTTCACACTATGATCAACAATCATGATAGGATGTTCCTTGAATGATGCGTCCACCTCTATCTTAGTCTCCTTGGGTTGAAAAACATGATATGTGCCTGAGATGTAATGTCATAGATGAGAAAAGTAGAAAACGTCATGAAAAACAGGAACCTAAAAGGTAACTACAACCAATAGGCAACCGTCCTGACCCTTTCCAAAACCTCAAATGACCCGACTTATCTTGTAGAAAGCAAGCCCTGTCTTCTAATCCTCATATGTCCTAACCTTAGTGTGACACGTCGAAAAACCAGATCTTTGGCCTCAAACTCCATAGGTCGTCTCCGTCGTTCAGCATAACAGTTCTATCTTGTCTGTATAGTAGCCATCCTCTTTTGAATCAACTCCACCTGCTCGGTGGTCTCCTAGACAAGATGAGGTCCCAACATAGCTGCCTCTCCTACCTCTATCCCACATAAGGGTGATCGGCATTTCCTACCATACAAAGCCTCATAAGGTTCCTATGAATTGTTGATTGAAAACTATTATTGTAGGAAAACCCCACAAAAGGTATGTGGTTCTCCCAAGATCATCCAAAGTATAGGACGCATGACAGAAAAAAGTCCTCTATCACCTGAATAGTATGCGTGGACTGACCGTTTGTCTGGGGGTGGAAAGTTTTACTCAGAATTACCTCTTTACCCAAAGCCTTCTGTAATCCCTGCCAGACCCGAGAAGTAAAACAAGTTTCCCTAAATGAAACAATAGGGTGCGGAACTCCATGAAAACGTACAATCTCTTAGATGTAAAACCATCTGATCTCATCAACACTTAAGGTCTCCTTGATCGGTAAGAAGTGAGCAACCTTCGTGAGTCTCTAAATGAAAACCCAAACTCTGTCATTCCCTCGAGGAGACCTCATCAAACCTATCACGAAGTCCATCATGACATCGTTCCACATCCACTAGGGAATGGGTAACTTCTGAAAAATCCTTGTTGGTCGTTGATGCTCCACCTTTACCTACTGATAGGTGGAACACCTCATGACATAACCAGAAACATCTCCATTCCATTCTGGCCACCAATACTGATGGTGCAGATCTCAATACATCTTGGGGACACAAGGATGAACTGAACAAACTAAGGAATGAAAGTCCCGCATCTTCTCCTCGCGTATGTCTAATGGAACCCACACGCGCCCATCAAAATGAAAGATCACATCCTCACATGCTTTCCATCTATGAATATGGTACTCTATTGACACACTCTCCCATTAGACTAGGGCTTTAAAATATGATAGTTGCCTCATCAACACTTGATCAAGTAGAGTTGAGGTAACAAATACATAATAAAGAAACGCCAGACCCTATCTATCACGCACCTCCAAATGCATCTCAGAGAATAAAGTCGTAATCTGACACTCACTGCTGGCTTCTTCAACTACCTGAATCTGAGTCCTCCTGGTCAATGCATCAGCTACTATGCTGCCTTTCCCAGGAATGTAGGCAAGCTCGAAATCAATGTACTGAAGGTACAAAACCCACCTCTTCTGTCTCAAATTCAGATCATGCTGAGTGGAGATATACTTGTGACTTTTGGGGTTTGTGAAAACCACAAAATTCTCTCCTAGAATAAAATTTATCCAACAAAGTAAGGCTTGAAAAACTACATCAAACTCATGATCGTGAGTCGGGAAATTCCTCTAATGTGGCCTCAACTGCCGAGACCTATTCGCAATGAACCCTTCCCCCTGGATAAGCACTTCTCCCATCCCGATACCTAATGCATCACAGTACACAGTATAGCTCTTGCCCGACTTTGGAAATACAAGTATCAGTGATGAAGTCAACCTCCCTTTCAACTTCTAAAAGGATGACTCCTAAGAATCTAACCACAATTACTTCACACCCTTCTTAGTCAGGCCATTCAGTAGTGATTCTAAGCGTGAAAAGTCCCTTATGAAGCCCCTTTAGTATCCAGCCTTTCCTAGTAAACTCTGCTCCTCAAAGACCCTCTTTGGATGCTCCTAGGAAAATACTTCTCTCACTTTCTCTGGGTCTACTGATACTCTTATCTCTAATATAACATTACCCAAGAAGTGAATTTGGTCCATCCCAAAGTGGAATTTGGAGAGCTTAGTATATAATAGATGCACTCTATGTGTACTCAAAATGATCTCCAGATGTGTGGCATGGTCATGTCGAGTGTTATAGTACACCAAGAAAACATCCATGAATATCACCATGAAAGAATCCATGAATGTATGGAACACTCAATTCATAAGTGCCATGAAAACTACAGGTTCGTTCGTGAGACCGAACGACATAACCACATACTCGTATACACCATACATGCTCCTAAAGGATGTAAGATGTATATCTGACGGTCTAACATGTAACTGATGAGAACCAGATCTCATTTCTATCTTTGAGAACACTTTGGCTCCTCGAAACAGATCAAATAGGTCATCAATCCTCGGAACGGGATATCGGTTCTTGAACGTCATCCGGTACAACTTCCGATAATCCCCACAAAGTCTGAGGGTACCATTAACCATCCTTGAAAACAGGCCAGGAAAACCAAAAGGAGAAGTACTGGGTCAGATGAAACCCTTTGTCTGCAACTCCCCCAACTGCTTCTTGAGCTCAAATAACTATGGTGTAGCCATCCTATAAGGAGAAGTGGACACCACTGCCGCTCCTAGAACAAGTTCAATATAAAATTACAGCGCTCGCTCCAGAGGAAAACCTAAAAAGTCCTCTGGAAATACAACCCTGAAACGATCGACCTCTAGAGGAAAGTCCAACTGTGAAGTCCCATGGTCATCTAGATATAGACGAGCAATCTGAGTTTTATATCCTCCCAACCTATGATTCTTGGGTCTTTCTCTGCTCAACTGGACATCCCACTCTCCTTTATGAAGAAACAATCTACCCTATGGTGATGTGAAACTTACCCTACGGGGATGGAAATCATCCACATCCTTGAAAGGATCTAACCAGTCCATTCTGAGAATGACTTCATAGCCATTCATCTCTAGGACATAGATGTCCCATAAGAAGTGTCATCCACTGACCTCAAGAGGGAACTCCTTGCAATAATGTATACTAACCATTCTTGTCCCCAACGGAGAGTCCTGCATCAAGATATAAGCAGAAGAAAATATACAAAACCCAAGGATCTCCACAATAGCAACATATATGATACTATGGAAATCCCCTTTATAAAAATGTGCATAAGCTAAAACTGAGGCAAATAGGATTGTACCTAAAACTGTAGAGGGTATTTGATTTGGCACCAACTGGGTCAACTCCACTACAAAATTATGGAATATGTCGTGGCCCTATGACCCTACCTGACCACCCAGAGTTGATCTACCATGTTGTTGTTGAAATCCTACCGACGGACCACCATCGTCATGACCTCCCCTCAGACCGAATGGCCCAAAGAAATATAGTTCCCATATTGATGACAAATTGGTGCTGGTGCTTCTGAATGCGGGGTCACAGAATAACTCATATCACCATATGCTGGTGATAAGAACTAATAGAACCACTGATGATAGCCCTTCTTTCCACAATATCGGCACTCCAATGGGTCTCTCGAGAAATGTGGCTTCATATTCCCACTCTTCCTGAACTTCTAGCACCCCAGCTGGCTAGTAGAAGAAGTATCCTACTTTCTATGGTCTCCACATGTAAACTACCTACAGCACTTTTGGTTGTTTGTCTGAGGGGTACCAACTCTAGATGTTGAACCACTCTGAGACACAGCTCTAGAATCCCTCAGATTTCACTCCATCATTAGAGCATGGTTGACTATAGAGGTGATCGAATTCAAACTGAAGATGTTCACTTGAGATCGGATGTCATGCCTAAGACCATCCTCAAATTTCCCTTATAGGAATAACTCATCTCCTCCTGGGATAGGTGTGAAGCGTTGCAACTCTGGGAAACGAGAAGAGTAATCCATTACTGAGAGAGTATCCTTCTCCAGACTCATGAACTCTTAGATTCAGTCATCCCTCAAAGTATCTAGGTATAAGAATTCATAAAGGGAATGCTAGAACTCATCCCATGCTATAACCTATTGACATACTTCTTGTGAGATCACATCCCACCATCTCTTGGTGGAGTCCCGAAACATATAAGTTAACAGCTTCACCATCCTTTCTCTAGGAATCTCAAGATGCTCGATGATAGATAGCATGGATTCTAATCATCACTCTACAACCTGAGTTCCTCGATCCTATGTGAATGTGGGAGGATGGTCCAGCTGGAAAACCCGTGTCAGCACTGCCATAGAAAGGGTAAGATGTGGTACTACTCAAAAGGTCTGCAAGAACCTCAGGAATCCCTCTTAGAACAATGCATCATCACCTTCATTAGGAATAAAAGTTGGTGCCAAGACTGTCACTTAAAGAGGATCTGCTGGTAGTTCTTGATCAGCCATGTTTAGTGTATGGTCACTGCCTTGTATGTGGAGTACAACTGGGGTATGTCTTGGTTGCATGACTCTGCATGGTCAAGGGCACACCATAGGATCAAGATTATCAAGTCTGAAACATAGAATTCCATGAAAAGAATAGTAAAAGTAAATCTTTCATGTTTTTCAAAATAGGGATACATGGCAGGTATAACCCCTACAAGGTGTGTTCTGTTAAGACTTCACATGGGTGTGTACTCCTGCCAACTCTAGTCGTGTAACACCCAATACACATGGCATGTTCCTCCAGGACATTGCATGTAATTGAATCATGTTCCCCTACCCGAGTTCTTCTACATGAATAACCCACGCGGTTCTCCTAGGACAACACTACACAGTTTGTTTGTGCCAGACACGGAGTGTACCGCATAGGTTTCCACTGCCGTGTTTCTAGTCACATGGGTGGACACACGACCGACTCTACACATTGTGTTTGTGTCAAACAAGGCATGTAATAGAAGGATTCCAATGCCCTGTGTTTTTAGTCACACGGTCGGTTACATGGATCACTCTACATGGCATGTTCCATATGCACACATCATGTACTTATTGATTTTTCATCCTCCTGTATCATTAGTCACACGGACGGATACATTGTTTCGATAACATGAAATTCACATCTAGTACATAGTGTGTCCCAACAAGGATTTTCCAACCCCGTATCTCTGCTCACATAGCCTATGACTGGGCTAGAGACTACACAGTGGTTACATATAGTACATGGCGTGTACTTAAGAAAAAATTTTCCTTCTCAAAAATAAGGACACATGGCTTGTATTTATTATTACATACCATGTATTCGAGGATTTTCTGAAGAGTAAGCCTCAGATACTACTCGGGGACCCAAAAAACACTAAAATAAACATTATAGTGACAAATTGCGGTCTATGAGCGGCCATACTCCTTGAAAATAAAATCCTAGCATATTATATATTTTATATACAAGTAATATCAAGGCAATAATTCACCAAATTCAAATCCATGAGGTCTCATAACATGTTAAGGCCCAAAGTTTGGTGTTCATTCAAGAAAAACTATATTCAAACAATGCCCTATCAAAGAGAAGGTATTTTATAAAGGAATATATAAAAACATCTTGCATATTTAGGACAACATCTATCACAACAACATGCAATTGGTAACTCACCCTAAATGGCATGGCAAGGATGCATGACATGTGATTTTTAGAATGTACCTATGTGATGATTGAGATGGAATACCATCATATCATTGGGTTTCCATAGAAATATCAAATCAATAATATACACCAAAAACATCACAAAGCATGTGAATTACCCAACAATGAAATCAAATCAACTTTCTTAATTAAAAAAATAGAAAAATTTCAATAACGAGATAAAATGGACTTTCCCTGTACACAAGTTAGCTACTTCTGGGAATAGCTTATTACCAAGTACATCTTCCATCCTATCCCAAAACATAGGCTCCAAACAGTAATTCAATAAGAAATGAAACTTTTGATACCACTTTGTAACGCCCCGGTTCCGGAAGCCGCATAGAGGGGCCCCGTACTCGGCTGGTCACACGGACTCAAGTGCATTTTCCCAAATGTTAGGGGCTTCTGACTAAAAGTGAGGGCCTTGGGTGTGATATTGAGAAACTATGCCCTCATTGGAAGACTAACGCAGTAGAAATAAAAATATAACAATATCATAAGCAATAATAATACCATACAATAGTAAACATTGGATGACTGAAGGAAATAAGTAACTGGAGCACAGACATGAATGATGCATGATACATAGTCTAGAAAAGTAGCCAAACAAGTCACAATGCAAGAGTGTGGTACTAAAACAAAGTAACAAAAGAAATCAAATAAACCCCAACATCATCGCAAGCCTTATCTTGGTCCCATGCTCCCCGACTCCACAGTAATAGAGTACCTAAAGTCGAAGGGCACTTGCCCTTATCTATACCTACAGTAATATAATCTATTTGGGCCCAAAGGCATGACCCAAATAGGGTGCATGACAAATCCCAGTAGGTAACCACCCAAAGATCTATTCCTAACAGTCAGTGAATATATATGGCAGGAAATAAGCAAAATAAAGAAGTAAACAAGTAATTACTCATAAGTAAACAATCCTAAAATTTCAATTACATCCATTTCATTTATTATTTAAGAAACCCAAAATCATAAGTTATCCTCTGAGAATTACTCACTGCCTTACCACTCTGTTTCAACCAATCAAACAAAATAAACCCTATGGGAATTACTCACAGTCTAACCCCTCTGGTTCAGCTTTAGCAAAGACTCTCTGAGGATGCACTCATCGTCAATTCCCCTTGTTGTCTCATATCAGTAACTATAGAAACTCTGGGGAATCACTCAACATTCAATTCCCGCAATGGTCTCATAATTAGGAACTACATACACTCTAAGGGAGCACAAAGTCCATCTCCCATGTGGTCTCACAATGTAAAAGTAAACAGACACTCTGGAGAATCCCTCAGTATCTATTCTCCCTATGGTCTTCTACACTAGGTTCCCATAACCCTGTGTAAATCAATCATGCACAAATGATAAAAAAAATCAACCAAAATAAACCTCAAGAACTACTTGGATAAATAGTCTACGTCATATCACAACATTTCAGATTAAAATCACTCAATTCTGACAACACTAGTCATGGAAAGCAGAGCAACCTAACAGGAAAAGCTAGACCAAATGATCAATATCAAAAAATACATGGGAAGAACATCCATAGAAAGGTATATAAATCTATTTAAAATCATAATTCCTCTTCTCATGCACACATGGAATTGCAGTAAAATACATGGTTAAGAACCTTAAACACGCAGTACCCCGAATAAGGGTATTAGGAACTTTTTCATGTATAACTAAAAGACTAACTATGGAAAGGAAAAAACTGCCTAACTCAGTGTTGTACGAACGATATATGTGAACCTTAGGCCTTTTATCTCCCTATAATGTCTTATATCTATAAAAATTATTAGAACGTTCATCAGAGGATATCTCTTGAAAGGGGATAAATAAGGAAATTAGGCTCTAGAAGAAGGAAGATCATACCATTGTGATTCCAACGCAATCGATGGAGGTCGATACAGAGAACAGATGGAGAGTCGGGGGTTCATTGAATAATCCTCATCCACAGATGCTCCTAGACGAGTCCGACTTAGATGAAGGTTGTCCTCTTGATTAGACGCGACCCTGGTCCATTTAATGAAATGAAAATGAAAGTACATGGAATGTCTTTTTAAATTACAAGATGTGTAAATGCCTTTACCGAGAACCACATTAGGCAGTCTCTAGGTCACCCAACATCGACATGTGTTTGGCCATTACATTCCCACACACGAATACCTTCAAAAACCGAGTATACAGCGTGTACTTATAAGTATAATACGTGTACTCCTGAAATTTCTAGAAACTCCTCTTTTTCATGAAAACACCAGAAACAAATTATGCATACCTGAAATAAGATCATGGTTCTTACAGTTACAATGTTAACAATGTTATGTGTTTATATATTTTTTGTGAATAGGAATGTCAACATATGAGCCTGAAGAAATGGGTGATGGATTAAATATTCACTCATTACATAAAGATTGGAGGTGCTACCAATGAAGCATGGGTAATTGATTAAGCAATATATATTTTCTTAGAAACATGTATAGAGAGATTCAAGCGGGAATCGCATTATTATTATATGATTAGATAGTTTGTTTTAATAAAAAAATGAATGTATTGAAGTAGGATAAGTCTTGTCGACAACATGGTATAATGGAGGAAATGATGTGAAGGAGTTTATTGTTTAATTTTATACTAGATAGATTGTATATATGTTATTAATGTGGATAAAATAATTTCAATGTGTTCGGGGGAAATACTGATTAAATGAGTAAAACCCAAAAACGATGTATGTATTATGTTTTTTGTGGAATAAAATGCTCAAATACTATAATATCAAGGTTTGATAAGGGTTGTGTTGATTTGGAACGCTCTATTTTCAACTTCTCATATTTTGAAATTTCATCCCAAAATTCAGAAATATTGAATGATTCTTTAATCCAGGGTATGTGTCATTTTTTGCACTATGTATTTAGTTTTTACACTCTTTATAAATTTCAACTAATAAAAAATATTAAAATTATAGAGTAATGTCTATGTATATATTGTTTTTACTCTGTTTAAGTATCAAATATATAACACATAGGTGTGTTCTCAACCATAGTATGTTTGACACTTAGCTATGTATGTATTCCTGAGGTTCATCATATGTGTGATGCTAAAAAAACATGTAAATACAGAAAAATAATCTGAGGATATGTCTGATTTGAGTTATACAAATGTTTCTTCAGAGATGATCATACATGCAAACTATTATATATAATTTTCATTCGAATCTTGTAGAAAAATTATTAATTTGTATATAGAAATTCAGAAATTCCAAATTTAATTATATAAAGATAGAATAATTTAGGGTGTTGAAAGAGTTGTTCTTCAATTTAATAAAGATCATAAACCCATGAAAATATTTTTGATTCAATCATGGAATAAGATAGAAGATGAACTTAATATATGGAAAGGATAGATCAAAGAAACATTATAAATAGAATTTATAGAATTATATAATTCTAATGAAATAAAATTTTATGATTCTTGAGTTATTCTTTAGATTTATAAACATCAAGATTATATCCAAATGTATCATCCAAGCCTGTTTTGAGTGTGGTGGAATGATAAGATTTATTGAATGTATTTTTTGATGAGTAAATAGAATTTAATGGGTTTCCAATAATAATTTAGATGAAGTGACATCTAAGATAATTCTATACATAAAACCCTATGTCATTATAATTCAGGTCTAAATGAGTGGAAATGAAGTGTAACTGAGATAGCGGGTTTGGAAATATCCCAATCATAAAATGACAAGTTATAGGTTAGGTGAAATATAGAAATGTTAAATATGATGATGTTTTTGTGGTGAAATCATGTTTCAAACATCATGAAGATAATAAAATTTATGATATAAGGCTATGATAAAGATGTAAGGTGAAGGTATTGATTTTATATTATTATGTATAGACTAAGTGAAATATTTTTATATATTTTACTATAAATACTCTCATTATATAAAATAGGAGTTCCATGAAGCATAAAAATGATGTGTTGTATATTTCTTACATATATATGTTGAAAATGGAGTTTGGATTTAGTGGAGATATTTTCAATAGAATAAGAAGAAGTTGATTATACTCTAGATAGATTATGAAGATATTTTACTATAGTTTTTAAAAATTTCGATCATTAAATGGGGTAATTTTAGAATATATTTTGAGTTGAAAAAAGGTGAACAATAATGTGATATTTCCTAATGGTATTCTTTAATCATCACAATTTTTTATGGAAGTAATAAATTCCAGATACTAATCATTTATGGTAGTTTAAAGTGTAAGAATATATTTAATATACCAACAAATGAATATGAATGGAAGAAAATATCATAGAGTAAGATATATGAAAATAATTAAGTAGCTGCTGATTACTGTAGAGTATGATATTTTGATAGGTTTTTCTATAGAGAAGAACAAGACTCTCAAAGAATAAAAATAAGTATAATCTGCGAAAAGTTTTATAGAATAGAAATAGATAATTTGAACTAGTACTAAAAAAATATTTTTTCTAGATTAATAATAAAATTAATAAGAAAAAAAGTGGCTGATTTTTACTCCTTGAAAGTTACAGTGGAGGAAGAAGGGGGAATAAGTTGAGTGCATGAAGCTATGGTCAGGTTTATCTGATGATTTATTTTCTTGAGCTTACTATTTTGAGAAGAAAAAGAATCATCATTCCAATGAGGTTCTAAATTAGTGAGAAGAGTTATAGGAACTTAATTTATTAAAAATATATCTTGAATACCAACTATAAATCCAATTCAATATGTTCAAAAGACGGATATCTATCTTGTTGATATATAAGCATCCTATATCGGACTGGTGATTGAATTCTTAAAAGGAGATTAAAGGAAAAATTGTAAATATATATAATGTGAATCTATAAAACTAGTGAGACTCATGGTATGTGGGTATATCAAAATGTGACACTGTGACTATAGTGTGAAGCTATTGAAATATGTTCTATGATAAGAATGAAGGTGTATACACTATTTCACTCTATGAAGGTGTGATAAGAATCATACTCTATATTCTATAATTTATTATTGTGGATAAAAATGACTAGTGTAAATAACCAATCAAATAAATGAGTAGTAATTTAATTAGAGACTTGTAAAAATTCCAAATTCTTGTTATCAACATTAATTACATGTATATAGTTGATGATTTTTTTGTTTAAACTCAAATAGATTCATATTCACTAATCAAAAATATAGGTTAAATTTAAAATGTGGTTAAAAGAATCGAAAAGACATCGGAATATGGTAAAAGTGTGAATAAGTTAATCCATACCACCTATAAGGGGTCTACCATGATCATGAATAGTGTTTCAATAGGTATCAAAGAAAGGTTCCCTATAGTTGGATCTAGGTTTACATACATGGGTATTTTTATTTGAGTTGATGAAGTATAGATTTCAAGAGCTGTTTATAATTAAAACATTGATGTAATAATCTAATTCCACTCCTATTTTTACTAAATTATATGTCACTCCTAACTCTATCAAAAATAGGAAAAAGAAAGAGTCTGAGAAGAAAAGAAAATTCTCAAGGAATGAAGAATGTAATGACCTGGACTCGACCAACCACCCGAACAGTGCCAAATGGGTCGGGTGTCACTACCTTAGGTGCACCTCCCCAAACACTGAAGGCTTCCAACTAGCAGCATGGGTCTGAATAGGTATAGTGGGGAGACTATACCCTCTCGGATGATCATGATAAAGGTACTGGTCTGAGTAATAAACTAAATAAGTAGCGGAATTTAATGACTCAGTAGACTCGAACCAGACCCGAAGAGCGGAAGCATATAAGATATCAACAAACCAGCAGAAGCAATATAGAAACAAAAGCAGAAGAAAGTAAACAGAATAACATGCTGAGAATACAAGAAACTACTACCATAACCAAAAAAGGAATGCACTTAAAGCAAGTCATACAGATCAAAATATAACAGCGCCAATGGCTAACCCACAGTTGCTACATAATAAGGTAAGCATGATGATACAAAAGGGAAACTAAAAAAAGTAACTCTAGTAAGGCATGACCTCAAGGTCCATGCTAGTATTCATGCCAACAGCACTAAAGTCCATCTCTTGAGGCTGACCCTCTACCTGCACACAATTTCATAAAGTCAACACGCATCCCGAAGGTCCCATGTAGGGTCTGAGACAAGTCGTAGTAAGATACCACAAAAGGGTGTGTACCTAATATAAGTATTTAGGTAGACATGATTATATAAGAAAACAGTAAACAAAATATTGCCCAAAATAAACACAGACTTCACTGGTCCTCAGCAGCCACCAGGAAGTGTCACCTGCTTCGGCCAACGCCGGAATGTCTGATCTGTAGCCCGGCACCTCATGCCACCTGACACCATGTGTATCAAGTACTGACGTCTCAAAGGCATGCCCAACCATCATAACCCATCTCGAAAGATCAACCTTCCAATGGCACAACATCTGGAGGAACAGTGATACATGTCCTCAAATAGTAACCGGAGGGACAGCGATGGCTGCCCTCAAATCGCGGCGAGCCTCTTCCCCCAACCTAACCATCTCAAAGCTATCTCCTGAAGGCTCCTCACCTTCCACGTGGCTTCCTATTGCAAGCACCCCCAAACCAAAATTCCTAACTGAAACTATCGGGAGCCTCTACCCAGCGAGTGTATGTACCACCTCATCTTGGAGTCTATCTGTGTGCACACTACTCAGAAGTACCCGGTGAGCTGTAATCACCTCAATATGTCCCCAAGCCACAACTCCTCTAACACCTCATGTCCCTGCGAACCTGTCGCTCATGTCTGATTGGCTTAACATCCAAGAAACCTGGGCCAAGCCCAACCTGGCAGTCCAACCGCCTCAACCAAAGTCCATGATGCCCAATCCAATGGTAACAACCACCCAATGTAACCCGAGCCAAAAGCCACAACCTCTCATCCACATCACTAAAAAACATATATCCGAGCTACGCCCAACACATCAAGCAGTTCAACATAAGCAAATCACACATTGCAAGAAAATATTTGAAAGCATAACTTTTAACAAACAATTACTAAACAATCAAATTTCACTAACTTGTACTAACCCAAACCCGCACCTAAGGTCTTAACACCTTACAAAAATTAACATCATGCTTTAACAAATCATACTCAGAATATTAATTCAACAACCTCAACAGCATTCTAAACACAGTAGTTAATGTTGGTCTAAAAAATACGCATTTCGGCACCCCCAGCCGAATTTCCCCAAACGAGCTATGACTTCTAACCTAGCCTCACTCAAGCACAACAAGGGTCAAGGAGTACCCAAAGGCATCCCACAATTCGGGTAACTATTAAAAATAAATAAACAAGGGTTCCACTCAATAACCATGTCACGTCCGAAGGTCGCAACCCCAAATTGTCTACGAAAACACAAAAGGAGGTATGCACCATCCACCTTGTACTTATACGATGACACTCCTTTGATATCAGCCTCTGAATCGGTCTGAATTGCGGTGGATCTGCATTTCCGTCAAATTTGTAAAATCCTTTTGGATGGAATATTTGGTGGAATAGGTGAGGGATCAAAGATGAAGAAGGGTGTGCGGGGTAAGTCTTTCTGATACGGTCCCGTTGCCACCGACGGATCGAAGAACAGAGGTCGTATGATGATTCTGGAAGGGTTTGTGTTTTTCAGAGGTGCTCGGATGAACCATCCATCCAACGGGGAAGAAGAAGAGAATTTTGGGAATGATACACGATGGCGTCTCGATCGCTCAAATAAAAATAAAAGTACTCGGCGTGTATTTCCAAAGTACACGCCGTGTAGATGGGTTTCAGTACTCCTACTTAAGCAGAGTCCAACACATGGCTTGGATTGTGTACACGGTCAACACATGGCCAGGGTGTCGACCGCTACATGGGAAAAAGGTACACAACGTTTCAAGGAAGGCTACACGCCATGTAGATTGAAATTTATACCTGGGCACCACACGACATGTACTTGGCCTTGCACGGGTAAGGGTTACACGACGTGTCTATACATACACGCAGTGTAGTAGGGAATTTCTACACAGTCGCTACATGGAATGTACTCGATGAGCACACCGAAGGTCACTCGGTTAACACATACATGGCGTGTACGTAAAGAACAGGGTGTGTAGTCTGGAAATTTCTAGAAACTGGCCAGATCTTTCAGACTTCTATAAAAACCAGTCAAAAAGTTTAAACATGGTCAGGATTTGACCCGTTTCTAAAAATCTCGGGTTCTTACAAACTCCCCACCTTAACGTAGCTCGCCCCCGAGCAACCAAACGAAACTAGGAAATGGCATCGAACACTCCCATCCCGGTTAAACATCCCGGACTACCCTGGTCTCAAGGTTCTAGCTAAAATCCAAAAGGGTCTCCCCACCGTAGGAATTGCCTACTCGTCTCAACCCAATAAAAGATCAAAGAAAATCAAACAAACAAGCAAGGCCCAACGACCTATTTCCCGGACCCATGGTCCTCCCGTGACACTTCGTCATCCATGCACCTCCTAGGTGCTCCCGTATTGTTTCCGGCACCCAAATGTATCCCTCACCACGTCAATGTCCCCCACCAAGAGGTCCTGCATCTAATAGATGCTCAAATCAAGCATGGTGCCATGAAACTCATGTAACCTACATCCTTGATGCTTCTGATGCTCCGTATCTCAAATATATAAATACATATAACACATCTGATATGATGCCAATCCCACTAACTAGCATCTAGTCAGTCCATAAGTATCCTATGCTACCTGTGTACTCAACCGGACATGCCTAAAGGGGCCATGCCAAAAGAAAGTAAGGAGAATCACGGCCACACCCACGGTGTACCTACCACTATCACCGGCTCACCAGCCTGCTCAATCCCTAGTAGCTCCACAGCGTGCACCTGGCCTGGATCACGACTGCCTGATTCCTGACCTCCCTGCGATGCTGCTCCAATCACCAGCCACTGACCCCTCTTCTGGGTCCCGCTTCCCAGTCACGTCTCCCGCATGTAGCTGAACCTTGGATACCCTCTACTGGTACCGAACGTGAACCAAATCCTGACACCACAGTATGTCTTGGTCCCTATCGGACAGCTGTCTGAGAAGGCTACCTGAAAAACCTCTCCAGATGCCCGACCTGTCCACACGCCCAACAATCCTTCGGGGGCCTATCGCACTGGGCCCGAACATGTCCCGGCAGTCCACACTGAAAGAAACCCACCACTGAACTTCCACGAGCTGGTCTAGCTGAGTCCTTGGTCTTCCCGCCCTGCTAGAACTCGTCTATGCCTTGCTTCCTGCTATCTGAACTGTCACCTGGGGTTGTCACCCTGCCAAAGTGAGACTTCTCTCTCTCGTTTACCTCTACTATAAGTGTCTGGTTCACCACCTCAGATAAGGAGACCAGCCTAAAAATTATTACCTGAACCCGAATGGCGTTTATCAAGCCATCCTCAAAGTGCCTCACCCAAGCTGCATCATCACTCACCATACCAGGTGCAAAACGAGACAACTCTGTGAAGGTAGCTGTATAGTCCATGACGGATATATCCCCCTACTGAAGACTCACGAACTCCCAAGATCTCTCATCCCTCAGCGTCGCAGGATAAAAGGGCTCGAAGAACCTGTCCTTCAAGCCCTTCCATGCCAGTCCCTCGTGCCTACGAGACTGAACCTGTAGGTCTCATCAACACTTCGCCGGTCCTCTCAGCATGTATGTCACCAGCTTGACCCTCTGCCCTGGAGGCATCTCTAGCTACTCAAAGATCATCTGCATAATCTCTATCCTGTTCTCTGCTGCCTGTGGACCACCCTCACCCTGAAAAATAGACAGGTGCTGTGATTGGAACTCCCGCGTCAGATATTCCAAAGAAGGCTATACCCCATGTGCACCTCTGTCAATCCCCTGCAGGGCACATACCAGGCTAGTCTGGAGCAGATCGTCAAGCCACGGTACGAATGTTTCCATGACCGGTTTTTTCCCTACCTGCACTAGATCGTGACCCTGATCCTGTCCCTGAGCGAATCATTCTCTGCCTACACCAGATTCTGGACCTGATCATGTGGCACTGTATCCTCTCCTGTCTGGCGCTCCATCGAGTCGTGAAGGAGTAACCTGCTGAATACCATAAATGGTCAGACAATCCATATAGATATATATAACAATATATTCTACACAGATAAAGAAATAAGTAAAAGAAATTGCATAACAACTACCCTTACTCCCCCTCACCGCAACCTATTCCCCACGGCATCCCGACGTCACGACCTCCATGCCCGCCCTCAATAGATCCAAGTATCGATAGTTCCTCGGGCCATGCCCGTCCTGACAACCAATGTTTCCTCAAACCTGATGACCGAGTCGCCCAATCCTGCCATTTACAATACCTCAACCATAGTACATGCCTACTCTCATAAGAACCAGACCCAAATACCCTACAACATGAAATTAAAAAAACACAAATCATGTCATACACATTGAAATAAACATGCAATTCTATCAAGAATTTCACCAATTTTCATTTCATAGCATACAAGCATGGAAATTGATTTTATTCACATGGTATTGTCACTTCACAAATCATACATGCCATTGTGAAATAGAAATACCCTAAAAAAATGTGCCTATCAAAAGCCAAAAAAAATGTCCTGCCATACCGGCCAGGGTTTTCATATCATAATCAGTAACATCACACAACAAGTGAGACACCGAGGTGGAAATCATAGAAACTGTAATCTGAGAAAAAGAAAAAAACAATTCCCACCCATGGAAACTTGGTCCATCCCTCATACCTGGGGCTGCAGGCACCCAAGTACAAGCTAGAAACCTGGTCCCAGTAACAACCTATCTCTAGTCTACTATATCCCAAATAGTAAAACTAGAAGAAATAAAAAGGGAAGTATCAAACTCATCAGTAGCCAGTAAAGCAATGCTACAAAATCCTTGTCAAGAAATCCCTTTGATACCACTTTTTAACGACACGGACCCGGCCAGCCACCCGAACAGTGATAAACGGGCCGGGTGTCACTACCATAGGCGCACCTCCCCGAACGCCAAAGGCTGCCGACTAGCAGCGAGGGTCTGAATAGGTATAGTGGGAAGGCTATACCCTCTCATAGGATCATGATAAAGGTACTAGTCTGGGTAATAAACTAAATAAGAAACGGAATTTAATGACTCAGCATATTAGAACCAGACCCACAGAGCGGAAGCATGTCAGATATCAACAAACCTGTAGAAGCAATATAGAAACAGAAGCAGCAGAAAGTAAACAGAACAACATGCTGAGAATACAAGAAAAAACTACCATAACCAAACAAGGCACGTATCTAAAGCAAGTCATACTGATCTAAATATAACGATTCCAATGGCTAACCAACTATTTCTACGTAATAAGGTAATCATGTTTATACAAAAGGGAAACAAAACAAATTAACTCCATTAAGGCACAACCTCAAAGTCCATGATAGTCTTCATGCCAACAGCACTAAAGTCTAGCTCCTGAGGCTTACCCTCTACCTACATGCAATTTCATAAAGTCTACATGCATCCCGAAGGGCCCGTGTAGGGTATGAGACAAGTCTAGGTAGGATACAACCTAAGGGTGCATACCTATTATAAGTGTTTAGGTATACATGCTTATATAAGAAAATAGTGAATAGTGTAATGCCCAAAGTAAACACAAACTTCACTGGTGCTCAGCAGCCACCAAGAAGTGTCTCCTGTTTCGGCCAACACCGGAATATCTGATCTGTATCCTGGCACCTTGTGCCACCTGACACCATGTTTCTCAAGTTCTGACATCCCGAAGGCATGCCCAACTGTCGTAACCCAGCTCGAAATCTAAACCTACCCATGGCACAACATCTGGAGCAACAGTGATACGTATCCTCAATTATTAATTGGAGGGACAGCGATGTCTGCCCTCAAATTGGGCAACCCTCTACCCCCAACCTAACCGCCTCAAAGCTGTCTTTTGAAGGCTCATCACCTTCCACATGGCGTCCAATGGAAAGCACCCCCCAAAAAATACTTAACCGTAACTATCGGGAGACTCTACCAAGTGAATGGTTGTACCACCTCATCGTGGAGTCTATCTGTGTGCACACTAATAAAAATACCCGATGTGCGGTAATCACCTCAATATGTCCCCAAGACACAACACCTCTGACACCTCGTGTCCCTGCGAACCTGTCGCTCAAGTCTGATGGTCTCGTCATCCAAGAAACCCAGGCCAAGCCCAACCCGACACTCCAACCGCCTCAACCAATGTCCATAACACCCAATCCCGTGGTTGAAACCACCCAAAGTAACCCGAGCCAAAAGCCCCAACCTATGATACTCATCACTCACGAACATATATTCGGGTCATTCCCAACACATCAAGCATTTCAACACAAGAAAATCACACATTGCAAAAACATAATTGAAATCATAACTTTTAACAGACAATTACTAAACAGTCAAATTTCACTAACTTGTGCTGACCCAAACTGGAACCTAATGTATTAACACCTTACACAAATTAACATCATGCTTTAACAAATCAAATGCAGCAGTTTAATTCAACAACATCAACAGCAGTCTAAACTCGGTAGTTAATAATGGTCCAAAACATATGCATTTTGGCACCCCCAGCCGAATTTCCCCAAATGAGCTATGACTTCTAACCCATCCTCGCTCAAGCCCAACAATGGTCAGGGAATACCTAGAGGTGTCCTACAATTCCGGTAACTATTAAAATTAAATAAACAAGGGTTCCTCTCAATACCCACGTCACACCCGAAGGTTGCAACCCCAAATTGTCTACGAAAACAAGAAAGAATGTATGCACCACCCACATTGTACTCGTACGATGACACTCCTTTTATATCAGCCTCTAAATCATTCTGAATCGTGGTGGATATGAATTTCTGTCAAATTTGGAAATTCTGTTCGGATGGAATCTGTGGAGGAATAGGGGAGGGATCAAAGACGAAGAAGGGTGTGCGTGGTTAGCCTTTCTGATGCGGTCCCGCTGCCACCGACGGATCGAAGAACGGAGGTCGTATGATGATTCTGTAAGGGTTTGTGTTTTTCGGAGGTTCTCAGAGGAACCATCCATTCAACGGGGAAGAGGAAGAGATTTTTGGGAATGAGATGCACCGGCGTCTCGATCTCTCAAATAAAAATAAAAGTACACAGCGAGTATTTAAAAAGTACACTCCATGTAGATGGGTTTCCATACTCCAACATAAGCGGAGTCCAGCACACAGCTTGGACTGTGTACACGGTTAACACATCGCCAGGGTCTCATCCACTACACAGGACAAAGGTACACGGCGTGTCATGGAAGGCTACATGCTGTCTAGATTGAAATTTATACCTGGGCACCACACGACACGTACTTGGCCTTGCATGGGTAAGGGTTACATGACATGTCTATATATATACGCCGTGTAGTAGGGAACTTCCACACGGTCACCACACGGCATGTACTCGGTGAGCACACGGCCGGTCACTCGGTTAACACATACACGACGTGTACTTAAAGTACACAGCGTGTAGTCTGGAAATTTCCAGAAACTGCCCAGATCTTCTAGACTTCTCAAAAACAAGTCAAAAAGTTTACAGAGGGTCGGGATTTGACCCGTTTCCAAAAAAGTCGGGTTCTTACAAAGAAGAACCACCATAAGTTGAAGGTAGTTAGTTTGATGATAGTAATTTAAGTTGTGATGAGACTGAGGGGACTAAATTTATTGATAACTTGTATTTTGATGTTATAACTTATTTAAATAAAGTTTATAGTGTTTTTTCAAATACATTCAAGTTTATACAAAAATATACATGATGAAAATTCACTATTGATAGATGATAATGAATCCATGAAAAGGGAATTGGTTGGATTGATCTATAAATGTAAATTTCTCAACAAGGAGTTGAAATTCAAGAATTGGTCTATATTAGTAGCTATAAAATTTAGTGAAGATTATTTTTAGGATTAAGAATAATTTCACAATGCTATATTTTTTGTCAAGGAAGCTCAGTTGGAAGTGAAAAAAAAATGAATCAAGGACCTTGGAATTTCTCTAACCAAAATTAGAAATTTCTATTATAAAAAAGATATAAATATAAAAATTGAATGAGATGGAAATATCAATTCAATATAAGTAGAAAATTAATACCCCAACATAAATTATTTAGAGTTAGTGGTAAAACTGGGATATCTAAAATCAATACAAGTTAGACTTCCCAAAGAACATAGAGGAGAAGTTTTACCATTCAAGTTTATGTTAATATTTTTCCCTAAAAAGGTCTCCAAATGGTTTTGAATAATTCTTTTGAAGTAATGGGGAAGAATCCAGCTCAAAAACATTGAATAATATGACCCACATTTTTCAAATAGAAGCAAGAGTTCAATCTGTTTTTTAAAATTGTGTAGGGAAAAAAGAAAATTCTGCATATATATCGGTAAATAAAACATTTTATATCCTAAAAAAATAAAACATATATGCGAAAAATTATTGGAATATAATATCCTCATATACATCCTAAAATAGTGTTTTCTAGGCCCAAAATCAACAAGATTATAAACCTATAAATACTCTACCTATAAGTAGAAGATCAAGATTTATTAGAAGATATTGGGGTTACTATATGTTTGGGTATAATGAAATATATTATTGGAAAAATATTTTGGTATGAATAATTTAAAGAGTCCCTAAATCAAGGAGTTGAGTATAAAGTTAGAATAAAAAATATTGGATTAAACATACTGTTGAGGCCATTTTGTAGTGTGTTTTATTTTTTTCAAGGAATTATTATAAAGGCATGTAAATATGTGGATAAAGAAGTAGTATCATGAATGTTAAATGGAGATGGTGATGATTTAGTATTTATTATGAATGATAAGAAATCCTATCAGGTTGAATAAGTCTAAGTTCCATTCATATGTTTTTGGTGATTTTTAATGATGATTGGAATTAGAAGACTCACCCATGGTTTATGGATTAATATTCTTGAATAAAGTGTTGAAGATGATTGGGATGACAAACCATGAAGTGATGTGACAGTAAGTGCAAAGATTAAGATAAATTAATGTAAATTATACTTTTTAGATTCAAAGTTTAGTGTTCTTCTAATGATAAAATACAATGATAATGGACATCATGATTCATGGAATGGATTTTTTTATTAAAGGGTAAATTAAGATTCTTGAAGAAGTGAATCTCTCATGGAAATATGCACATGTGTGATTTCCAATGTATATGAATCTACATTGATATATTTTCTAATATGTAAAAAATATTCACGAAGGTGAATATTAATATAGGAAATTTGGATATGTATTGAACCACATAGAAAAATGGGCTGCTTATAGGAATTAGCCATAGATTAGAATCTTCTATGTTTGGGAATTTGCATTCAAAACATGATTTATGTAGTTGGATTACTTTTTATGAGAATTTCTCATGTATTCAATGTTTCTTATAATCTTATAAAAGTTCGATATAGTGTATTTAATATAAATAAAAGGTGATTTTTGGTTATGTTAGAGAAACCAGGTTTTATTTTAGATATTTACAAGAAAGACAATTATCAAGGAAATATATATCATGAGTTGTGCTATAATGATTCAGAATATTCGAGATATTCATAAGGTAATCTCATCAAAAATTAAGGAGAGATGATACGGGGTGTTAAAATTCTAAAAAAAATGTGAGTTGTCTGTCATAGATTAAGTGAGACATGCCTGTAATCAATGAATATTTATTATGTAGACATGAGTACAGATTAAAAAAGTGGATTTAGTAGAGTGAAGGTTGTATGATACTGCAATATATCTGGGTAAGAAAATAATAAATAAGAATCAAGTATTTAGGTAATGTTTGAAAAATATTAAAGATTGGAAATCCAAATTTATATATTTATTTTTAAAGAGAAAATATCTTAGGATTTTAAAAATAATGGAAATATTGGTAATTCAAAGTGAAAAAACCACAAGGTATTATAAATTTTGAAGAGATTGAGGAAGAAATAATGAGTTTTGATCCATTAATAAAGAATCCAAATCTAATACTATATGCTTGTGTATTTATGAGCTAAATTATAGGTGTTAAATATGGAATGGATATAATGGATAAATGTTTGGAAGATTTAAAAAATGTTGAACCTGATAAAGTTATTGCATATAGATATGTTCAGTTTATGTGGGGTTTTAAAATGTGGATTATTCAAAGATTTTAAATGTAAAGAATTCATGTCCAAGGATTGTGGTTCTGGTCAAAGGTAATGAAGTTTGAGATCTGAGGGTTCTGAATTACCGATAATTTTATAAATTAAAAATAATATATTCACCAGATATTTTTTAATGTGCATGGAAGAGAAGAAACCAAAATAAGTAACACAATGTAACTGTGTAGTATGTTATATATTATTTTAGTTCTAAGAAACATGTTGAATAGTGGGTATAATTATCTCTATTATTAAAGAATGAATATTTAATGTTTTCTAAGATGGATAAGTACTCACAACATAATATTTTAAAGAATTCTATGAGTGTCAAATAATAATAGAAGAATACAAACTAGGGGAAACTAGTTTTTTCACTGAATTAGAGGAATAAGAGAAGAAGATAGAATAATATTAAATGGGTGATATTAGTGGCTCAATTTTTCAAAAATTCCATCACAAACACGAAGATATTTTTCCAACATAGTTTTCACATAATAAATTAATAGTGGAATATTTTTTTGCATTTTAATTTTCACAAGAAAGAGGAGGATGAAGATGTTATATAATATCATTTCACTATTGTGTAGAAGAATAAGAGATCCAATGTGAAATTATTATGAATGGTTAGGAAAAAATAATCTACTTTGTTCAATGTTGTGAATACAAAATTAATAAGGTGCTTTCATGCTGCTATGAGGTGAAATAAAAATAGGAAGAAGAATCAAGAAACACACTTAAATTTAGCATATGGTGTAAGAGGAACCTATGTGAAGGATAACCAAATCACTATCTGTGTAATTTAGTAAATTCATCAGTTGAAAGGATATACCCTACCAATTTTTATCTCCAAATATTGTTTCTAATGGTTTTTATGGTCAATGATTATTTCCTAGAATCACCAAGGATATTACTTTCACATTGAAAGGTTAACCTTGTAAGTATCGTTTCCACTTTTTGTGTGTGTTGATGAAAAAAATTAAAGGTAACAAATGGATATAATCAAGATATTATCTGGTCAAATGGGTAAAGGGAAAAAATAAATTGATCTATAATTCAACCAATTATGATTCATCCCCCCACCCCAACACCACCTCATAGTGTTAACTAAATCCCAAAGTGTTCCTCTTAGTTGGAATCATAGTTGGGTTTGAATTTTATAAGATTCTATGCATCTATTTTTTTATCTTTTAAATATTATAAATTTATTTCTTATTTTATAATGAATTCAGTTTCAGTGAAGTTATTTATATCTAATTTTATAATTTATTTTCTATAAAGACTATAAAGACCAAGTGAAATAAAGAGGATAATATGATAAGAAAAATATAACCCTCTTATCAAAATAAAAGTTTTATTCAATACATCTCATTGAATATGATATATATGTCCTTTATGGAGTAGAACATGTGGTTCAAATTACCAAAAGGAGAAGGACAACACTCCTACATCAAGTAGACTAATGAATTTGAGTGATGAGGAGGTACTGAAAATTATTATAAAAAGTATCCAAAAAAACAAGTATCAAATGGAATATATCATACATTTTTTATTCATAGGATATAGCTTTCGAAACATTAAATGATATTCCGTATTATTTTCTCCAAGAAATAATCACTACTGTTTTTTGTATTTTTGATAATCATTTAGAATTGGTCACCTATATTGATGTGGAAGTAGATAACATGGAGAAGGTTTTTATGGAAATATCATTTGATGGTATAAAGCTCTCTACGAAATTTAGATCCATTAAAATAGTGAATATATGACTAGAGGATAAGTGTTTCATATTACAGTAATATTATATTAATAAAATCCATGAAAATTATGAGCACACAAAAGAGTTTGAGTAGAAAATACTTACATTAGAAGAAGATAAAAGATATATAACATATTTCATGAATGGGGAATTTGAAGTGAAATTTAAGGGGATTAAGGAGATTTGCACTTTTTATGTGAGAAAATAATAATGCATGATGAATAAGATAAAAGAATGAAAAATGAATGTGAAAAAAAGTTGAAGCGTGTTTAAATCTAAAAATACATTTTTAACATGAAATTTTACAAACTAGAAATTAATGTGACAAATATGGAGACCACACAAGACAATTCTTTATTATTGATAGTGAAAGTATGTTCTACTATGGATTGTTCAATGGAGGATTATGGATTCAAAATATCTTAATTATGTGAAAAGAAGATTAGTACATCATTAACTATTCATTATCAATTAGTTTTAAAGAATAATATACCACCCATACCTATTTATAATGATATTCCTAAATATATTTATATATATTGTGCAGGTTCATAAAAAAAATTTAATTGTATAGATGAAAAATTTAATGTAATCCTTTCAACATGTCTATGGTGGATATAATAAACTGTATTAATGTTGGATACCTATGAAGATCCATACAAGTAGTAGAGAAGACCCCAAAATAACATGAAATATATAATATAAGGCCATTGTTCATGGGCCTTTTTTAGTGTTTTAATATGTTTGGACATCATTTATTAGATTGTTGGTACAATAATTTAAATTAAAAATCATAGAGAAAGCTCACTTGAATGGGGAGTAAGATAGAGATATTTTAACATTAATAGGTTAAGAATGATATATCAAAGTCAAAAAAAATTTATGATTAAATATATCTGTAGTATTTCCAATTGTGGTGGTCACAACAATGTTTCATGTCCATTTATACATATATCAAGAATTAATGAGAAAATATCATTTGATAAAATTAATAAGAAATCGTGATAAACGATAGAATAATTTTTCAAACATGAATTCTCTTGAGAAACCTGATAAGAAGGGTGAGTCTACCTTAGATAAAAAACTAAAGGAAGATCGGCATGAAATAAAATCCAATAAGTTTAAGATGATTTCATAATATGAAAATTAAATTGAAATGAAAATTACTCATAATAATACATGTAGATTACTAAAACATTCTTCCAATATACCCAAAGATATTATAGTAATTTGGATAGGGGATTGAAAATTGAAAGGAAATTATTGGAAGAGAAAGTGGAGGTTGGTGCTAAAAAATAAGATATTTTACATGAAGAACCTAAATTTAAAGATATTTTGTTAATAAATAACAATCTTACATTGAAAAAGTTTTATTTCTGAGATGAAACAAGGTTAGAAAAACTATAAGAGGTTGTTTGACTACATTACCATCATAAGAATAAGTAATCAAATGGATGAATAATTCACAAGGTGGTTCATATGATTTGACCTCACAAAACAAAATTGGAGGAGTGATAAGATCCATGATTCCTCAAGGAAAATAATATCTGAATTAATAATGTCAAAACATGAACATTGGAGAAAATGTTTGACAAAACCATATCAAATTTTATTTTCACATTGACAATCAACAAGATCCACCTCATTCCCTTAATCTTTGTGTATTGTACTTGTGATTCAAATGCAGGAAATTATAGGTGTATCATGTTCTTAGGTAGAGAATCTATATTGGACTGATGACTATCAATTCTAGATAGGACTAAAATAGAAGTTAAAATATAATATTGATCTCTCAATTGGTATTTTGAAAAATATATTTTATCAAGTAGAAAGATGTAGTTATTATTAAAACGTGATAGAAAAGTGAATAAGTTTACATTATGACTGATCTTATATTTTGAATTATAGTGGAATGTGTTGAATAAGATAACCCTTTATGATAATGTAGAAGTTGTAAAAATTGTACATCCACATGAAAAGGATGCATTTTGTATTTTTCTCAATATGAAACATCTAATGATACATCTTTTTAAGAGATCAACCATTATGAAGATCATGGGGAGTGTCTCCTTGGGGGTGGAGAATGTTGGAGATACTACTATAATTATTATCCCATAAAGATATGATTATTCTAGAAAGTTATTTAAAAAATACATTGAAGAGGTATGTATTATTTATCTCTCATCCTTGGAAACAAGAATAAAATATGAATAGTAGGAGTTATAAGTATAATTAATCAATCACATAAGAAATTGAATGGAATAAAAAGTAATAGGTTTGTTAATCCTTCTATTTATACTTGAATTAATTTTACCAATGAGTATATGTTTTTATAGAAAATTATATTTCTATTTATGAATGATTTATATCACAATTTGTATCAATAATTTTTTCATCCAATTACAGTTTAGACATCCCTTGAAGAAAAGTTTTTGAGTTCTCATTTCATTTTGTATCCTTTCATTTTATGGGGGATAGCTTGGTTGTCTAAATAAAACACTCTTTTTTTCTATGTTGATCGTAGATCAAGTAGAATTTGAGTGGAATGGAAAATTTCACATTGATAAGAATAAATTGTTAACACTTTCCAATGTACACAGTATTTTTTCAATAAGTGGGGATAATGTGAAACCAAATATTAATAAGAAAGGGGAGGAAAATAATGAATGATTTACTTATTGAAAAATTCATTTCAAAGGAGTTGGCAGTAAATAAAAAATGGGATTTCATTGAGGCCACATTGGGGTGTGTAGAATTTATATCAAGGAATTATTTTTAGATAATGTAAATATGTTGATGAAGATTAGGTAGCTTTGATATTTAATTAAGATTGTGATTATTAAGTATTGATAATTAATGATAAGGAATTACTGCATGATTAAGTAGTAAAATTTCTATATATATGTGTTTAATGATATTAAATGATGATGGAAATTAGAATACTCATCTATGGTTTATGGATTAATATTCATGGATTATGTGTTGAAGATAATTTGGAGGCCAAAACAATAAGTGAATGGACAAAAAGTGTGAATAAAAATATAAATAGGTGGATATTATACTCTGTTGATGCCAAGGGAAGTGTTCCTCTAAAGATAAAATAAAATGGTAATGGTTTTCATGATTATTGTAAAGGGTTTCGTGGATGAAGGATAAAATAATACAAAAGTAAGGATAGATACTAAGGTGATATTTAAGAATCTATTTTAAAAAGTTCATCACATATGAAAATATCCACATATAGTCAAATAATAATCTATATGCCGAAATATTATGCTACATATTAAAATATTACAGGAAAAAAAGTTCATGTAGGTGAATTTGGAAACATGTTGAACCACATAAAAAAATGTACCATGTATATGAATTATCCATGGATAAGAACTGGATACATCTTGGAATTTTTATATAAAACTTGATTTATGTAGTTAGATTACATTATATGATAATTTTTCCCATATAAAAAGTTACTATATATTCCTAGAGGATATTGATAGTGTGATTTGAAGAGAAATATATTGATAGTTTATTAGAACAGTGGGGGAGATGAGGATAATTTTAGATGATGTTATTTAATAAAATTATTAAGGAAATGTATATCATGATTTGTTCTATCATGATTCATGCTATTTGAGATATTTTTGGAGAAAACTCAACAAAAATGAAGGATATTTGATGTGGTAAAATAAATGAAGACAAAGTAATAAATAATCATAGATTGTGTGTCATAACGAAAGTGTGCCATGATCGTAATCAATTCACTTTAATTATGCACACAAGATTATAGTATAAATATGTGTATTTTTTGTAGTTGAAGGTGCATGATATTACCATATATTGAGGTTATAAAAGAATAAATAAGAAACTATTATTCGAGGAATATTTAGAAAATATTAATACTAGAAAGGATGGAGTATGTGGTGATTTTCCAAGAGTAATGATCTTGATATTTTTTAAATACTAAAAATATTGGTAATTTAAAGGGATTAACTAATGAATTGTTTTCAATTCTAATGAGTTAGAATAAGAACTCGTGATATTTTATCCATGAATGAAGAATTCGTGTATATTTTTGTGTTCATGTGAATTTATTCACTAAATTACAGATGTTAGATATGGAATTGATATTATTGATAGATGTTCGAAATAATTTAAGGAAAATGAACCTTGAAAAAATATTGAAAAAATATATGTGTAACTAATATGGGGGGTTTTAAAATGAAAATTATTCAAGAATTTTAAATAATAAGAAGCTACAGATGAAAATTTTGGATCAGGTCAATGATAATAAAGGGTGATGTCTAAGGGTTTTGAATTACCGATAATCTTAGAATTTAAAAATAATTCATTCATGTGGTATTTTGGAATGTATATAGAAGAGAAGAAACCGAAATAAGTTACCCAGGATTGATGGATAATATTACATATATTATTTCAATTCAAATAAAATTTTGTAGAGTGTGATGTTTTTTCACAATTATTCATTAATTAATCTTTTCTATGAGCTAAGCTAGATAATACGTGACGCTGTAATAATATAAAGAATTATCTAAGTGTTAAATAGTAATATATGTAGAAGAACAAGTGAAAACCAATTTTTACATTGAAGTATAATTATAATAGAATAATATGGAAGAATAAGAAATTTGTGAAGTTAGTGGATGAGATGTCCATGAAGTTCATTATAAGAATAAGAGATATTTCCACCCAAGTTCACACATAAGAAAAGAAGATTAGAAAATTGTTGAATATTTTTTATAGAAAATGGATGGAATAATATTTGAAACATATTATTTTCTATAATGGAGTGGAAGAAGAGATCAAACATGTAATTTCCTAGTCTGGAGGCCACTTGACAGATGCCCTAGCCCAGTTCTCTACAAGACCGCATATGTGCCTCCTTATATGCTAGCCGCTTCTGACTAGAAGTTGGGTCTAATGTGGTTTTATTAGGAGACAATACCCCCATATAAGACTGTGAAATAATAAAAAAATAACCAAGAATCATACAAATCCAAATATATATAATGAATAAATAAATAGAATATGTTTTAATAAGATAAATTGTTGACATGAAGGCATACCAGACTACTCATCCACTTTTCCAATAACATATACATAACAAATCGAAAAATAAATAAAAATAAAATTGTTATCTCTAGTAAAACACTAATTCATACCTATTTTCATACCCAATATACCCATTTATCCATCCTACTTAATCGAACTCAGACCTCTGACTAACCCATGCTTACAACCATGTGACTGTCTTCTTGGGTACCCCAATTCAATGGAAGCCCGAACAGTGTGTGAGTAAATAACATATTATGGAACCACAAACATGGTCCCATATTATACCATTCATGTGTTAATGTATGCATGAGACATGCTTAGAATAAATATATATCTATAGAGAAAATAAATAAATAACAAACTAAGTAACTAAATAAACCAATTTCAATCCTCATATACAAGACATTGTTCTACCATACCATATTTTTCTAATTATAGAGTGTATATAAGCACCATGTAATGATTATGACACTTTATAAATACTATATCCTGGGTGATAACCCAAAAATCATAAATCTACATGATCAAATGACCAATAACTTAACATGATTGGCTCCATCCCCAAATCTTGTTCATCCTGGGAATCTCTCCAACCTCTAATGAAAATAATGGATCGAATCCAATGCCTGGTATATCACGATGTCATTGGACCTAAGTTCCTCCTCCATGCCATAATACCAAAGGGTTTTATCTGAAGAATCCTAGGCATCTAGATCCTAGGGGTGACCTAGACATCTCAGAACAATAATAAATGTCATCACAATAATCCCCAAAGACTTCAAAGTTGGATCCTAGTCATGCAAGGCATCTTAAAGACCTATGGAATCCATAGAGTCCTATATAGACTTGAGGTAAAATCCCAGTGTCCCAGGAATTCTTCATGTGGCTCAATAGCCAGATCCTAGGTTTCCATGGGCATCCACGGTGACCTCATGATCCATGCCATATCTAATAAGTATCACATAAGGCTCAAGGATGGATCCCATGAAAAACATATTGTCCTCCACCATACCATCAACAAATCGGGAAATTAGGCTATGTTATAAAATAAATGTCTGGCAATCCAGATCGACATCAACATAAATAAGAGAAATCTTAGAAAAGATAGGGTTTATTTGATCACCCAATCCCAATATCAAATTACACAATTCCATTGGAAGACATGTTCAGTGGAGGTTCTTAGGTGACACCCACAACCCACTCTACCGATACGCACATACTCCCACACAGTGTCATCTCACAATGGGCACCCAAGGGGTCCCCTAGGTCACCTCAATGAGAGGAACCCTAATATGGGTCCTCATTCACAACTAATCCATTAGGCCTATTCCCAATTATGGGGGTGTGGGACATCTCATCCCTTATTATAATCCACATCATCATCTAACCCCATGGTACTTAAGGGTCTAGTCACCTTATCTTCAACAGAGTGATCAATTTAAACCCATATCGCATTCCCCATCACCACTACGTTAGTTCTCACACCGAACCTAACCACCGTGTCTCTATGGGGTCTTCTCATTAGGCAGTCATGTCCCATTGGGAGAGGATTTCTCTCAAATCCCTTATATCTATATGTAATAGCACTCTAGTACAAGATAGTTCACCAGGGTCCAACATGGACCTCACCACCTTTTCTAATTCCTAGAACTTTATTTAACCTAACCAATTTTATTTAAATTGAACTATTCAAATTAATTTTAATAATTCAAAAATAATGAGGTTATCACTCTATTTTCAAGTATTCATGACCACATGTTTATAAATACAATTAAAAACCCCATAGGGAAAGTACTGAGGACCACCTACCATAAATTTAAGTTATTTGTATTTATGTAACTTCTTAGAACCACTCACCGAGGCTTTCCCAAGATAATCCATGAACCACTGGCCATCATCCTCTCACTTGTGGCCCTAACCCAATCTAAACAATGCACATTAATTACTTATTGCATTTAAAATTAATTAAACAACTTAATTATAAAGATCTATGGTCATATAATATCTAATAAGAGACCTCATCATGTTAGAACCATGAAAAATATCCCATTGGAGGTCCTCAATGGTCCCTTGACCTCAACTAGAGCTAAATCCATAACATTCAATTCCATTGTGATAACCAATTTAAATTAAATTCATAAAATAAACAAAAATAAATTCATATCATGTAATATCATTGGCGGCAGGATTAACGGTGGCACTCGAAAATCATATTAAGTTATCCCCTCACTAGGAAAAACCAACGTCCCATGAGAAATGATTGACTCCACCATGCTCTAGTGGAATGAGAACCAAACCCCTAAAATCAAAAAATAAAAATTAGAATTATTGAAGAAAATGGATATGGATTCAAATTGATATAGAGAAATACCTTGAATCACTATAGAAACCCCTTTAGGATACCCCACTTGTAGGATATAAAAGGGGAGTGAAATGGGAGGAGGTGGTTGGGTGCACAGGTGAGGAATATGAGAATAGAAAAGGGTTTCCCCTTTTAAAATTCATTGGGGGGAAAGATTAAATTTCAATTTATTATTGGGCTTCATAGTTTGGATGCATGTTTACCTAAACAGTGAACAAACCATGTATATAGAACTACATTGGTTCATCCACCTCACATGGTTTGGTCACATGTATTTTTAAACATGCACAACCCATGTGTGTCAACTCTACAACTCCTCTGAAATTTATAATGGTTTCCTCTATAGTTATACACATTCTGACCTTCACCATGATCTATATATATTATCACACTGTGACCCATAGAAATTGAACTCGAAAAACCCTCATCTTTAGGGTTTTGTGTGGTATTCCCTAATATGAACCCCAAATTGTGTTCCAGGAGTAAAAACATCTAAAAACATATGAAACTTACCCAAACCTCCTTCGGCTCACCTGAAAAATTAATATACCTTACATGAATCATTCCTAATCTAAAATATTTTATTTAAGGTATTTCAACTCTCCTAATTCCATTTTGAATCCCATACAAAAATCAGCACATCCAATAACTGAAAAATTCAAATTCCATTGGGAATTGTCAACTTATACTAATGTGGTGTCTTATAATTTCCCCAATATAGAAATTATCATCCCCAGGAAGTCTATTTGAGAATCATACCATAAATTTTGACCTACTTAGGTCTCCAAATAATGTGCATGTGGTCGTCTTTCATCCTTGAATTCATAATGCATTTCTAAAGCATGACACTAAACCTAAGGTGCTCAACCACTGAAATAAATTTCAATGCTCATATTTATTACTAAAAAAGGGGGATGATGATCCATAGAACCCTTCCAACCTGATACACCCTCATGTCATTTTCCCAATTCCCATTTGTTCTATGATGCTTTCCACCATAGAATCTAGCTCATAACAGATAATTCCAATACCACTACACATCTACACCATGAGTTTCCTATCGACACACACTCATAGTGGTCCACCAATCCACCCATCATGGTTCCCAACTTAATTTACTGGAATAGAAGACAACATAATTTGAACATTGGTACATGTCCTCATTTAAAATTCCCAATTAAAAATAGTCATGTACCCATGGTCCATCCGCTACTTGAGCACAATACCTTTCCCATGAACAACCCAACTAATTTATGAAACATGACTGGCATACTGAATATGACATACTAAAAATTATTTCCAACAATCTAAATCAAAAAACATACAAAATCACTGCTCATTCTATAAAAATATTAACCTAGTCTAAAATCCAATGCGTATACTCCACATGATATCCCATTTGAATCTGTACATGTCATTCCCTAAACAATCCAGCTATGTTGGGATTTATTCATCCATCGGTATGGAAAATCCCTAATGATTGTTCAATAAAAAATTACTTGTCCCAAAAACTCCTACATCCTGAGGTTCATACCACCTTGTAAATGACATCATACCCCCCAATATAGGAGTGACCTTGTCATCTTGTCCCCAGATCAACTTTTGATCATCACGACCCACACCCCTTCCATGGACGAACCCCATGGATTGACATCACGAATCTCACTTATACCTAATCAATAACCCAAAACACCAATTATCACCCATATCCATCTAATTAAAACATCATCCTTATAATTTTTAACACACTAAGATTTTTGAATTGTTTTTTTCAAATTAAATTTATTTTTTTGATATTTTTCTTTTCACACAACAAAAAATAGTTTACTTTATTTGTTTGGATTACAATATATGTAATAAAAAGTTAGTTGTTCACTACATGAAACAAAAATTTTATCATTATCTTCATAGAAAACTAAGGTAAGATTACCTTTCATATAATACTGACTTTCCTCGATGGCCTGCGTAACATGCAAGACTGAGTGTTACCAGACAATAAGATATTATATAATGATATATAACCAAGTCAATAAATTAAAAAATTTGAATATAATTAACTAACTTATGTTAATATATGGTTTTTATAAAATATAAAATGAATTAATTGGTTACAAATTCTTTATAAATGAATATAAGAACTAATTGAATATTATAACGAATTGAATATAAGAGAGTATTTTTATATAAAACTTTTATTATGCTCACAATTTTTTTAATCCTAATAAATTAATTCTAATTAGTATGTAATACTAATTTAATAAATATGTTATATATCCAAAAAATTATTTTTCATATTCATTCAATATATTTGATATACATAAGATAAAACCAAACCCAATTTTATGATTAAAAACCAATATTCTTATGAAGGAGGTTTTACCGCCTTTTAATTGCGAAGCCATTTTATATAAAATTTTTGGATCTTTAATATATTTAATATGTAAAAATAAACTTCATTTTTTAAATAGGAACATAAAAATTAGTATAGGTTGATCCTTTTGGTATTTTTTTGTGATGTTTAATTTTTGAAATAAATAGTTAAATATATTGAATTTTAAGTCAAAACATATTTTTCATATAATTTATTGAAATGTTTAAGTTATATTATTAATTTATTATAATGTTTAATTAGATCAAATTTTAATCAATTTATCTAATTTAGGTCATTAGAATCAATTTCATTTTGAAATTTTCTATAAAAACATAGAAATCTTTTGAACGTTTTTACATTAAAAATACACATTATTGTCCCGTCTAGAGGATTATATTTAAATTAATTTCTGCAACTTCTCTTAATTTAATTAAGAAAATTGGATTAAATATTTTAAATCATAATATTTTATAATTTCTAATAAGTTCAAATTATTTTTTTACCTAAAATATTAGTGAATGTAATTAAAATTAATTACAACGATTAAGGTTAAATTTAACTTAATAAGGGACTAAACAATAACCTTAAGGCCCAAAACAACCAATATAGTTGTCCAAAATCCATTTTCTGGTCATATTTCGACCCTAATCGTACTTTTCATGACGCTGAAACATTATTGGATCCACTTTCAATAAATAATGTTGGTGGGGTTCATTTCTTTTAAGATATTACAAGAGTGCCACTCCTCCATTATAAAAGGCCACCTCTCCTCCCACTTCTTCACACCACTCAAGCCACATTATATCAACCAAACTCTACCACAATATCTCCCAAAATTCCCTCAATTCCTCTTTTAATCCTTCTTTGTGCATAAATCCTTCTAAGGAATCCCTTTCTTTCCAACTAAGAGGAGTTACCCGATTTAGAAGTAATACTCTCCCTCAAACTCCATTCGTTAATTTTCTTTCTCTACTCCCTAAAATATTCATATTTCATTATTTTATAAGAAAAAAAATATCCTAAATATAATATTATATTTTTATTCTATTTATTCAAACTCCACTTTCATAAACTTCCATCTAATGGGTAACAAACATACTTTTTACATGTACGTTGGACTACCGCCTCACTAAACAATAGTTATTCTTTTTTCCTTTACCGCCACTCATGGTGGAAATTATGATGGAAAATATATTTATATATTTTAAATATAATATCTATTATTTATTTATTAATATTTAATTATTTTAAAACATATGTCTTTATAATTTCTCTTTTTTTTAATACGATAACTTTGTTTGAGGAAATGTAGACTATCATCCCTTCAATGCGATGTGATTTGTTTGTACACAGAATGGAATATATTAATGATAGTTTTAGTGAATATATATGATATGATAAATATAGTTTAATAATGATATATATATATATTCCTTTTTTATTCTTTCTTTCAGTGAATCAATTAAACGAAAATAGTGTTCATGCGTACGCACCACTTACCGTCTCCATGAATAGTGTATTGTATTTGACACATATAAATTATACGGATAATTATAATAAAAGTATAATAAATATAAATTATATTTATAAAAAAAATTTAGTTTCTTGAAATCATGATATATATATATAACTACCAAATATATAACAAATTAAGACACGTGCGAAAAACAAAGCGGATATTAAACGAAGTGAAACCTTAACATAGATTTGTTAACTAACGGGTGATATAAAGCCATAATAAAACCATGTACAGTATTATATGTAAGAATATGGATCCTTAATATATTTATAATAAATTTATATTTATTATATATTAGTTTTGAATGAGTACGATGAGATTCAAGACACGGGGTAATGTAATTTCATCTCACTCCTTATTTTCATGAGATAAATGCCTTATTCACAGCTCACTTCTTTTGTGTGGTTTATATACTGACTATTAATTTATTATATACCCATTATAATTAAATATATGGGTATTTACATGACCATTTTTTGATTATTCTATCATGGGGTTTATGTTTCAAAAGTTACCAAATCGGTAATGTAATTTTTGTCTCAATTTTCCGTCTTTGAGACACTGGCCAAGTTATGCCCCTATATTTTTATATAAGGGGTATAAAACACCATTTAAATGTTTTATCATGAATATAAATCCATTCTTGATATTTTAATTTTCATGTAATTTCATTTTCTTACATGGGGATTATGGTTCAAAGTTACCAAGTTATAAGAGTATATTGAAATAAACTCTTTATTAATTATATATTCATGTATTTGTACCATTTCTCACTCCTCAATATAGAAGAATGTGTTTTTAATATAGTCCAACTTTTCTTCTATCTTCGGTTGGAAATATATGTTCATTAAAAACTATGTCTTCTAAATGGTTCCCAGAAAATGTTCTACTATTATATAATGATATTTAAAAAATATTTTTACCCATGTTTTTACTTTTTGTTTAAAAATAGTTTTCAATAAAGAATCTTATTTTCTCTTTCTATTAGAGGAAACATTCTAAACATTTTACCGTGTAAATGGAAGGTTCAGTTTCTTCGAGGTTATGTGTCATCATGATCGGCAATCCCTTAAAGCTTCCTTTAAATGATTAAAAAGTTATTTTATTTTAAAAAAAATCATTCTTTAATATTATATAAATTTATTGTTTCAAAATATTTTCAAATAAAAAGATTTTCAAAATGTTTTCAAGCCATTTTAAATGTTTTCAAGGAAAATGGTTTTCAAAATATTTTCAAGATTATTTTATAAGGTTTCATGTAAAATGGTTGAAAAAATGTTTTCAAGATTTTTTATAAGTATCATTCCCAAGAAAATGGTTTTCAAAAGTTTTTACGGTTTTAGAAATCCCTTTTCAAAGAAGAAGGGATATTTTAATCACGAACTATTTTTGAAAGATATTTCAAAATAATTTTCCATATAAGATAAAATCTATTGAGGTTACTCATATATTTCTTGGAAATAATCTAAAGGTTTCATTCATGTATTTTATATAAATGGTTTCTGGTTGATGTCATGGTATTGATGAAACTTGTTTCTCTTTCATAGGTTATATGTTTATGAAATCTGTTTTTCTTTCACGGGTTATGTTTTTGATGAAATGATTTTAAAAAATTTATATTTTATACAGGTTATGATATGATTAAAAGTTTACGATGCCCAATTCATTCCATTGGTGATGATATGATTGATTACAATTATGTGGAACATGTATGTATGATTTCATTATGAGATGGGTGGGACATATATCTCCCTATAATGTATTGGGTATTAAAGAATGATTTATGAGCTCAAAGCGTACATGGGACGGTATCCCAAGCTCTAAATAAGAGCTTAAAAGGGAGAAAATCCCAAGACCTAGATAAGATGGTACATGGGAGGACATCCCAGGCCTGAAATAATAGGGTACATGGGAGGAAATCCCAAGCCCCACAAAAGAGGGTATACAGGAGGAAATTTAAATCCCAAACCCAAAGGGTTCACGGGAGGGCATCCCAAACCTGAAGCAGGTACATGGGTGATTAACCCAATCCTAACATCTTACAAATGCCTTGGTATGCTTTATTAACTTAGGTTTTTTATGTTTTTTCCACAATTATATGTTTTATTCCCATGTTATGATTTCATGGTTTATGTTATTTATTTCCTAATGATTAATATCTTATAAACTACTTGTATATGTTATGGTCTCTAAAATGGAGGGTATAATCTTAAAATGTTATGCTCAAGTTCTATACCATTTTTTTCAGGTTGTGTTTATGAAATTCTTTTATTTACCATTACTAGGAATTTGTGCTCCCCCCTTTCTTATGTTTCCTTTCCCCGGGATATGAATAAAGGTTTTAGGTAGAAGTAATAAAGGTGGAGTTCTTTATGGGAGATGTTGAATATCATTCACCATTATAGAAGATTTTTTCCATGTTTCCAAATATAATAAACTATTACGGTCCTTTGGAATTTATTTTGATAATGTACTGAATATTCATCTAAAATGATGTAATATCCATGTATGTTAAGACTGGGTCACTATAGTTGGTATCATAGGAAAGGTTTTTTCATCTATTGGGCTCTAATTTGAGAAAACATTAGTGATATACCAAGTTATATTTATATAGATATGTCTAGGGATGTATCTAAGGTATATATAAGTTTGAATTAACATTTAGGAAAATGTCATCTAATTTTGGTAAAGGATAGAGTGAGTAGTTTCCTAGAAATACATACTTGTCTAGATACTACAAGAGGATATATCTCTAGAATAGAAGTACTTATTGGTAAAAAGTAAAATAAGATGTTCTAGGCCAGAATCATGGTAATCTGGAGCAGGACAGCGAGCCTTACTGCACATTGGGTTTGACAATATCGGGGGATATGGTTTAGGAATTCAAAAACTCTTCGCGAACCATCATAAAGGATTTAAATAGAATTTTTTGTGTGAATAAATTCAGATAAACCAAAGGTGTCTTATTTTATGAAATGTATCTTAATTTATCCATTATATAAGTGGTTTTCTGATTATGTGGTTCATCACTTGGATTACTGTTTTTACTCTATGATTTTGGTTTCAGTCAATGGGTAGAGCTTAAAGGCACATCGTTATTGGTGATTGTAATGGAAATTGTAGTGATTCTCCTCCAGAGAATCCAAATTACATGGGATCTGAAATGCAAAGTTTCATTTTAATACACACCTAAATTTCTTAGGCTATGATCCATGTTGGATTCCCCAATGAGAAATGGAGGGAACAACATTCTAATAAGAACATCATTAGGAAACTTCTTCCTTTTTTTGTCGGTCTTCTGATCCACTTGTTGGGGAAAAATGGATCAACACCACTGAAAAGATATTTTCTATTATCAAATTTTTTGAACAGGATAATTTCAATCTATTTACTTATTGGTTAGAAGGTGAAATGGGTCAATTGTGTACTCTAATAAAGAATTTCAGGGAGAAATATGATTTTGACACAATGGATTGGGACGTGCTCAAAAATATATTTTTTAACAAGTGATTTTCTTAGATTCATCATACAATTATTGAAAAGGAATTCGTAGAGATTAAGAAAAATTATTAGGAATCTGTTCATCCTTATGAAGAAAATTTTACATGGCATGTGAGGTACTCTTTGGGTATTATCATTCAACTTGAAAGAAAAATTGATCAATTATTTAATGGTCTGGAACCTAGTCTTCGAAAGGCCTTGGATATAAGAAACTTTAGATTCTATGAATAAGTGGTTATATGTGCTATAAAGGTATAAATGAATGTTGGAGTTGTTTATCAATCTTATGTAATTGAAAAGAAATAGATTATTGAGTTTAATGGAAAATCTAAAAACTATAGAGAAAGGAAAAATGAGACGTCCATTTTTCACAAACTATGGGAAAAACATTAATGGAAATTTATTAAGGGGGATACTAAATAATTTAATTGTGGAAAAGAAGTTTATTGAGTGGATGAATGTCGAACTGATGGGAGGAAATTAGATAATTCTGAAAATAATGATAATTTTTCACAAAATGAACCTCCAACACTTCAGTATTTCAATTAACTAGAGTTTGTCCATTACACTAACAAATGAAAAACTACAAGGACTAATTTGAATGAAAATCCAAAAAACCTCTAATGACAAGAGAAAAATGGAAATATTATGTGATCATAAGGAATTAAATGAACCAAGATAATTAAGAAGTACTTATCCTTCCCTCCCTAGATGGGAATTTTATGTTTGATTTTGTATGAATAATCCCAATAAAATTCGTATCATTAATCCTATGTGATTATCTTTCCCTATATGGATTATGAAATAATAAGATCACATTTGATATTATATTAATACAAGGTTGGACCCAAGTTTCTCAAAAAGAGTTTTTGTTTTAAGATTAGCGATTATTTAAGGAATAAAGGGTGAATTATATTTTAGAAGAGTTATAGAGTTAAATATTTATGGAATGTTTAAGTTAAACCTCTATATAGTCTGTAATATTAATGTGTTATCTTTCCATGTGAGTATTTATTAATATTGGATATCATTTTGAAACAAATATTTGGGGATGATAATAGATGGGATGGCATATCAGGGGTCTCATGATCTGTTAGTACTTTATAAATGAAAAAGTCACCTTCCTTTTTAGAGAAAGAGGTGAAATGGATCAACGAAATAAAAAGGGTGATGTTTTCTTGATATCATTAAAGTATTTATTTTCATTAAATTTTTTTAACATTAGGAAAAAAGATATTTAAACCAAAGAATTCATCCTAGTACCCTTGTTTTTTATAGATAAATGGTCCCGTATGTCATCGCATATTTATGTATTTTTTATTGTTAACTTTATCTTGGACTTATTCTCTATCAATATAAATCATAACTTGATTGTAATATTTCTCTTCCATGTCCATGTTTCCACTTTTCACCTATTTTCTCCTATGTGGGAATATAGTAATGAGTTGATTTTTGTAACCATTATGGTTCTAACATTCCCTTTTTAAAGGATGTTTTAGTTTTCATTTTTATGATGTGGGTTTCTAATAAATGAATGTTGAAGTATTAAACCTTTAACAACCAAGATGAATTTAAATGGTGAAATTCATTTTATGGTAAGGTATAATGTAACACCTTGAGATTTTTTGAATTATTTTTTTCTAATTAAATTAATATTTTTGATATTTTTCATTTCATGAGACACTAAAAATAGTTTATTTTATATATTTTGATTATGATATATGAAACACCAATTTAATCTTGCACTACATTCCCCATACAATTTATTATTATCTACATGGAACACTAAGGTAAGATTATGTTTCATGAAAAAGTGACATTCCTTGATGGCTTACGTAACACGCAAGACCGAGTGTTACCAGACCTCAATATATTATATAATGATATATAACCTAGTTATTAAATTAGATTTTATGGATATTATTAACTAAATTATGTAAATATAAGGTTTTCACACAATATAAAATGAATTAATTGGTTACAAATTCATTTTAAATAAATATAAGAACCAATTAAAAATAAAAGTGTATTTTTATAGAAAATTTTTATTATGCTCAAAAAGTTGTTTTGATTCCAATAAATTAATTACAATTATTAAGTAACATTAATTTCATATTGATGTTATATATTAAATAAAATGTTTTTATATACATCAAATATTTTTTAAAGACATAAGATAAGAAAAAACCTAATTTTAAGCTTAAAACCCTATATTTTTCTAGTGGTAGTTTAACCACCTTTTAATGGACAACCTGTTTTAAATCAAATTTTTGGATCTTTATAGCTTTAAAATGTCAAAATAAACTTTATTTATTAAATATGAACATAAAAATTAGGTTAGGGTGATTTTTTGGTATTTTTCTGTGATGTTTAATTTTTTAATGAATAGTTAAAAATAATTAATTTTAATAGAAAAATTATTCTTCATCTAATTTATTTATATAGATAAATTATATTTTTAATTTATTATAAAATTTAATTATATAATATATTTATACATTTGACCAATTTAGTTCATTGAAATCAATTTCATTTTTAAATTATCTATAAAAATATAGAAATCTTTGTAACATTTTTACTTTAAATCCCCGAATTGGTGTCCCATCTATGGGATTTTATTAAAATTAATTTCTACCACTTATGTGGATTCAATTTTAAAAAATGGATCCCAAATTTGGAATCATAATAATTAATAATATCTAATAATGTCAACTCAATTTTTTTACCAAAAATATTAGAGAAATAATTAAAATTAATTATATCAATTAATGTCAAATTAAGCTTAATAAGGGACTAAACCATAAACTTAAGTCACATAAAGAAATATAAACTTATAAAAAATTAATTTCAAGGAAATATATAGACCCCATAATCCATTTTATTTACTTTTTACAATCAGTTGTTCCACTTTCAATAAGAAATGTGGGTGGGGTTCCTTTCTTTCAAAATATTACAAGAGTGTCACTCCTCCTCCATTATAAAAGGCCTCCTCTCCTCCCACTTCCTCACACCACTCAGGAAACATTGCATCAACCAAAATATTCTAAAATAGCTCCATAAAATCCATCAATTCCTCCTTGAATCCATTTTTGGGATTAAATCATTCAAAGGAATCCCTTTGATGCAAACAAATAGGAGTTACCTGATTAAGAGGTAACACCCTCCCTCAAACTCCTTTCTTTTTTTTCTTTCTTCACAGCCTCAAATATTACAATTCCATGATTATATAACTACACCAGTATCCTCAATATACTATGATGTTTTAATGCTATGTATTAAACCTACACTTACATAGACTTATATCTAATGGATAATGAATATATTGTTTACGTGTATGGTGGACTACTGCTTCACTAAACGTGGATTCTTCATTTTTCATTTACCACCTATCATAGTGGAAATTATGATTAAAAATATATTTAAATATGTTATATAAAATATTTATTATGTTTTTAATCTTATTTAATTATTTTACAACCCATATCATTTTACTTTCCATCTAGTGTTAATGCAATATTTTCATTTGAGGAAATGTGGACTACTGACCCCTCAAAGCGATGTGATTTCTTTATACACTACATGGAATGTATTAAGGAAGGTTTTAGTGAATATAAACAACATATATTATATAATAAATCAACTTTAATAATTATATATATGTGTGTGTGTGTCTTTTACTTTCTTTCCTTCAATATGACAATTAAACAGAAATAGAGTTCATGTGTACGTATGACATACTGTCTCTGTGAATGGTGTATTCCATTTGATACTTCTATATTCAAAGGATTATTATAATAATAATATACTGAATAGAAATTATATTTAAATCTTTTTTAAATTATTAAAGCCATGATTTAATTATAAGGACCAAATATATAACAATTTAAGACACATGGGAAAAACAAAGCAGATATTACCCAAAATGAAACATAAACATAGAATTGTTAAAAAGAGGGTAATATAATGTCATAATAAAATGATTTATGGTATTATAAGTAATAATTAGGTTCTATGATAGATTTATAATAAATTTATATGTATTATATATGATTTTTGAATTAGTACAACGAGAGTCAAGACATGAGGTTAAGTAATTTCATCACAATCCTTATTACCATGAGATACATGCGTTATTCACTACTTAGTTATTTTGTGTGGTGTATATACTGACCATTAATTTATTTTATGAATCTTATAATTAAATATATTGGTATTTACATAACCATTTTATGATCTTTCTATCATGCGGTTTTTTTACAAAAGTTACCAAATCGGTAATGAAATTTTTTTTCTCAATTTTTTTTCCTTGAGAAACATGCCAAGTTATGCACCTATATTTTTATATGAGACGTATAAACTGATAGTGAAATTTTATATCATCAATATCATTCCATTCATGATATTTTATTCTTAATTTAATTAAATCTTATTTAATTATATGGGGAGTATGGTTATAAGTTACCAAGTTATAAGAGTTTATTAAAATAATCTCATTGCTTCCGGAGATTGTTTATGATTATGATTTATTTGATGAAATATTATAATAAATTTCTCAAGAACACTGATTAATTTTATTATTCTATGGTTATTCATGATAAATTCGGGTATTGTTACAATTTTTTCCAATCTTCAGTACATAAGAAACTATTTTTAATAAAGTATGACTTTACCTCTATCTTCAGCCAGAAATCTATGTTCGTTCAAAACCATATATTATAAAAGGTTTCGAATAAATGTTATTTTCTTATCTGATGATCTTTAAAATAAATATTTACCCTTGTTTTTTATTTTTAAATAAAAATATTTTTTAATATAGAATCTTCTATTCATTTTCTGATGGAGGCACCTTTCTAAACTTTTTATGGTTTAAAAGGAATGTTTGGTGTGTTTGGGTTTATCCTCTACCATGAACATAATTATCTTGAAGCTTATTTAAAAATAATAACAATCTATTTTATTTTAAAAAAGTAAATTTTTTCCTATTATTCTATAAATTCATTTTTTCAAGTTATTTTCAAAGAAAATGGTTTTCAGGACATTTTCAATCTTTTTCATATGTTTTCAAGGAAAATTGTTTTCCAAATATTTTCAATCTACTTTTATTAGTTTTTAATGAAAATTTTAGAAAAAATGTTTTCAAATTTTTTTATAATTATTATTCCTAGGAAATTGGTTTTAAAAATATTTTATGTTTTTAAAAATCATGTATCAAAGAAGAAGGGATATTTTCCTCAAGCACAGTTTTGGGAAGGTATTTTGAAATTTTTTTCCTTATAATATGAAATCTATAGACGTTACCCATGAATTTATTAGAAATGGTCTAAATCTTCCATTCATATTATTTATCTGAATGGTTTATAGTGGATTTCATGGTTATTATGAAACCATTTTCTATTCCATAGGTTATATTTTTATGAAATATTTTTTTATTTAATGGTTTATATTTTTGGTGAAATGATTATGAAACTTGTGTCTTTTATAATTCTTGTGATATGATTATATGTTTAAGATACCCAATTCATTTAATGGGTGATTATATTGTTGTTTATGAATTTTTGGCATGTGTTTTTATTATTTCATAATGATATGGGTGGGACCTATATCTATCTTTAATGAATTGGGTAATTATTAATGTTTTATGAGCTCAAAGGGTAAATGGAAGGTCAACCCAAGCCCAAAACAAGAGGATAAATTGGGGGAATTCCCATGTACGAAATAAGAGGGTACACAAGAGGATATCTGATGCCTGAAACAAGATGGTACTTGGGAGGACATATCAATCCCAAAATAAGAGGGCACACTTGAGGAAATCCCATCCCCAAAACAATAGGATACACGGGAGGGCATCCCAATCCCTAAACTTGTACATGGGTGGTTAACCCAAGCCTAATGTGTTACAAAGCCCTTGGTAGGCTACCCTGATATAAGGTTTTTATATATTTTTTTCAAAATTAAATGTTTTATTATTATTTTATGCTTTCAGGGATTATGTTATTTATTTATTTATGATTCATTTATTATAAACTTCCAATATTTATTATGGTATCTAATATGTAGGTTATAATATTCAAATGTTATGATCAAGTTCCATAACCTTTTGTTTCTGTTATGCTTATGAATTTACATTATTTATCATTACTGATCATCTAATCAGACCTATTTATTATGTTTCCTTTCACCAAGTTATGAAGAATAGTTTTAGGTATAAGTACTAAAGGTGGAGATCATTATGGGAGATATTGAAGATCTTTCACCGGGAGAGAATATTTTTTTCCATATTTCAAAAGACACTAAACTATTATGGTCCTTGGGAATTAATTTTTTTAATTTACTAAATAATAAAATAAAATTATGTAATATCCAGGTTTGTTAAGCTTGGTTTTCTGTAAAAGTTTCCAAAAATTGAAATTGTAACAAGGGGCACGATCATTGAGTGCCACCGCAACAGGTTCATACATAACATATATGTGTCACTTCTCTGAATCCATGATCACAATGTTTCTAGGCTTCTAGGCTAATAAGAAACCCTTAAAAAGTAATAAGTATCAAAAAAATATAACCTAATCACGCTTCCATCTCCAAAGTACTCACAAGATCGGGCCAACCCCTCTCACATGTTGTTGTGGCATAGAACATTGGGCACCGACTCACTAATATATTGGTACATATCTCGAAGATCACTAGGGTATCCCACTTATCCCACTCACCTTGTATTATATAGAGATTATTTCACATATTACATGACTTGATACACCTATCTCAAAAACAACAGAGCAACCAACATTTAGAACCACCCACTATGGGGTCTCAAAGACATCACCAACATGACATTCAAACTCACCAACCCACTAGGTATCAATTATCACCGCACATCCACCTACTATATTGAAACCTCATGATTCATGATCTAAACATTGTTTTCAACACTTTACAAATCCAATGGAATCAACCTAGATGATCCAAATCAAGGTAAACACAACCACTAGCATTGTTATGTAAAATTCCATTCCAACCTATATAAGAAAACACCATATAATTTGTTGCAAACAATTTAAGTAACTAAACCAAGATAAAAACCAGAAAAAATTGGTTTCCTACTAATGCATTAAATTCATACATTAAACTACATGTGTCACTCCATGTACCATACTTCTAGGTACTTTATCATAGTCATCACAAGCATCTCACCATACATCCACATGACCTTACATCGAAAGGAAGAATATGTACATGTCAGTCCAAATGAGCATAATTCCCCAATGTAATTATATGGGAAAACATCATATGATAATGTGTTGAAACATTAATCAATAGAACCTCTCTATAGTGGAAAAATCACACTACTAGATGCTAACATGTCATTCGAATCCTACATGCCCAAAATGATAAATGAGATGCCACTTACCTCTATAAGCAATGAGTCAAATCCATAAATGGTATATTAGTAATAGAAAAGAGATAAAAATAAAACAATTCATAAATCCAAACATCATGTGCATCACAAAAGGTGAAAATCAAATCAACCAAAACAGTGAAAAACCAGAACATCAATCACAAAACACTGATAACCTAGTATTTCTATCATTGATGGTGTTCATGACACAACATCCGAGTATCCATCATAGGCTGCAACACATTCCTATATATCATGTATACAATATATAAAATATTAAAATAAAAGGAAAATAAATATTTTATACCCATTTATTATTCCCTATTCCTGAGGCCACTTGACTGCTTCCCCTACCCAGTTCACCACAAGATCTTAAGACTGCATCCCCATACTCCACAGGCTTCCATATAGAAGTTGGGATCTACCGTGGTGTTGTGAGTATAATATAACCCCATATAAAGTTTTTTAATAATAATAAAATAATCAATAATAATGCACATAAAAGTACATAAAAATAATAAATAAATATAATAATTTATAACAAACTAAAATATTGAAATAAAAAAATATAAGAGTGATCACCCACTTGGTATATCACATATACAGGATAAGATATCTAGCTTGATGAACCCCAAGCCTCTGCCCAAACTTAGCGTGTAACGAAGTGAGAGTCTTATTCGGAACCCCAATGCAATGGTAGCCCATGTATGGTGTTAGTAAATAACTTAGTAGGTAACTACCAACTTAGTTCTATATTGTACCATCAATATGGTGATATGTGCATGTGATTTTATCATAATGAATAAGTATATTTAAAGAAAAAAATTAAAAAAATAAATAAATCAATCAATGTTAATCCTCAAGTTTGGGACCTTGATCAGCCATACCTACTTCGGCCAGTGTTGAGGTGACTCTGAGTAAATAAAAATGATCATAACACTATATAAATATCATATACTATGGGCTATCCTTGGAATCCTCAATATTCAACCTAAAACATTAAGTAACTCAATATGAATGGATCCATGGAAATATATCAGTTGTCTGGAGAATCTCTCCAAAATCCAATGAAAATAATGGCTAAAAGCTAATTCCTGAAATCTTATGAATTCACAATACCTAAGTTTATCCTCTATGTAACTGTGAAAACATTCAGATCCCATGCATCATGGGTTTCCCGATCAGGTAAAAGTAAATTTTTCATGCCTGACTATGTAGATCCTAGGTGTGACCTGGTCATCTCATCTCAATAATAAAATTCATCACAGTAATCCCACAATACTACAAGTTTGGATCTTAGTTAAGATAGGAATTATAGGTACCCATGGTATTATAGGGATCACATATATACCAAGTTTTGAATCCCAAAATCTCGATCACTCGTTATGTCTCTCAAAAGATCAATCCCAGGTGGAACTAGGCATCCATAGAGACCTCATGGTCTAAGATGTCATACATCAGTATCTCATAAGGTTGAAGGATCAATCCCATGAAGTAACTCTTGGAATCCACCATAAAATCACAACATCAGGTCCATAGTCTTGGTTATAGGATCAATGACTTAGTTTACATTGTTTTATCAACATGAATAAGTGAAATCATAAATAATATGAAGGTTTAATGAACACTAAAACCCAATAACACAGTCCACATCCCCACGAGATCATATATTTAGTGCGGGTTCTAATATGAAACAATCTTCCCTCTCTACCAATACCCACATATTCCGGCTCAAGTTCATCTCATAATGGGAACCCACAGGGTACCCTAGGTCACAACCAGGAGAGGCACCCAACTGAGGGTCATCATTCACAACTAATCTATCAAAACTATGCCGAACACTGGGGAGATATATCATCCCGAGGTATCATTCATATCATCATTTTTCTCATATTCCTCAAGGGTCTTGTAACTTCGGGATCACCTAAGTGATGGATTTATTCTCATCTCACCTTCCATGTCCCCACTATATCAGTCCCCACACCAAACATAATAACCAATTCTCTTGGGGGTTTACTCACCTGGAAGTCATATCCTGATGAGTTAGGAGTCCTCGTATATTCCCTCAATCTATAATTAACATGAATCTAAAACTAGTTCCAAAGGAAAACCATTATCATCGAAGAATCTCCCATCAGGGGTTGAGGAAATACATCTATTGAGTGATGGTCCAACGGGGCCCTTGATACTTTATACAATTATAGTAATTTTATTTAATATAAATATTTTAAATTCAATTAAACAAATTTAATTAAATTAAACAATTCAATGATAATCAATCCATCGCTCTATTGGAAATTCATCACACTCTCATGTAAATAAACACTATTAAAAAAACTATAGGTAATGTTCTAAGGACCACCTACCTCAAACTAATGTTTTTTCCATTTATTTCACTACCTAACAACTCCCTCCAAAGCTCACCCAAGCTCTTCCATGTTGCACCAACTATTAAAATCTCTCTAAAGGCCTTAACCCAGTTTAAACAACCCATAATAATTAATCATGGAATATATAATTAATGAACCATAATAATTCTAAATAGGTGTAATCATATAAAAGAACACAATAAGCCTTGTCTTGTTTGAACTATGACCAACAACTCAAGGAAGTTCCACAACTGGCACCTGATATTAACTTATGTTAAATCCCTAATCAAAATTTTCATTATAGCAACTAATTTAAATTTAATTCAAGGAAAAAACTTAAATAAATTCATATTATGATTTACCATTAGTGGAATAATGATTTTTGGCACTTTGGAGTTATCTCGGGATGTCTCCTCGCTAGATAGAACCAAAACCCCGTGAGAAACAGAAAATTTCACCATACTATAATGGAATTATTACCAAAACCTTAAACTCAGAATACAAAAATTAGAATGATTAAAGGAAAATTGAGATTTATACGAATGGTTATAGATACATAACGTGAATCATCATAAAAAAATATTTATAACACCCTCTTGAAGGGTTTTAAGGGGGAGTGAAAGAGGTGGATATGGATGGGAACAAACATTGGAGAGAGGATAAGAGAAAATAGTTTTCCCTTTTAAAATTTGTAGGGGGGAGAGTAATTTGAACCTATTCATTACATAACATGATTTTTCAACATGGTTTTACAAACCATGCACAAACTGTGTAGATGGTACTACCTCATTCTATACACCTCGCATGGTTAGGTCACATGGTTTTCCAACCCATGAACCAGTTGTGTGAGTCAGCTCTATAACTCCTCTTAAATTATTCATGTATTCCTCTATAATTAAACACAATTTGAACTTAATTGTTCTCTAGTATTGTGATCAAACTTCTCTCCATAGAAAATGAATAGGAAATGCACCCATCTTTAGGGGCTACACTTTTTCCCCTACCCAATGAGCCCCAAACTGTGCACCCTGAGAGAAAACCTCCAACAATTCCCAAAATATACTCAAATATCTTGAGACTCACTTGAAAATGGTATATACCTTCCAAGAATCATTTATAATCTATATATTATTACATGGAGGCATCATTACTCTCAAAATTACATTCTAAATATCTAATCAAAATTCAACCCATCTAGTAAATGAAAACCTAAAATTCCATTTGGAATTTTCAACTTTTATTGACACAAGGTCTTTAAAAATTATACATTCTTGTGTGTTTGATGAGAAAAAGAAACTATTGTGTGTTATTTTGTGCATAAAAGAAAATTATATCATTTTGTCTTGTAGATAAAATAATAAGTAGAATAATAATGAAGAAACGTACTTACTTTTATCATTATGTGTAAGAGGAACCTATGTGTGAGGAGAACAACAGAACTATCAGAGTACTCAAGTTAAATCATAGGTTTCAACAATTTACCATAAATATTTTTATCTATCAAGATTATTTCTTGTGGGTTTTGTGATCGTGGATTATTTCCTAGTTTCCACAATGATTAAACTTTCTTATTAAAAGGTGAACCATTCAAATATAATGTCCACTGTGTTTGTTTGATAATGAATGAAGGAGATATAATATAATAAGATAATAGATATATTAAATAGTCAAATAGGTATAGGGATAAATATTTTAAATTAATTTATAATGGAACCAACACTAAACCCCACCCCCCTCCCCCACCTCAGTTTTTAGTATACCCTAATTTTCTCCCCTTATAATCTATCCTTAAAGAATAGATTTGAGTGTTTTGAAAATATAAATCATTTGTGAAACATTGGTGGTAAATACTATGATAAATCCAGGTATAATACATATATATATATTATTCAAATACTGGTGATAAGGATATAACACCACAAGCTAAGGAGCTGGTAAGAAAATGAAATGAATCTATATTATCGAGTGAAAAAATTAAGAAAGGGGAGTAAAATCCTCCCAATTAGTCATGGAAAGAGGCTGATTAGAATGTAAAACCTATATAGAATAGATTCATATATTTTATTAAAAGAGGATCCACTATGAACCATTTAAAAATGGCCATCATTATTAAAGAAAATGGGAGAAATATGGAATCTATAAAGAAGAAAATACAAAAGGGAGATAGTTAGATTGGTGTAATGTCCCGGATCCGGGTGCCACTCAACGGGTGCCCCGAACCCGGTTGGTCACATGACCTCAAGCGCATTTCCCCAAACTCTAGAGTCTTCCAACTAGCAGCGGGGTCCCAGGTCTGATAGTAGGGAAACTATGCCCTCATTTTTCAAATTTTAGCACAGTGGAATAAATTATAAAAACATACAACAACAACAACAGAAGAAATAAACCATACACATTTAAAATGAAAAACTACAGTAAAATATAACCAATAGTCATATAGAAAATGATGCAACATGTATCAAGTTCTATGAAAAAATTCAGAACATGTTACACAGCAATACAGTACAATAAAATACATCTCCAGGAACAAGGTACAGTAAAGAAAAACAAAGAAAAGTAGATAGAACGTAGAAGCATCAAAAGCCTAAGCTCAGTCCCATGCTCTTCTACTTATCTGCTACAATGATGTACCTATATAGGGACCCTTTCCCTTGTCAACACCTGCAGAAATGTAATCTGTTTGGGCCGAATACATGACCCAAACCGGGTCTGAGAAATAAATCCCAGTAGGCACCCACCAAAGGAACGTGCCCAACTGTGTGAAAATATGCAACAATAGTGGGCCGTAGTAAATGCAATAAAATAAGAAGTACTCAAAAGTAACTAACTTTACCAGTTATATTTCCATTTTAATATTCATTTTATCCTTTTAATATAAGAGATCACCTCAGTGAATGTTCTAAGTAGATAGTTAGTGTCATCAGACATGTAAACCCTTACCCTCAGGTAATTGGAAACAAAACCCTCAGGTAATTGTCCCCAGACATAACAGATTTTTCCCTCAGGCGAACGAAGTGTCGCCCTCAGGCATAGAGTCTATAGCACATAGGCATAACGAATATTTCCCTCAGGCTAAAATAACCACTGCCCTTAGGCTAAGGAAACACTTCCCTTAGGCTAAGCAAGTAACTGGGCCATGTACAAATTATAAAAAAGAAATTCAAATACAATTCTTCTCAAGGCAATTCAATAATCATTATTACAATGGCATACACTCAGGTATCCTGGCCAAATGGCTAAAAAGAGGAACGCACCCCCAAGGTGGTCCTAGATCCAAGCATCTATCCAAAAAAATAGTTTATTATCACATTTAATTATCTTTATTACTCTAGGTATTTAAAATAGCCAAGGCCTCATCCACATGACACCCCAACATGGGTTTGTAGCACAATGGTATACACAAACGCACAGCTGTTGGAATTTAAACACTAAGCCACCTACCTCGATCGCCCCTGATTCATATATGCGAATGACAATCCATTAATTTTCCAAGAACGACGTAGATCTAAGGTGAAATAAATCATGTTCAAAAATTAATAACTTCCACTCAAGAAAGAATTGGAATGAATGGATTAAGGAGAAGGAAGGGCTTACCTGTACAGTTCCATCGAGATCAACGGAGGCAGAATTGGATTCCCGATGCTCGCTCAGGTGATATCCAAAGCTCCGACCATCTCACCCAATCCATCCTCTGGTTTTAGGCCTTCCCTATGAACATGGGATGATACTTCCCATTTTAAGAGAAAAAATAAACTACACGGCGTGTACTATTGACTCTACGGCGTGTGCCTTCCTCATTTAACTGTTCCTATGGCGGCTACCTTTCCCACTGTTACACTGTTCATCTATCGACATGCGTACACGGCGTGTAATCCATGAGTACATGGTGTGTAATGATGCTCAGCTAGCGGCTACCTTCACCACCTTACTATTTGCCTGCTGACTGACTACACGGAGTGTACATACCCACTACATGGTGTGTAGTCGGTTTTTAAACCTTTTATCGCTAGCATGGCTACACACCATGTTTACTCATCCCACACAGCCAAAGTACATGGAATGTGGAAAAGTACACAGCATGTACCCAAAAATGGTGATTTTTCCCATTTCCCTTATTTTCTCAAAAATGCTTAAGGAAAAGAGAAAGCAAGAAACTCGTTCCTCCAGAATAAGAACCAGGTTCTTACAATTGGCATGGTGCTTGACAACCATGATTAATAGGATGAAATTATTCTTAGAAGGGGTAGTAAAAAATCTAAAAAAACTATGTTTGTATAAGGTGACACCAAGAAGTTTACATAGTTTTATAAATATGACTATTTTTCCTAGATAGATGAATAAAAGTTGAAATCACCTATGATATGAAATTTTAAAATTTGTTTGTGTAAAAAAGGATTCCAACCCTGAGAATAAGTATGAAAATAATCCGGATGAACTGTTACTAAAAATACCATACCAGGTGGAAGTGTCTAGGATTATGGATCAATCTAAAAAGAATCAATATTCTATGTTTTCTAGAGAAAATAATTTCATTCTTGATATGAAATAAATTTAAAAAAGGAAGAACCATATACTTCACAAGAGTAAAAAAATCATGAAAAGTAGAGGTGAATTAAGCATGAAGAAGATAATGCACTTAAAAGATACTAATAAATGAGTTATTATGTTAGGAGTAAAGCCTCATCCCTAGGTCTCACATTGATTTTTTTATGAAAGGCCACGTTATTCCCAATCCAACTGGATTTATGTTCCAATGTTCGGAATTGAAGGTGGTGAATATTTGAGTGAACCCCTTCATGGGAAGATTTAAAAGTATTTTCACTATAATAGAAATTAGTCACTTTAGAGTAATATTAAATAATAAATAAATTTAATAACATTTAAGTTCGAGGCAAGATTTTCACTTTCTCGCCACTATTTTACCTCTTATCTGTCCTCTTTATCAAGGGGTATTTATCAGACCTATTGGGTAAAAATACCATTCACTTTAATTTTTTTATGTTTGTGTGTAAAAGTGAGTGTAAAATATTCAAAAGTCTTGTAAATGTTTTTAAAGGCCACTAGTTTCTAAAAGACATAATTGGTGGAATAATGAGAATAGTTAACAGATAGCATTTTTGTCAAAATTGACCTCCCTTATTTTCTATAATGGGTTAGCCCATGTAAACTTAGAATTAGTTATTTGATGGAATATTTGTAAGAATATTTTTTCCCATCCTTCTCTCATGGATTGAATATATCATAGTGGTAGTAGATGAACATATGAGAAGAATATGTGTTTCTTAAAATTAGGGGAGTTTTTAAAAAAATAAATGGGTATTCCATACACCAATGGTATGATTAAGTGGTAAAGATAAACCTTTTACTAATTCATGTTTATTTTTATTTAGGGGGTGAAAAATTAATATTATAGAAAAATATCTACATGTATTCATGTATTTTAAAGTTCAAGGTGTTGAAAAACCCCAAAAGGGAGAGATTGAAGTGCCTTTTGGTTTATGTTTATACTTTTTTTAATGAAAATGGACATATATGAACATGGAAAAATGAATGATGGATTGAGTATCATACCCTAATATTAAGATTATAGGTTTTCCCCTTGAATTATGTGTAATTTAATAATGAATTTGATTTCCCTTCAATACCCAACTGAATAGATTCACGTGTGAAGACTATAATAATCAGATGATTGGAGTGATGATTTGAATATAAAAGGAAAGTATTGAAGTTTGAGAGTTTTTTTAAATAACATGGTAAAATTTTGGATATTTGATGGAGGTTTTGGCTATAGAACCATGTACTAGATAACTTATAAAAATTTCATTAAAGAATATAAAATGGTTTTAATGTGTTATAGGAAAGCTAACATAAATGTGATGAACCCATCCTTGAGGTACATAACATCATGGTAGTTAAATGTTGTTATTAAAAACTATTAGATAGGGGTTTAAGAAGGCTTGAGATGATTATAAATGCACTATTTTTTACTTCAAAAATTTAATAATTTCATCTAAGAAATATAAATTATTAGTTATGTACTGAATCTGGAATGTTTCATTTTTTGATATTATATATTTTTGTTTTACACTCCATGTAAGTTCAATATTTGAATAAATAGAAAAAAGTAAAATGTAATATTTTTATAGGTATCATTTTCACATAGTGTAAGTATAAAATTGGTGTTGGGTAGGTTTGTTCTCCCCCAAATTTTGTGTGACATAGAGCGATGTAGGTTCAGTGTACATATGATTCTCAAAAAATATGGAAATATATAAAATCCATATAAACATATTTGAGATAGTAGTTATTCTTATATAGAGTCATATCTTGGAATATATTTGAATTGTTGTGCATGAGATCCTTTAACACATAGGGAAAAATGATGAATCTGTAGATTGAAATTTGAAAAAACCATATTTATTTATCTAAAGAAGGAATCATTTAGATGATGAAAAATCTATTCATCAAGGAACTAAACACCACAAATACATGAAAAATGTGTTTGATTATAGAATTTAATGGAAGGGGAGTTGATATTCATCAATTTAAAGGGATGATAAAATAAAAATGACAAATAGAGTTTTCATAATTCTATAATTCTAATGAAATAAAATCTAAATAAGATTAAGTTGTTTCTTCAAGTTCATAATATCATGATGTTATCCAAATACATGATCTAAACTTGTTCTGAGTGAGAAAAAATTATAATATCTACTCCATATATTTCATGATGAAGAAATTGAATATAATTGGTTTTTAAAGAATAATGTAGATGGAGTTACATCAATGGTCAAGCTATCCAGCAAAGCCTATATCATTGTGATCCTAGTCTATTTAAGTGAAAAAAATAGTATTTGAGAAGGAAGGTTAAGAATTTTACTATACCTAAAATGAAAAGATAAAAAATTGTTTATATTAATAAATTTTAAATATGATGATGCCTATATTGTGTATTCAAGTTCAAAATATCTTGAATCTTATAGAATCCATAATAAAATCTTGAGATAAAATTGAAGGTAAAGGTGCTGAGATGTTATTTTTAGGTATAGACTCAAACTAAGATCAATGGATGTTTTCTTGTGAATACTCTCACACGATACAATATGATTTTCATAACACAAAACAAATAACATGTTCTGTATTTATTATATATCTATGAAAAAATGATTTACAGATTCTGTGGACAAATTTTAATTTAATTAAGACAAATTCAATCCTACTGTAGATATTTTATTAACAACTTTTCAGCTGAGTTTCAAAAATATGGATCATTAAATGGGGGTATTTTTGGAATAACCTTTTAGTGGAAAAATGTGTTTTGTAAAGTGTGTTTCCTAATGTTATTATTTAAATATCTCAATTTTAGTTGGTAGTAATAATTTCCCCATTAATTACCATTTTTATATATTGAAAATGAAATAATATATTTAATAAAACATCTTATACATGTGAAAATCAAAAAAATATTGAGAAATAAGATATTGAAAAATAAGGAAGTAGTCAATTCTGGGCATAGGATCCAAAAATTTGAGAGGTTGTACTAGAGAGAGGAATCTTAACAATAGAAGAATAATAAAGAGAATAATATAATGCATGTTTTAGTGAGGAGATACAATGATGCTGAACTAAAACAAAAAAAAGTATCCACATGGTTTCAAAGTATAATGGGAAGTATAATAATTAGTTAGCTTATAATATGTATGGATGCAATTGAGGAAGGAGAAATAAGAAGAAGAGTTCATTTTTATTTTTTCATTGTTCATCTAATGTTCTCTTTTATCGATCTTACAGTGATGAGAACAACAAGAAGCAGTAGTCATATGAGGTGTTTCAGTAGTGACAAGATATATAGAGACCTCATTGCATGTAGTATTTCTTACAGACCTACTGGAAGTTGGAATCCATGTGTTCAAAATGAAGGAGATCCATATTGTTGATGAAGATGTGCACAAGGGAGTCCTCATTATTGGCTTACAAAGTGGGTTGAATGGAACAATTTCATGAATATGGTGTAATGTCATAGAACCTATTGTACATAGGGTATTCAGAGAGATAATAGTGAGAATTTGTGAATATAATGTGAATCTATTGAAATTATTCTTATGAAAATCAGGAAATTATATAAATAATGTAATTTTTTTACTACTGAGAAGCACCATACACACTATGCATTTATTTATTAAGGTATAGAAACCATGATTGGGGATAAAACCAATCATGGAATGGAGTGTGTATTTGAGGCTAACCTTGTAAAAATATTGTATGCATTCTATCCGCTTTACTTGTATGCAATTGGTTGATGATTTCTTTGTCAAACTAAAATAAATACATATGCACTAATAAGAAAAGATGTTAAATTCCAATATGGGTTAATATATTTCTAAAGAATATAGAATTTGGTTAAAATAAGAATCATTGGGTTCACCCCCTAGGAGTCATCAGAAATACTAAGGGGAATGTAAATTTTTTTCATAGAAAGATTCTCAATTTTGGATCTAACCTTACTTTCACAATTAGTTTTATCTCAGTTGATGAAGTACAAATTTTAATATTTTTTTGACAGATGACACTTGGATATAAGAGGCATATTCCTTTCCTGTTTTTTACTAATGTGGAATTATCTCAAAATACTATTGGAAACTGGAAAGGTAAAGAGTCCAAGAAGTTGAGGAAATTCTCAAGGAAAAAAAGAAGAACCACCACAAGTTGAAGGTAGTCAATGTGATTCAAGTAGTTCAATTCGTGATGAGACTAATGGTATTAAAGCTATTGATAAACATTATTGTGAGGTTAAATGTAATTTTAATAAATTTCATGCGGAAATTATACTTCATATATTTAGTTTTATATATAATATTGATGAAAAAAAATCATTGTTGATAGAAGATGTTGAATCCATAGAAACTGAATTTACAGGATAGTTGAAAAAATGAAACTCACTTATTTAGGATCATAAATTCCTGGAATGGTCCTTATATATTAGTAGAGAGAAATTATCAATGTCTGAAGATAACAAGAAATATTGAACTGATAATAATTCATTAACTATAAAATAGAAAAGAGAGGTCCCATGCATTGGAAGAATCTCACAATCCTACATTTGGGATCAAGGAAGCTACATTAGAATTGAAAGACAAAATAATCAGAGACCATGAAAATAATATAAGTGAAAGAAGAAAGTTGAATATTGAAAAAAATTATAATCAGATAAGTGACTAGAAAGCAAATATCAATTCAATTAACATATAAATTTATTACCTGAACATGATGTATTGAGATCATGAGGTAAAATTAAAATATATGGAATCAATACGAGTGGGACATTCCCAAAGAACTATGATGTAAAGTACTATCACTCAATTTTATAATAATATTTTTCTTTAAAAATAGAAATTTAATAGTGGAAAATAGTTCTTGATAATTTTTAAAGAATCATCTACCATAACAACATTAAATAAGATCACCCACAATCCTAAAATAAATGCAGGCACTAAATTGATTTTTTCAAAAAGTGATAGAAAAAAATCAAATTATATGAATATTTTGGTGAAGAACATTTATAATAATCCTATAAAAAATCAAGAATAGATGTGAGTAATTTTAGTAATATTATATCCCCAAATTTTGTCCAAAATAGTGGTGTTTAATCCTATATTCAATAATATATAAATTCTAAATAGACTACATCTATAATAAAAATATCAAGACTTATTAAAAGATATTGGTGTTGTAAGAAATTTGAGAATAAGTAAATATATATCCCAAAACATATATCAGTATGCACAAGTTCTAGAGGACCTAAATAAAGGGTGTCTAGGAAGAAGGTAGATAAAAACCTACTAGATTAAATAATACCTCATAGAAAAAGAAAAATCCATCCAAGAAGAAAAAATTTGAGTGTTTTGAAAAAAAATTTGAGTTATAAAACATTAGTGGTCATAGATTTGATGTATATTAGTATAATATAGTTAGATATTATTCATATAATGAATACAAGAAGGAACCACCAAAGGTTTTAGATTCGGTAAGAAAAAGAAATGAATCTTACATAAGGAGGGAACCAAATAAGAATGCTAAATAAAATCCTCCCAATAAGTTAGTGAATGAGGCTAATCAGTATGTCAAACCTACCAGTAAGATATACTTCTATTGTAGTAAAATGGACACACAATTTACTATTTTATGATATCCATCATTTTTAATGTAAATAGGAGAAATCTGGAATATTAATTGGGGCCAGCCCAAGAGAGAGACATCCATATTAGAAAGATGGTGGACATCCCAAATTAAGAGGTTGAAAGAAATCATAAAAAGGATTGTTGAAAAATCAAAAATTTTGTGTGTGGAAGTTGTAACTAGGAATAATGGTTGGATATCAAATTAATGACTTCTTTTATTTGATAAATAAAACATAAATGGAAAGCACATGTGATCTCAATTTTTTTTTGAAAATAATGAATTCACACCTGAGAAGAAGTCTCAGCATGAGCCTAATGAGGCTAGATAAGTAGTAAGTGGCATGGAGGGTGGATCAATTTTAAAGTAATCAATATGATATATTTTTAACAGAAAATAATTTCACTCCAACAATGAATACAAGTCAATAAAAAAAGAAACATATGCTACACAAGTCTGAATAGATTTATAAAATAAAAGTGGAATCAGTATGAAGAATATCTGACACTAAGAAAGTAGCTAATGGGTTGGTAGAAAAGACTCAACACACTATCTCGCGTTGAATTGTTTATAAATGTTCACCTTACTCCCAATACAAATGAATTTTTTTTATAATGTCATGAATTTAAGGTGATAAATATTGAATATAATCCTTTTATGGGGAGATATTAAAATAATTTCAATCATCAATAAATTAGTCACTTTACATGAATATGAAATTCGGTATATATTTGATAACATTGAAGGTTATAGTATGATTTTCATTTTCACATCATTGTTTTAACTCTTATTCATCATGTTTTTCAAGGGGTGTTTATGAAACCTAATGGGGAGACACACTTCTATATTGAATGATTTTATTTCTGTGTTTGTTCAAGTGAGTGTAGGTTCTTGAGAAATAAAATAAATCTATTTTAGAACACTTTATGTTCTAAAATACATAAGTTATAGAACTAAAATATTTTTTAATGTATACCTCTGTCATATAAATTTACCTATATTATTTTCTACAATGGGTTATCCCAAGTAGTGTTAGAGTTGATAGTTGACAGAAAATTGCTATGAAGATTGTTCTTCCACCATTCTCTCATGGATAGAATAGATCACAATAAAAATTCTTGAACATATTGGGTGAATATGTGTCTGTTGAATAGGAAGGGATTTTAAAAAAAATTCTTCCCTAAACCCCTGGTATGATTAAGGGTGAGATAAAAATATTTTCTTCCATAATAATTGTTTTCATTAGGGGGAGATAATATTTGATATTATAGTGAAATTTTGATATGAATTCATATATTTGTAGGTTTAAGGTATTGAAAAACAAATCCAAAATGGGTGATTTAAGCACCCATAGGTTTTTTTTTCTGTTTGTTCATGACCATGTAATTACCTGATCATGGAGTAACGGGTTATGGATTGATTATATATCTATTAAATGAATATTTTAGATGATTCCCATGATGTAGGGGAAGGAAAAAAAGAATTTGGATTCCCTTGATTACATGGCTAGATAGATTTAAGTGGGAAGCCCATAATTATCAAATGATTAGATATATAGTTTTTATTCCTAAGTAAAGTACTGATGTTAGAAGAGAATTATATAAAACATAGTATAATTGAGGAGCTAAGGTGAAAGTGTTGAATACTAAACCATGTACTGGACAGCATGTATAGATTCATTAAAGTGGATAAAATATGTTCAATGTATTTAGAGGGAAGATACCTTAAATGTGGATAACCCATTTTTGAGGTACATATCATGTTAGTTAATGAGTATAGTTCTTAAACACTCTCTGAGGATGTTTGAAGAAGGCATGATATGATTTGGGAGGCAATGTTTATAGCTTCAAATATTATAAAATTTCATACTATATATCATAAATAAATGATGTTCTTTGAATATACTTCATGTGTCCTTTTGGGTACTATTTATCTGTGTTTTGCCCTCTAAGTTAGTGTCATCTTAGAAGATATATAAAAATTACAAATTCATAGATATGTTTGTATCATTCTCACTCAATGTAATTATCAAATATACACTCTATAGGTTTGTTCTCAAGTAAAATATGTGTGAAACATATCTACATATGGGTGACTAAGGGTCAGTGAACATTCAATGTTCAATAAACATATAAATATAGTAAATAAATATTAGAATATGTGTTATTGTGGGGTCTGTGTATGTTTCATCAAAGAAAATTGTACATGTCAACTCTTGTGTTTAATTATTATTTGAAAATTGGAGAAAATTATATATCTACATACTGAAATTTGAAAATTATAAATTTAATTATCTAAAAAGAGAATCATTAGGGATGATGAAAAAAATGTTTTTAAAGGTTCTAAAAATTATAAACACTTGAAAAAAAATTATGATTAAAGAATCAAATGATTGAGGATATGATTTTAATCCATGTAAAATAAAGTTCAAGGAATCATGATTAATAGAGTTTCTAAAATTAAATTATTACGATGAAGAAATATATGATGTTGTGTGATTTGTGATTTGAAGTTAAGCATATAATGATTTTATCCAAATCCATGATCTAATATTGTTTTTATTTATACTAAATTAGAATATACACTTAATGTATTACTTGATAAATAAATTGATTTTAAAGGTTTTTAATATTAATACAGATGATGTTACAATGATGTTTGAGTTTTCCATCAGTGTTCATGTCATTGCGATATTAGCTTGTCTGAGTGAAAATGAAGAGTAATTGAGATGGAAGGTTGGAAATTTTAAAAACCCTAAAATGAGAAGTTCCAAATTTAGTGAAATATGGAAATGATAAATATAATAATTCTTCTATTATGTAATCAAGATTAAAGCATCATGAATCTTATATAATCCAAGATCTATGTCTAAGATTAAGATAGAAGGTGAAAGTTCTAGGCTGATACTATTATATAAATACTTAAATTGAGATCTATACAAGTTTTCTTGTGAATAATCTATCACACCAGAAGATGAGTTCTTTACTGTAGAAAAAATTATGTTTTTCATATTTATTATACATATATGGAAGATGAAGTTCATAATTAATGTATATGTTTTAAGTTAATGAATATTATGCCAATATTTCTATAGATAATTTCTAAATAACTTTTGATTAAGTTTCAAAAATAATTCGCATTAAATAAGGGTATTTTGGAAATTCTTTTTGAGTTGGAAAAAGCTGCATAGTACTGTGGGTTTTCTCAAAGTGATTATTTAACTATCATAATTTTGGATATGAGTAAGAAATTCCCCTTAACATACAATTTTTTTGATATTTAACATGAAAGAATATATTTATTGCACTTGCACATGCACATGAAAAGAAGAAATTATATTGGGAGATGGTATTGAAAAATAATGATGTAGCCACATCTTGGTATATGGTTTTAGAATTTGAGAGGTTGTTCTAGAGAGAAGAACTAGTAATATCAAATAAGTATAAGTAGAATCTACTAGATGTTGTAGAAAAGTGATACATAGAATCTAAACTAGTTTTGAAAAAACAATCTACTGTGTTTGCAAGTTGTATAAGAAGAATAAGTGGTCGATCTGTACTAGTTTAATGTTATAGTCAAAGAAGAATAAAAAAGTAGAAGAGTTCCTAGATTCATGGTTGTCTTCATGTATATTTTCTTTCATCTAGCCTATAGTTATGAAAATATGAATCAATAATTATCTTATGAGTTTCTCCAAAAATAAGAAGATATATGGGGATCATGTTGAATGTAGTATATCTTGAAGACCTACAGGAAATCGAAGACCTTGTGTTGAGAATAAATAGATCCATTTTGTTAATGAAAATCAATCCTATGCATACCAATTGATAGAATTAAAAATAGGGTATAAAAGAAACACTTTAAAAAATATAGTTTGAATCCATAGATTCATGGGACATAGGGTTTACAAGGAAATCATAGTGTGGCTCTGTGACTATAGTGTGAAGTTATTGAAACATGTCCTATGAGAATCCAAAAAGTGTATGCAGAGTAAAACTCTATATCAGTGTCAGAAGAACTATCCATTTTATTATGTTATTTATTATAATGGATACACCAATACTGGGGGAAACAACCAATCATGGTAGAGAGTAGGACTTTATGTTGAGCACTGTAAAATTTTTACAATCCCTCTATCTACATTTCTTACATGCATATGGTTGATGATTTCATAGTTAAACTCAAATAGATCAATACAAAACTAACCAGATATATTTTTCAAATTCTATATGGGTTTAAAGGATTCCTAAATACTTCATAGATTGGTAAAAATGGGAAAAACCTTATCCCCATAGGTATCAAAATCGTTTAAAATGGAATTTCAATAATTTTCCCCAAGTACATTTGTATGTTAGAGTAGATTGAGAGGTGTTTTGTTGTAAAGACCCAGAAATTTCAAAGAAATGTTTTCCTTAATTTTATTTGGAATTTTACGAGTACGCAATTTATGACAGCGCCTCATTCCGAGGCCAGGTGTTCCCGGAATCATTTTCCGAAGTTTAGCTCAGGTACGTTCAGCGAACGAACGAGCGGGTTTTCCTAACTTTCAAAACAGTGCTCGGAATCGAATTCCGACGGCATCGATGGATTCTCAGCGCCAATAATTTCTGAGGAACACCTTTTCCGGATTTGCGTTTACTCAGGAGGTGTTGTTAAAAATTTTGGAAGTTAAAAATAAAAAATTAGCTACAATTATTATTTTTTTCATTCTAAGTGGTAGTCCTTTGAGTGGAAGTTGGGAAACCACCCAACTTCACATGAGAGGTTATGAGGGTGGTGGGGCCCACACGAACCCCACCCCTTCATATTCCCTAAACTCCCATAACCCTCCTATTAATTGACCTTGAGTTAATTAATTAAGTGGTTTAATTATTTATTTGAATGTTTGAAATTCAAACTTAAGACATGGGTAATAAAATAAGAGAGACAATTATTTTATTAGGGTGTTATCTTGTTGAGAGGATTTTGGAAAAAGATAAAGGGCTTGAAGTTCTTCTTCTTCGTCGATGAACGCGAAGAACGCGAAGAATGCGAAGAACGCAACGACCTCCGACGAAGAATACCGAATCCTCAGAGATCGATTACGCGACGCTGTGTACCGCGACGCCAACGACCCTCTCCTTCCGTGACGCCTTCTTCCGCGATGATAAATCCCGCGACGAACCTTCTCTCAACGAATTCGACGAGGTAGGGGATTTTATTGATGTTGTTATTCATGAATTCTTCTGTCGTCATTCCTCATTTCATTTCGACCGCTTGATATCGATTAACAGGAGGGGGCCAGACCGCCCAAACACGGCCGACTCTCCTCCCTTGTATATTGTGTTATTGCGGTTCGAAGGAAAGAGGCGCGGTGAAACGACACCACGCGGGATCATACGGAAAGGGTGCGGGGCGCCGTCGCGCCGCGCCATTGATTTCGAACAAAGGCGCGGTGCCGTCGTGCCATGCCAGAGAATCAAAAAAACACCGCGGCCGGATTGGGGCCGTGGCGGAGGGGCGCGGCGCCGTTGTGCAGCATCGGTCAGACCAAGACCGCGGCTGAGACAAAAGCGGAGCAGGGACCGGCGGCCAATTTCCGGCCACCGGCGTCAGAGCAGGGGGACCGGACCGCGCTGGTCCAGTGGTGTAGCAGCCGGCCGGACGAAGCAGGCCGGCCGGTCAGGGGGAGAACCGGGGGTTCGAAACCCCCGGCTGGAGGCCAGAACGACCCCCACGTGGGGACCGCGTTAATTGAGACAGGGGCCAGCACCCCCCCCCCTGACTGCCAGATCGGTGTAACCGAGCTGGCCAGCGAACCGCCAGCGCGCCGGGCCGTGCTGCCTAGGCCAGCCCGGGCCGCGCCGGCTGGGCCGGGCTACGCCCAAGCGGGCGCGGAGCAGGCCAACTGGTCAGGGGGAGAACCGGGGGTTCGAAACCCCTGGCTGGAGACAGGAGCGGCCCCCACGTGGGGGCCGCGTTAATTGAGACAGTGAGGCAGCGCCCCCCCCCCCCCCCCGACCACCAGCTCGGTTACACCGAGCTCGCCAACAAACCGCTAGCATGCCAGCACGCCAGGCCGGGTCGCGCCCAAGCGGGCCAACCCAGGGGGTCTCGGGTCGGGTCGGTCCGGGCCCGAAACCCGCATTTCCGGACCTCTTACGGTCTTTTGCCCATATCATGGGATAAAGACCTCCGATCGATGCATCATCCGCTGTGATGCGATATTTGGATCGATACGGTCATTTATGTATATTACACTCAAGGTTACGAAAAACCTTGAGTACGGTCGGGTTGGTTTGGTTACGAAACCAATCGGGCCCTCGGAGCGGAAACACTTATATGTTGAGATCCGGATGTCCGATTGATGTGTCGTTGACTTAGTTGGATTGCTCTTGATGAGACGGAACTTTTGGCATACTTCGCCTGAGTTTTGGTTGTAGTTGGATAGTGGCCGGGTTGGACTGTACCCGAAATCCAACCAGGCCCCTAGAACGGAAAAGCGGATAACTTTCAGACCGGACGTCCGTTTGACGAACCGCCAGCTGCGTTGGTCATCACGTTGAGAAACAGTTCCTATGAGCATACCCTATTAGAGTTCGGGGTTCAGTCGATATATGGGTGGTTTGGTTCGCACACGAAACCAACCGGGCCCCTCAGACGAAAATGCTAGTAACTCAGAGACCGGGCGTCCGACTGACGCATTGTCTGTTGCGTTGAGACCTCTATGACGAGGTTGTCCTTTGAGATACATATTCATGGAACTTTGTGATACTTGGAGTATCGACCAGTAGCCCGTGGGGCGGACCCTTCCAGTGATGAGCTAGCAGAGTTCAGAGACCTAGTAGCTGGATGAGACTTGACAACTGATGATCTATCTTCTCGGTGTGTTTTAGATAGCCCAGTGGGGAGAGCATGGTTGTAGCGGCAGAACCACGGTGGAGGAGCGCTTGGTTGTAGCGGCAGACCCATGGTACACAACAGAAGGAGTACCTCTGGAGGCTATGAGGGGGAGCGCTTGGTTGTAGTGGTAGACCCACGGCGGAGGAGCGCTTGGTTGTAGCGGCAGACCTGTGGTACTCAATAGAAGGGGTACCTCTGGAGCCTATAAGGGGGAGCGCTTGGTTGTAGCGGTAGACCCATGATGGGAAGCGCTTGGTTGTAGAAGCAGGCCCACAGTACTCGACAGGTGGAGTAGTACAATAGTCCAAGGTTAGTGGGGCATGCTTGGTTGTAGCGGCAGGCCCACTGTACTCGACAGAGGAAGAGTTCTCCAACAGCCGTGGACATGACATCATGAATAAAATCCTGGTTGAGCTGAGTCTATGACCTTTGTGTTTACCTCATGATTGATATGGGTCACTTAATAACTTATTTATATCTATGGGCATATACCTGGGTAGTGGTTATCTGTTGATTTCATAATCTATGTGTTTCCTCGTGATTGGAATGGGTTACTTGAAAACTTGGGTATATGTATGGGCATATACCTATGTAGAGGTTATCTGTTGAGATCTTATTTGTGGTTATCCTTTTTGTATTTAGTGAGACCTTGAGGGTCTCGGGGTCCCTACTATGTATCGTTATACTCACCCCTGCACGGGATATGCCCGCACCTCGTTGTGTTGGTTGCAGACGACGAGCAGCGCAGACAGAGGCCGAGTGTTTGAGGACTGGACGGTACCCGGAGGTGGAACTCATGACGAGACGGTATCCGGTGGTGGGCTTCACAACGAGATGATACTCGGAGGAGGTTGACGGGCGATAGTCTTGTGGAGGCTATCTGTACATACCCTTCAGGTAGGATCCATGGTGGACGATCTAGGAGCTACTCTGTTTGTACCTACCCTTCAGGTAGGATCCTTGGTGGACGATCCAGGAGCTTCTTGTCACCTTCCGGCTGTTTTCTCTTTTTCCTTGTACTTTACAGTTGGGCTTGTATATCCGGCCCCTTTACTTTGAGCACAGCTTGTTTCAGTTTTACTTAGTGTTTTACTTCCACTTGTACTCTGTGGTGTTTTGTTTACTTTTATACAGGAAATACCTTCCCAATTATCGGGATTTACGCCTTTGGTACTAGTCGCCAGCCCCTGGCCTATGGAAGGTGGGCTTGGGGTAGTAATGGCACGGGCCCCGAAGACGGGTTGTGACAAATTGGTATCAGAGGAGTTCGGTTCTACCACAGAACTAAGGACTGTTATCTTTTTCTATGTGAAGCAACAGTGTTAATGGTACCGAGTGTGGTCTTTAGTTCAGGGAGTCCAGTGTTGGTCCGGTGGCCGACGTATCCGTACACTAGGACCCTGACTAATGATTTCCATCTTTGTACACGAAAACACTGATTGTGTGTGTGTTTCCAAAGTTTTAAAGTCAGCTCAAACCAGGTCATCTCACCATGTATAAATCGTTGACCGTGTCGCATCTATTCCGGATGTCTCCACGCATACAGTCAGTTAGAGTTTCCGAGAGAGTACTCGATGATGGCTCACCGAGTGATGAGGCTCCGGTGTAGGGCCCTCTTTCTATGTTGGCACCCTGGGGTGGTGTAACAGCAGCACCACCACCTGTTGGGCAGTAGATGCCACCAGTCGTACTAGCGAACTGTGCATGCTGGAAGAGCGCGTTGCACGAGTTTCAGCAGCAGCGGCATCCGAGGTTATGAGGAGAGGTAGATTCCCTGACAGTAGAGGAATGGCTGGAGGCAATTGCTGGAGTTTTCCGCCTAGCTGAGACACCAGTGGAGTGGATGGTAGACTTGGCTACTAGTGGTTTCCAGTGAGTGACCTTGAGGATGGTCCGCATAGTGATGAGGCTTCGATACGTGGACCGATGCCTGAGATAGTGCCTTCGGGTAGTGTGTCAGCTTTACATCACTACCTATTGGTTAGTAGTTACAACCGGCGGTACCGGTATGTGACACTTGTAGACTTACTACCTTACACGTGTTCCAATATCACATACCCTCAAGTTCTGAGGCGAGCCCGACTCACAGGCGGCTGAGGACTGGCTTGTGGAAGTGGCTGAGATTTTTCTAGAGCTTATAGAGCTTCAGGCAGTGGAGCTCCGAAAGCAGGTGGACAGGAGCGGAACTAGTGGATTTCTTTTGTCCCTTGTACTTCTACTTCCATGTTACTATTGTATTTTTTTCTTTGTACATAGAGATGTAGTAATAAAAGACACTTATCTTTGTGATGTTTGCTTTTGTTTCCTTTTGTTGGTTGATACTAAGAGGTCCCTGTTAAGACTATTGACTTGACCCTCACTTTCGATATTTCTACTGGAGGAGACCCAGTGACCTCACACTGATGCTGACAGTGTGACTCGACCCTTGGAGGCGAGAGTGACGGTTAGATCTCTTGGTAGTAACGTCGAGGACTTACGACGTCATACATGGCATGAAATAGTACCGTTCATGTCTGGATTGGCTATATTAGGCATTGTGAGTGGTTCATCTAGGGGATGAGACCGAGTTTCTCTTTTCGGAAAGGGAGGAATCTTAGCAGCTCTTACGGATCGTAGGCAAAGATGGGTGGTCGTTGAATGACTTTCCACGTCGGAAAACTTCCTACCGACCAGAGAAGGTATGAGTTATGATGAAGAAGGTGCAGATCATCCAGGACTGGATGAAGACTGCACAGCACAACAAGAAATAGGAAACTGGCACCAGTCTCGAAAACTTGGGCGTGTAAATGTTACAAGAAGGATTGTTAAGGACAGATGAGTTTTCAGAGCAGCAGATGTGGAGTCAGATCTAGGAAAGCAACATGAGGTGGTGTACATTTCAACATGTTACAACCACCTGCCTTTGTTGTTCCCACCAGGCTTAGGGAGCTGGATGGCTTGGGAAGAGAGTAGCTGCATGTGGTCAAGGAGTGTGACCCAATGGCTCTAAGAATGATTCGAGGGACAGTCTGTGTCCACTACTAGCTTCCGTAGTAACAGACGTTGATACGAATCATTCCTTCCTTCCATGAAACTTTTCCCAGACCTAGAGTTTCTGGTAAGCTGTAGACATCACCCTCATTTCTGGAGATACCTTGGGAGGAGACTCGATAATCACACTTAGGTCGATAGTGTGGTCTGACCCTCGAGGCGATATTTTCGGTTGGAATCTCTTTGTGGCAGCGTCGAGGTCTTACGATGTTGGTCTGGGTATGGATTGGATTCATGGTTCATACTTAGATTGAATTTATTAGGCAAAGAGGTTGTGGTTTACCTACAACATTGGGATGGGTTTTCCTTGGTCGGCGATAAGGAAACCCCAGGAAGAACAAGATAAACTCATGCATTTGAGGGTGCGGCCGATCACTCTTCAGTCGGTCAACCTTACCCTCGTGGAAGCAGGAGTTTTGAGTTTCAGTTCTAATCAGGAAAGGGAGACCTCTAGAGTTCGAGGATGATGATCACGACCTTATACAGGTCTCACCTCGACGAGGTTTACGGAGATGAGGCCAAGGTGGCAAGTAATCTCTGAAGTTCAGTGGACATTTTTCAGGTCCTCAGCAGGGTTGGAATGATTGCCTACCGCTTGACCCAGTCACCTCAGTTGCACCAGGTGCACGAAGACTTCCACGTATCTCAACTGGGGAGATACGTGCTTGACCCGATGCATTTCATCGACCATGAGGAGCTGGACTTGGGCGATGGGGTGACCCTCAAGGAGGTTCTAGTGGAGATAAAGTAATGAAAAGAGCGGATCCTATGAGGATGGTCGATTCCTCGAGTGCACTTTCACTGGTAGTACAGGAATCTCCAGGTGAGCACATGGGTGCGGAAGGCTCAGATGCGTGCTCAGTACCGCTTTTGTATCCCTAGTTTGTGTTAAAGCATTACGGGGACATAAATCCCTGAGGTGAGAGTAATGTAAAGACCCGGAAATTTCAAGGAAAATTTTTTCTTAATTTTCTTTGGAATTTTACGAGTATGTAGTTTGTGACGACGCTTGATTCTGAGGCCCGGTGTGCCCGTAATCATTTTCCTAATTTTAGCTCTGGTACGTTCAGTGAACGAACGAGCGGGTTTTCCTAACATTGAAACTGGTGCTCGGAATCGAATTCTGAGGGCAAAGATGGATTCGCAGCGCCGGTAATTGCTTAGAAACACCTTTTCTAGAGTTTCTATTACTCGAGAGGTGTTGTTAAAAATTGTGGAAGTTAAAAATAAAAATTTAGGAACAAATTTTATTTTTTTCTTTCAAAGTGGTAGTCGTTTGAGTGGAAGTTGGGAAACCACCCAACTTCCCATGAGAGGTTATTGGGGTGGTGGGGCCCACATTAACCCCACCCCTTCATATTCCTGAAACTCCCATAACCCTCCTATTAATTGACCGTGAGTTAATTAATTAAGTGGTTTAATTATTTATATGAATGTTTGAAATTCAAACATAAGACATGGGTAATAAAATAAGAGAGACACTTATTTTTTTAGGGGGTTAGCTTGTTGAGAGGATTTTGGAAAAAGCTAATAGGCTTGAAGTTCTTCTTCTTCGTCGAAGAATGTGAAGAACGCGAAGAACGCACCGATCTCTGACGAAGAATGCCGAATCCTCAGAGATTGACTACGCAATGCCGTGTACGGCGACGCCAACGACCCTCTCCTTCCACGATGACTTCTTCCGCGACGATAAATCCCGCGATGAACCTTTGCTCAACAAATTTGACGAGGTAGGGGATTTTATTGATGTTGTTATTCGTGAATTCTTCCGCCGTCGTTCCTCATTTCATTTAGACCTCTTGATATCGATTAATGGGAGGGGTCCGGACCGCACAAACATGGCCGACCATCCTCCCTTGTATGTTGTGTTGTTGCGGTTCGAAGGAAAGCGGCGCGGTGCAACGGCACCATGCAGGATCATACAGAAAGGGTGTGCGGCATCGTCGTGCCACGCCGTTGAAGTCGAACAAAGGCGCGGTGCTGTCGCGCCGCGCCAGAGAATCACAAAAACACCGCGGCCAGAGTGGGGCCGCAGCGGAGGGGCGCGACGCCGTCGCCCCGCGCCGGTCGGACCAAGGCTGCGGCTTAGGTTGTGGCGGAGTAGGGACCGGTGGCCAATTTATGGTTGCCGGCGTCGGAGCAGGAGGACCAGCCCACGCCGGTCCCGTGGTGCAGCAGTCGGCCGGCTGGAGCAGGCCAGCCGGTCAGGGAAAGAATCGGGGGTTCGATACCCCCGGCTCGAGCTAGGAGCGGCCCCCACGTGGGGGCCGCGTTAACTGAGACAGGGGGGCAGTGCCCCCCCCCCCTTAACCGCCAGCTCGGTGTAACCGTGCTGGCCAGCGAACCGCCAGCGCGCCGGGCCGGGCCACCCAGGCCGGTTGGGGCCGGCCAGGCCGGGCCATGCCGCGCCGGCCGGGCCGGTCCGCGCCCAATAGGGCCAGACTCGGACCCGGTTCGGGTCAACCCGGTTCTGGCCGACCCAGGGGGTCTCGGGCCGGGTCGGTCCGGGCCCGAAACCCCCTTTTCTGGACCTCTTATGAACTTTTTCCCATATCACTGGCAATGGACCTCCGATCGACGCATCGTCAGCTGTGATGCGATCTTTTTTATCGAGACGGTCGTTTTGGTATATTACACTCAAGGATTCGGAGAACTTTGAGTATGGCCGGGTTGGTTCGGATATGAAACCAACTGGGCCCTCGGAGCGGAAATGCTTATATCTTGAGCTACGGATGTTTGATTGATGTGTCGTCGACTTTGATGGATTCCCCTTGATGAGATGGAACTTTTGACATACTTCGTCTGATTTTTGGTTGCAATTGGATAGTGGTCGGTTTGGATTGTACCCGAAATCCAACCGGGCCCCTGGAAGAGAAAAGCTGATAAATTTCAGACCGAACGTCCGTTTGACGAACCGTCAGCGGCGTTGGTGATCACGTTGAGAAACAGTCCCTATGAGTATACCATATGAGAGTTCAGTGTATAGTTGAGATACGGCCGGGTTGGTTTGCACACGAAACCAACCGGGCCCCTCGAACGAAAAGGCTAGTAACTCACAGACCGGGCGTCCGACTGACGCGCCATCTATTGCATTGAGACCCCTATGACGAGGCCGTCCTTTGTGATACTTCTTCGTGGAACTTTTTGATACATGGAGTATCGACCAGTAGATCGTGGAGCGGACCCTCTCGGTGACGAGCTAGTAGAGTGCAGAGACCTAGTAGCTGGCTGAGACTTGATGACTTTTGATCTATCATCTCGGTGTGTTTCAGATAGCCCAGTGAGGAGCGCTTGGTTGTAGCGGAAAACCCACAGCGGAGGAGCGCTTGGTTGTAGCAGTAGACCCGCGATACTCTACAGAAGGAGTACCTCTGGAGGCTATGAGGGGGAGCACTTGGTTGTAGCGGCAGACCCACGACAGAGGAGCACTTGGTTGTATCCGCAGACCCGCGGTACTCAATAGAAGTAGTACCTCTAGAGCCTGTGAGGGGGAGCGCTTGGTTGTAGTGGCAGACCCATGGTGGGAAGTGCATGGTTGTAGCAGCAGGACCACAGTACTCGATAGGTGGAGTACTACAGCAGTCCAAGGTTAGTGGGGCGCGCTTGGTTGTAGTGGCAGGCCCACTATACTCGACAGTGGAGGAGTTCTCCGGTATCCATGGTTCCGACATCATGAATAAAATCATGGTTGATCTGAGTCTATGACCTTTGTGTTAACCTCATGATTGATATGGGTAACTTAATAACTTAGGTATATGTATGGGCATATACCTGGGTAGTGGTTATCTGTTGATTTCATAATCTATCTGTTTCCTCATGATTGAGATGGGTTACCTGAAAACTCTGGTATATGTATGGGCATATACCTATGTAGAGGTTATCTGTTGAGATCTTCTTTATGGTTATCCTTGTTGGATTTAGTGAGACCTTGAGGTTCTTGGGGTCCCTACTGAGTATCTTTATACTCACCCATGCACAGGATATGCCTGCACCTCATTGTGTTGGTTGTAGACAACGGGCAGCGTAGACAGAGGCCGAGTGTTCGAGGACTGGATGGCACTTGGAGGTTGAACTCACGATGAGATGGTATCCGGTGGTGGGCTTCACGACGAGACGACACTCGGAGGAGGTTGACAGGCGAGAGCGTTATGGAGGCTATCTGTACTTACCCTTCAGGTAGGATCCGTGGTGGATGATCTAGGAGTTGCGCTATCTATACCTACCCTTCAGGTAGGATCCTTGGTGGACGATCCAGGAGCTGCTTGTCACCTTTCGGCTGTTTTATCTTTTTCCTTGTACTTTACAGTTGGGCTTGTATTTCCGACCCCTTCACTTTCAGCACAGATTGTTTCAATTTTACTTAGTTTTTTACTTCTTCTTGTACTCTGTGGTGTTTTTTTTACTTTTATAAAGGCAATGCCTTCCCAATTATCAGGATTTATGCCTTTAGTACTAGTCGCCAGCCCCTGGCCTATGGAAGGCGGGCTTGGTGTAGTCACGGCATGGGCCCCGAGGACGGGTCGTGATAGTTGTGGTTATTATTATGTTTTGGTATATAGTTATGTGTTTTATTTTATATGGTAAATTAATACGATTATTTTATAATATTATATTTTTGTTTATGAAGTGATTTGTGCTAAAATATTATTATTAGTTGTTCATGTGGATGTTGGAGAGATGTGGTGTTTTTTATATTAATGTTGATCTATTTGAGGTCTGTGGTATTTCTACCACAAATATAGCTATTATTGTTATTATCATATAACTATGTGGTTATTATTATTATAATTATTTTCCCCTAATTATGGGTATATATAGTTATCATGATCTGTGATTTTTTTAAAGGTCTGGAAAAAATTGGAGGTGATTAATGTACTAGTTGTGGTGTTGTGGTTGAAGTGAAATAGATGTGGTTTTGGATAAATTGTGGTGGGGGTTTTATTGTGTTGGTGATTATTTTTTTATTTTTATTAATTGAAAAGTATTTATATATTTAATTCTTTGATATTTTTCCAAACATATTCACTTGGAAAATAAGAGGTTGGTTGAGGAATGTGCTACTAGTATCCCAACCCAACTATTATCTGTGGTTTTTTTAACTTAAACGAAATGTTAAGGGTGGTTTTAAGTGAAGTTGGTTTGAATGGAAGGTTTCATTATATAATGAAAGTGTTTAGGGTAGTTCCCAGCAATGGTTTTTCATCAGTTTCGACAGATAATATTAGAAGAACTTGACAAAGAAAACCTAAAAAATTATAGAGTGGATATTTCATATACCATATTATAATTAATTTAAAACTAAAATTAACACATCTTGATCATTCTTCTTATTGTTAATAATTTTTTTAGAACACCTTTGGTCACATAATTTCTGTTTATAATCCAAACAAGGATCCATGTAGTATTATCCATGCCTTCTATTTGAATCTCCAAAAAATGAACTTGGTTTTATTGGTGCTATCAGGGAGGACCCATGGTTGTGTGTCATTGAACATTGATAAAAATAAAAATTATCTCATGTTTTATCTTGTTCATTAGAAAGAGGGTAAGGGCTAATCTCTTCGTGATATTGATATAAATTCTTTTAATTTATCTCATGTTCTTGGAAGAATTCTCTTGAGAGAATCTGTTACACACAACATTTCTTTTTTATCACTAAAATGAAAAAATTGTGATATTATACTTTGGGTTAAAAAATTAATATTTTAATAATGTCCCTTTATCTAGTTTTTTATTCTAATTAATCATCATATAAAATAAAACTTATATATTATAATTATATCAATAAAATTATATAAACTCACATATAAATATATCATCTTAGTCATGCCCATTTTTCTCATGATGTCAATCATCTTTAGAAGCTATCGAACCTTGAATAATAAAATATTTATAAAAAATAAATATTATTCTTTAAAATAAATAAATATCATTTTCACTAAACTCATGAATTAAAATTTTTTGTAATATTTACATCACTAAATAATTATTTGTATTAATATATTATATAAATTATAGGATAAATAATTAAATATATATTACCTTGTGAATAAAAAATGGGGGATAAAAGTTAACTCAAATATTCTAAACAATAAAACTTTGTTTCTGATTTTTTTTTGATTTATAATACTTGAATAATTAGTATTCCATAAGTTGAATAATATTTTTTCTAAATATGAAATTCCACATAGAATTTAATGAGATTCTAGATACACTTAGTGTGTGACCCTCTAGGCCACTTTTTAGTGGAATTAGGGAATCTTTACTATAATACTGACTGAAAATTTCTTTTTTTATTAAATAAAAAAAACATGGCCACAAAACACCACCCAGCCAAGAGACTTCAAGGAGGGTGAAAATGGTGCAAACTAGGGGAATCCCCCTAGACAAAAGACATAAACTCCAAGGGGAGGGATCCTAATTTATTATAAAGAACAAGCTCATCCTCCTATCTTCCAACCAGTGAAAGCGCATCAGCTACAATGTTATCCTCCCTCCAACCTGTGAAATCTCATCATCCTTCTGTTAAAGTATGGTTACACTTGTTGGGTCTATCATGTTCTCTTAGAGAAACTCTACTTTCTATGACTTCACCCATTTTAGAAAATTCCTCGAGAAGGGATATCACTAAGTTTTTATATTTTTTACTCAGTTGTAATGTTAGTATATTTTTTAGTATCATAGTAATAATTTTAAAAAGATATACATACTATAATAACACTTTACTATTTTGGTGATACTCAAAAATTTGGAAAATGTCACTGTTTAAACTACTTCTTCATCTACATAAAATTCTCACCATACATAGTCTATATACATTTGAAAGCCACTTTATTAATACATATTGTCTTTTTTATTACCATAAGCACAAGTGCCTCAGCCCAGTTGGTGAGGACTCACTAGGTGCATCCAAGAGACCCAAGATCAAATCTGGGTGGAGGCATATTTCCAGGTACTGTAGCAGTACTGTAGCAGGCACTGTAACAGTACTATAGCAGGAACTGTTCAGTACTGTAGTAGCCAGAACTATTCATCCATCTAGGCCTCCGGGCCACCGGTTTGGTCCTCGGGTCCTGCAAGGCTTTTGGGCCACCCAAGGCCTTCGGGCCAGTTGATTATCAAGGCCTTCGGGCCACCTTAAGGCCTTAGGGCCACCCCAAGGCCTTCAGGACACATGAATGATGGACCTATACATACTACAAAAATGGATCATCCCTAGAAGAGGATTGAGAGCAGGTTCACTCAACAGAGCAGAGCCAAATGGATTGTTAGAATGATAGGGTATGGCTATGCCATCGGTACCAGCCTGTGCTTTCACGGGAGGCCTAACTAGATGGTCATTCAAAGGTGGAGGGATACTATCATGATGCAGATGCTGGGGAGGGGCAGTTCCTTGTAGATAGTCTGGTTGAATTCCATAAGACCTTTGGGTCATATAATCTCCTAAGCCTACGGGCCATGTAATCTTTGAGCCTCTGGGCCTTGTAAGGGTTCCCCCTCATCCCTTAAAAGGGGGGTTATCAAAAATCAATAAAAAATGAAGGCCTTCAGGCCATTCAGGCATAACCTTACTGTGATACTAGATAAAATTAATCTTAATAAAGACTTTTTATTTATCCCCTTGATAACAAATTTTCCCACTTCTCCATGCAGAAGGAACTTTTCTGTTGAACTTTCTCAAGTAAAGTTGGATAGTTATAATTACTACCCTAGGAAATTATCCATGTTCTATTAAATATTTTTTCCATTATCATTTATTTATATGAAATATCACACATCAGTATATATCAGGGAATATATGATAAATTCTGATCACATAATAATTCGGAATTATATTCATCATAATAATTTTTGTTTCACCTTAGCACATCATCTTGTATTGGATTTCAAAACAAAATAATATGGTAATAGGGATGGTTATTTTGGTTTGGTTGTACTTTAAACCACCGATAAATGTTTCTGTAACATTTTTTGGAAATGCGACCCTAAATTCGGCATCGATAATCAACTAGTTTCATTTTAAACAATCTAACAACTATTTTTGGGAAGTGTCGCCCAATTTTTTTTAGTGGAATTTTTTTCATTTTTGGTGGTGGTTTTTTATATCAATAGTTATAAAGGTTTAACAATGGTTTAAACTTCCTTTATAGTTCATAATATATTGTGACATTTTAAACCATGACTATACGAATTACTATATATACTGATGGTTTAAAATACTACAATATACGATGGTTAAAAAATAATATGAATAATACATGACACCCCAAAAAACTAAATAGATAAATAACCATAAAAATATCAACCCTTAACCGTAGAGACATCAATGAAACCCTTGTCAATGCCTTAACCACATCAATTATAAATAAAATATTACACACTTAAACATAATTCTCTAACCAAAATTAATACTAAATCAATAAATAATAAAAATTAATAAAATCTAAAACCAATATATTATAAATATCATAATATAAGGTCAAATGACAATGAATGAAAGACCTTATGAAAACAAAAAAATACACCACTAAAATCCATAAAAATAAAGCGTATGTAAAATCAACACTACTCTTATATATCCATTTAGAATTCCCTATAACTAAATATTTAGTGGTGATCCATGGTAGGACACCCCCTTTCTAACTAACATAGAACACAAGAATAAAACAATAACAAAACCAAACCACCACAACTTCTTACCACAATCTAGTCATTATATCACACAGTTACCTCATCATGTATCCACTTCATTCATTCTTACATATGACCACATTCAATAATATCATCACATCACTGCATTCTACCACATAATCGCATAACCCTATAATAAATATATAACCCCATACTTGTACATTTTACAATATTATCAGATCATTGTATACCATCACCACACATCCTCATAAATCATTATCATATGATCACCAAACAACATCCAACACACCAAAAATAAAAAAAACATAAAATCAATTACTATAATATTGTTCCCATAACAATTATTCCATGCTACAAGATAAAAATTAACTACACCTCCATAATCTCATAAAACGTTTCTCATCGATTTATAAAATATTCAACACCTCACATTAAGATAATACAATTTCCACCAGAACCCCTATTCCATTCTATAAACAACACATAACCCCAAATCCAAAAATAATAAAAATTATAACATGAAAAAAATAGATAAAATCCAATAATTATACACCCATGACTTAATTCCTAACCAACTCATTATATGGGGAAACCGAACTCTCCCTCCTGAAATGAACCTCTTAAATTTCCTTTTTTTAACAAAGTAATCGTATGCTAAACATTCAAACTCAAATATAACATTTACAAAAATGATAAAAAGATTAAACCTTCTCATACGTCACCCATAAACAAACACATATCCTAGATCATAACAACATCACTTTAGTAGGATACCAACCACCCCATATTTCACTATTTTACCCGACTCTTCCCCAATATTAATATATAAAAATTTATGTTACAAATATTATTATCAATATAAGAAATTAAAGAAAACAAATTCCCAACACAAACCCCTAATAATTTTTCCCCACAATCCATCAACAATTATACACAAACTCTTAATTTCCTAATATTATTTCCATACATTTAACCTACCAAAGGCAAAGTAAAAAATTCATCAAAATATAATGGAATACTTTACATAAAATAATTTAAAAAATAATTCAAATGATCCAAATAATAATGACTATAATGGAATTTTTTTTAAACACATAAAAGAAACCAAGCATATAAATTTCATGTAATAGAAGAGTAATACAAATATCCCATACCTCAAAAAAATCAAGAAATCCATCCAATCCATAGTATGGTTTTTTAATCACCATATCATTAATCTATCATAATTTTACTTACACAATACCACCATTGAATCAAAATTTAATCCCCTTCATTACCCAATTAACTAATATCTTCTCCATCTCCATCTCCGCTCCATTCTCCCATCACTTGTATGACAATTTTCTTGAAAATTAATGAATGATTTATTTTTTATTTTAAAATAAAAATCTTGTTAAAGTTTTTATACTAAATGAATCCAAAATTTTGTCATTAACCTACTAAATCAAACAATAAAATGATGTAATGTTTTTGGGAAAAATCCAATCATCTACTCATATAAATTAACCAATTATTTTTTCAAATCAATGAATCTAACATATTATATCTCTATATGAGTCCCCAGTGCTCCCCTGTTGTGGAATTTTGTTTTTCATTATAAGAAACTACCTTAGATCATATAGAGGAAGGTAGTAACTAAAACCAAGAGTAGAAGTTGCTTCAATACCCAATGACTTTCTAAGGGCCTTAGAATGTGATGTTTACAAACCCATCCCGCACATGTAACAAGGATGCTTTTTCCCAAGGACCTAACCAACTAGACCAACCTAGGAGGTTGAGGAGGACTACCTATGATGGTTATCCCATATTTATTTTATTTTTACCTATGAATAAAATTCTGTTAAAATTTAAACTAATACATATTAATAAATTGATAGTATACAACAAGTTATTACAATGAAAAAGTAATTCAATATTCAACTTCTTATGTAGGATCAATCACATAACTCCCATTATACATCGTATGAACGTCCAATAAAAGTTCTATTCAAGGTAATTGGTTCCCAAAATTAATTTTCTGCATTAAATAGTGATAAATAAAAAATTTAATATATTCAACATATAATATTATCATATAAATATATTAATGAATAAAAATATTAACATTTTTAATCTATTTCTTGAAAAACTATTTGAACTGAATGTGTGGGGGTGATTTGTTTCACTCAACATGATGCATTTTTTCATGAAACATCATAAAATAAATAACATGTAATTTAAAATTAATTTATAAAATTTCATCACCTCATCATATTAATTTATATATGTAAAATGAGATTAATATAATAGCATATTCTTTAATACCATGTGCTTCTCATGGTGATGGATTTTAAAAAACACTTTACACTACTCTATAGGTACGCCTTCAGGTACCTCAACATACTGTTTCTGATTGGACAATGATGTTTCGTTGAATTCATTCCACAATCCCCATTTAAAATATTTCCCTTTCTTACCCAAATTTTTCATTTTATACTTTCGTGTTATACAATTGTAAATGATAAATTGGAATGACAACTATACAAAGAGATTTATTTTAAAAATTTTGTAATTTAATTATATAATTACATTAAATTTATCCATAATCTACTAAAATTACCTTTATCCAGGAATCCAATACTTCATTCTTCTAATATTGAGGGATATTCCTCTGATCATAATATGTAATCGGTAGGGTAACAACATCAGCCACTAAATGGCATAAAATTTGAACAAATAATCTTACATCATCATCTCTAGGGACCTCATAACAATCACAGGGGAGAAAAATCATTAATCCATTCAGATTCCACAAATCTAAACTATTAATATTTTTTATGGTGGTAAGATTTTTTCCATATTTTATAAAAAAATATTTTCTAGTATAAAAAGTTGAAATAAATTTATTCACATTCAAATTTGTACTTATAAATCCTCCCAGTAATATTATCATGAAGAAACATGAGTGACCACCTATTCCATCACTCTAGAGCCACCTCATGCTGGACCTGCTGAATCAAGAGCTGGGGTTCTAGATGTTGGTGGGAGGTAGATAGAGGTTGTTCCAGATGTTGAGAGGTGTGAGATAGAGTGTGTGGAAGATTTTGGCGGTATTCAAATAATTGATTTCCCAAATTCTCTAGGGAGGGATCCTAATGGATCATTGGGTAACATTGATTATGTTTGTATGGTCAGGGGAATATCAACTAGGAGTCCACTGTTATCATTGAATCACTTCTTCCTTAGCATTATTGTAATTTAAACAAATAAAGATAACATTAGAATATATATTTTTAATTATTAATGTAGAAAAAGAAATTTATAAATGATAAAAGATTTACAGTGCTGATAAGAATAATAGACATTGGTATGATAATGAATGAATGCACATACAAACAAATATAAAATTTACTTTTTCAAAATTAAACAAATAAGACGTAAAAATAAATTTAAATATTATAATATATCTATATTACTATAAATTAATAACATATAACTTAGGGGGAATTTTATGAATGCTTTATGACAATATATTGTACAGTTTTCATAATACCTAGTGAGATAAATATGGGTTTATGTGATTTTGAATGTTCCAATCCATTGTTTTTTAAGTGTTCCAAGACTCTATTTTATATTACAAAAGTAGAAGAAATCATATAAGGTTGGAAAAATGTGTATAATATCCCATCGTGATAGTTCTCAAGAAATAATTTAAATTAGAGAATAAATACAAACAAAACACATTTAATGTAAAAAATATTAAACACAAATGGAGATATAATGAAAATCACCCCTCACTGGCATGAGCATAGGGGTAAAGGGGGACAATGGATTGGATTGATGTTAGGGGGAAAGGGATGCAGAGGGTGAATGGGTAATAAGGGAGAATTTTAGGTTGAATGTAGTGGTGAGAGTGGCAATGGTAAGGAATCAGTGGTAAGGTCTCAAGGACAGTGAGGGCTCAAGAGACTACTTTAGGGTGGGAGAAATGGGAGCGAGCGTGACCATGAGGTTGAGGGTGGCAGTGAGGGATCAAAAAAATTGTTTTGTGGTAAGTTATTAGGGATAGTGATAGGTAAAAAGACGTATTTGGGGTGGGGGAAACGGGGATCGAGCGTGACTGTGAGGGTGATGGTGATGGCGAGGGACCGTTGGTGAGGTTTCGATGGCAAGGGATCAGGGACAGTGATAAATTGTGAGATGGGTACAAGTGGTAGATAGGGGGTGAGGTGTTCGAACAGGGAAAGGGATAACATAATTTTATTATTTTCATAAAATATTTAGTTTCCTTTTTAAAAACCACTACTAAAATATTTTAACTTTATTTAGCGGTGGTTTTCTAAGTTGCCACTAAAAACCCATCGTTAAACTATGATTATGATGTAGTTTTTTATGCCACGTAACATTGGAAGAAATTATCTATTCAATTTTTTAGTATTTTATTTTTTAATACCTTTTCAATGTATAAGTACGACTAGATCCAATCCATCCCTTAGATCTATTTTGGTACATCTTATTCTCTATAACATGGGTTATAACTTTAAATTATTCTTAGAGATATATATTTTCCTTAGTCTTGAAAAATTATAATACATGATATATTTTTTAAATAAGTTATCAATATGTTTGACTTGGAAAGCTATATAACTATCCCCAACCACTTTTAAACACGTGGAACACTTTGATTCTTGATAAAAGATAACTCTCTTTTGGCTTCATCCAAATCAATATTTTATGACTATAATTTTTTCTTTAATCTATAAATCGATCTTCGAAAGTTTCATAACTTTTTGGTATTCTTTGATGCCACCAACCCTTCCAAAAATATTTTATAGAAATATTTCACCAGTTTTCCATTAATGAAGATGGTATTGAAATACATTTTCCCTATGGAATGAACAGTGAAGGTTTCTATGGAATGTATACTTCTGAATAAATTAAACATTATGGATGATAATAAATATTTAATTAGTTATTATTTCTAGACATTAAATAAAATATTTTATTACCAATCAATCCCTATTGGTACCAACTTGTGCCATACATTCCAAGTTTCTTCTTGAATAACTATTAATGGATTTACATCAACTAGATAAATTACCAAAATACATAATTGAATATTTGTACATGGAGTCTATTTTAGAATCTATATAAAATTTCCAATATTATCAAATATCGATTTTCTACTACCATGTATGATTCATTATTCTCATGAAATAATATATATCTTAAATGTGGTGAGTATGAAACCACCTATTTGGTTTTAAATTTTATATATATTTTGTGTCTCTGGAAAAAACCATCCAATTGAATCATGTGGAATAAGTGTTCCTAGGAAAATTAATGTTCATATGGAGGCTTCATACTATTGAAGTTTAGATTAATCCCACTATCTCGAAGAGATTTGCTTCATTCTTATAGAAATATAGTCAATCACTTAACTAATAACTTTCTATCTAGGGATAGTAATATCCTAATAAGATCTTGGATAATTAATAGATATTTATTTATTATTTTCATTGTGGTAATTGTATTTGTTAAATTATCTTTAACAAACAGTTTGCATAAAACACATGAATTTGTGTATTAATATATTTCCATCATATTGAAACTAATATGATATACATTCATAAATATTTAAAATATGTTAAATTATTTCACTACTTTTTTTTGGAACTTTTCTTGAAAGTATGTGTGGAATATATTATAATAATTATAATACTCATAATTGATCTTTTTTTACTATTATTATCACTCTATTATGTTTCAGGTAATGTGAGTTTAGTAAATAACACACTCTATATTTCAATGATTGATGAATACTTGGTTATGGTATTCTCTTACTTCCCACATGGTGGATCTTATATCTTTTTCAATATTCATTCATTACATCAACATTACATTCCTAAAATCTATTAATGGATCCTTATGAAGTATATGAATTTAATTCAATATTTCACTTATAATATTTCACAACTATATTACTATACTAATTATATAATCTTTGTATATTTATTAAATGTTTATAAAAATCTGTATTTATTTAAAACATATTAAATAATTATTCCAAAATACCTAAATATCATTAGCTCCAAAGAGTATAAACACACTTTTAGTTGTATCCCTGAAAATTACTTATAGTTTTCATTGACATAGAGTTTAATTTATAAAATTAAGTATTATTTGAGGATTATATTTTTATATTCATCATTAGTAGTTGATATTAGTCACTTTTTATTCAACTATTAATAAAACTATTAATTAAGTATGAAATACCTAAAAAATTTATTCCACATGTAAAAAATGTCTTGTTGTTTCTATAACTATAAATTAGTATTTATATTTTCATAAAAAACAATAGAAAACAATAATTTAAAAAGAATCAATCCACTTGTGAATGTGAAGTGGTGATATTCACGTAGATGGCTTAGGAATCTCTATCCTTCAGTTATTTAGAAATTCCACCTTATACATTGTAATCTTTCTAAAAATCATTGATTCATTTATTTATATAAAAATATATGAGTTACATATTAAATTTAATAAAATATAAATAAAATATAAATATGACATGTAATTATTAATATACCTGAAGTAGAATCATTTTATTACTTCTTATTGAGTACATTGAAGTTCCTCTTCTAATGATTTTACCGCATATGATGTAGATAAACTTCTATAAATTTATTTCTGCTTGAATTCTTTATTTATTTAAATGGAATTATAAATAATCTTTTGAATTTGAACTCATTATATTCTTTTTAACCTTTTATTTCATCTTATTCACCACAAGGGGTGAAGAAACATGTTCCCAACACTTCTTATCTACTTAATAAATCATAGTCCAAAGATTCCTGAGAAGATCCTCTAGATTGATCATTATATAATTCACAATGAATATGAGCTATATTAGTGGTAAAGGTGATAATATAGTATTAATGGACTATTTATTATCCATATATAAACCCACATTCACTAATTAATCAATGCACTTCAACATATTGAACGAAATATCACTATATAGGTACCCATCATCCAATTTACACTTGTATAATGCAGTGAAAATCAGTTTTATTTTTATCCTTTATTTATCCTTTTAATGTTTTATGAGATTATTTTCATGGTGTATAAATATATATATATATGTGAAATTTTTATCTCTCCATACATATACTATTCCATGATGCAACAGACATATGAAGCATCCTACATGTTTTTTCTATAGGAATATTTTTCACTTTAACTTTCTTATTGGGGTAGCTAATTAAAAATAGAAGATGCAAGTACATAATATAATGTTTACAATAGTTTTGTAGTTTAAAAGTGACTATAACACTCTATAAAAATCAGGTTGGTGAAGATATTTTCTTTTTATAGGAATAATCACGGTGTTCCTATGGTTTTACATTCCAATTTCAATAATATATAAAAAAAATTCATAGTTTATCTTGTTTATTAGTTGTGATGTAATAAATTAATTTTATTGGGCTCACACTATTTTATCAAAACCAAATATCTCTCACCATTGGATTCAAAATATACTACCACATAGATATTCTAATGGCATGGATACATATTCCATTTTAGATAACCCAAACTATGGAAATGAATATTACATGAAGGTATTTAGGTTGGATGTTCTTAACAACTACATTGAATCGTAGTTCTTTGACCTATTGAGTGGAATCCCAAATCCTAAAATCCTAAAATCAGTTTTTCCCAACACTTTCTCAGAATGGTATTTATTAGACTATAGTTGGTTCCCCCAATATCAATTTGATAAATTCAACCCAATATCATTGTTAAGACTCCCAAATAATAAAAAAGTGTCCCCGACTATAACATGGCTAGAACTTTGACAATGGTTTCATCATAACGAAAAACATAGAAGGCATTTACTAAATATATATTTTCATTGAGTGATTTTTTTAACTTATTCATAAATAAGATTCATTTCATTCTTCGTCTTCTTCTTAGTATTATTTATATTTTATATAATTAATTAACGATGTTTTATAAAATAATATATATATATATAATACTTATTTTATTTCATCTTACCATGATTTTTAATTTATTTATTTTATGTGATCATGTTTAATATAAAATTAAATTATGCATTTCATAACTAAATAAATAACCATGCATATCAAAATAAATTAAAAAATTGGTAATATTATGAGATTTTAATGTACTGGTTATTTTATCAAACAAAAGATAAAATAACCTCAACTCTAGGGGAAATAACTAATTGAGCCTATACTTGTATTAAGTAACAACATTTCCAAATTAATCTGTGTATCTCGTAAGTTGGTTTCACCCTAAATCAGGACCTATATTTTCTCCTCTAACTGGGAACTCTATCCTTTACACTTTTTACTCAATCACGGGTGGGGGGTACCATGGGTTCAGGGTTACACAATATAAACATTAGACACATAGGCACATATATATAAAGGATTAAGGAATGTTATGTTGAACATCATATTTTTTTGATAATAAATTATCACATAAAAATAATGTAATAATAATTAATTTAAATAAAAACCCAAAAATACATTGGTTGTTCATGATCGTGATCAATCACAACATTCAATGACGACACAAAAAAACATTCTGAAATTCATTTGAATCCATTATCTTTATTAAGATATTTTTTTCCACAATTAATTCACAAATAAATTAAGTATTTATTTATTTATTTATCGATATAAGATATCTAAATAGTTTTTGAGATACATAAAAATTCCAATATTATATAATTTTAAATAAATTTAATAAATTTAATTTTAATTATAATTATTTTTGTATATGTCATGTGCTGATAGAGGAACACAGTGTGTACCCTCCTGATTAGTTTAAATTCAGCTTGGGAATTTAATATATACATGACATTTACAAGAGGCGATATAGAGTATACCCTTATGGGTCTGATTAAAACCATTTCATGAGTTTAATACTAACATATCTTATGTCACTCAATACAGTATGTGACTGACGATGTGTATGGTCCCTTTCATGTAATGGGTATATATGTGATGTGTATTCCTACATGGTGTGTCACAATATACATGGAATGTCATTACATTGGTTAATATGTGTAGTTTTTATGGTGTGTATGACTACATGGCATGCCATGGATCTATGCCTCATATACCACTAGTGATGTTTTTGAAGTCTAAAGTTTGTACGACAAACGTACACATCGTGTATTTTCAGAATTAAAAATAAAATAAATATTAAATCATTTAATTCCACAAAAACCACCCAAAATAATTTAGTGTGTACCAAGTTTATATTAATACCTATTACACAATATATACAAATAGATTCACACCATTTAGTTTTGAATCACTTTTAATTATCCAATTTATTGACTCACAAAACACACATATCACGGTGTGTAACTTACATGAGTCACCATGATTTTCATGACATGTAAAACCAACTACACATTTTTTAATCTATTTTTTAACACCATCACAACATCCCTAGGTACTTAATGTTTATATCTATTAGGTTATAATATGTTACAACACATGTACAGCAAGCTACACACCATGTACTTCATCTGTTACCTCATCACTCAAAGACAAATCAATACACAATATGTAATAACACCACATATCTTGAATTTACTAATGTATAGTGAATGTAGAGTGGGGTAACACAGCGTATACACCAAATATGCATCATATAATCCCTATCGGGATACATGTTGGATGGAGGTCAATCATCAGCATATAATCTTATCATGTACCAACCCCCACATGGAATTCCTTGATTATAATGACCCCCCCCCCTTATGTGGTTGACAAAGGTCACATGGTGTATAATTTCCTATTACACATTATGTATCTAGGTCATTAAACTAGTATCCTTATCAAATTCTTATGGGATCATTGAGAATCTTTTATCCATTCCTGGAATTTTCATGGTCATGTAAATTTAAATAAATGTGTCAACACAACCTTTAGATTAACGAATGAAAATACTATTAAATTAATACTAGATAAAAAATGTGTAAATTGATCAAACAAATAACAAATAATTATAAATTATAATATGACAATTATAATACAACTTGATTGTTCCTAGGTGTGGTGAAAGTGGTCAGGGTGGTTCCCAACAATGGTTTTTCATCAATTCCAATGGATATTAACTTAATAACTTAATAAAAAACCATATAAGGTTTTATAGAGGACATTTCATATATTAATTTAAAATTATTCTAAAACTATAATTACCTTATATTGATACTTATTATTCTTCTTGATAAATTTAGTTATATCTTATGTGGCCTCAACGTTATGGTGGAGAATCCAAAGTGGGATCCCTCTAGTTGTATGTACATATTCTCCATGAATCTCTGAACAACACTCTTGGTTTTTTGGGTACTAGTGCAGAGGAAACAAGGGCCATGTATCATTTTCTATTGATTGACAAAAACATTATCTCATGTTCTCTTTTGTTTTAGAGATAGATGAGGGATTATTCTCTCTATGTTCTTGATATAATTTATTGAGAATTTCTCTATAGGTATTGGGAGAATTCTCTTGATAGAATTTATTATTCACACAATTCTTCATATCTCTAAATTGACATATCCAAGATTTTATACATTGGGTTAAATATTTAATAATGGAATAAGAATACTTTATTTAATTTTTTATTTTAATTAATCCCCATGTGATTTTTTTTAATAATATAAGTTTATTAATATTATTGTTATGTCCAGTACATGTTCTAAACTCATGGATAAATATACCATCTTATTTGGGGCCTTTATCATCATCCATCAATCCTCCAAATTTATCAAACCTTGAATAATAAAATATTTATACAAATTAATATTATTTTTTTAGTAAATTTATTAATTTTATATTCACTAAACTCACAAATAAATATTTACATTAATATTCTTCTAACTAAATAAATTTTTTTATTAATATATTGACTAAATTGGTGAATAAATAAATATTTATTTGATACCATTTAAATAATAAATAACAGATAAAATTCAACTCACATATTCTAATCTCAAATATCTGGTAACTAAATTTATTTTATCAATAATTATTATTATTCTACATGCCATGAATAATATTTTTTTATTAAATTTCACATAGAAACTAATGAGATTTTGGATACACTTAGTGTGGATCCTCTAAGCCAATTTCTTGGTGGAATTTAGTGAAATTACCTAAAATCCAGGATCATAATCTAGCAGCATCACAAGGAACACAATGAAAAAAAATTCATGATTCAATAACAATAATATTCCTATGAATTCTATGGTTTATTATAATCCATTTGTCATCATATCTCATAAAGAATGGTAAATATTTGTGTCATTATCCAATATACTTGATTTATCTATCATTGACTCTATAAAATTAACTCAACAATGAAATACCATAGATAAGGATTTAATCAAATAGTTCAATTTCAATAAAAGTTCCATACATATCTTTTCTCATTAACTCAAGAGATCCACATCATTTTTTGACTTATTTAATTAATAAAATATCACTTTTGATTCACTCAACCTTTATAAACTCACCGCGAGCATATGTCATCAAAATTTTCATACAAACATAAAAGTATAAAATTCATTATACAAATTAATGATAATAACATGTCTAAAGATCAATACAATTGTCAATGAATTGGAAAATACAATGACACATATATCATATATAATTCCTATTGGTCGGTTTGTCCTCATAACCTCCCTTCCAAGATATTACCATATGTGAACTTTCTGGGAAGAAGTTTCAATGTATTATGACCCTCTTAGACCTGATAGACAAACTTCATCTATGGCCTATTAGGAATATTCCACCTAGATCAATGGACATATTTTTTTTAATATTTTCATAACATCCCTAGTTTATCATTATTGCAGGGAACTAAAATAAAGTCTTTCAACGAGAAAAAAAACTCTAACTTAATTACCACATTAATGTTACACATAAAAATAATCATCATGTGATAAGATATTTACTAATATTCTAGTAATCAAAAGTATAGATTCTATTGGTTCAAGAACGCCGACTCCAACATAGACACAAGGTGAAATGGCTAAGAGGAGAATTAGTCATGCATTTGAGTTTATTTTATCCTGTCATTGAGTTGATTTTGTTTTTTATGTTGGCATTACTCATGAATATATATATTTATTAGAGTTATTGAGGTTTATTTATTTCATAATGTTGATGTGGATATTATAATTTTTTTGAATAATTGTAATGACTCTCATATTTATTATTTCTTACCTTTATTTTTAGTTCCCACCATGTGACCTATTAGATGAAAAATGTTGGGGCCAATCACTACCATAGTTTGTACATTTAATAGTAAACAAAAGGGATTTTACAACACTAAAAAATTGATGTATTCCTTATTTTTATTAAATGTGGAATTTAATAGCGCTAAAAAATCACTGATAAAGGACCCCCATTATCAGTTCCAGTTTATCATTGATAAAAGACCCCCTTTATCAGTGATTTCATTATCACTGATAAAGTGTAGACTTTATGAGTGCCAAATTATCATGGATAAAGGCCCACCTACTATAGTGTATTGTTTAAATAATAGTACACTATAGAAAATAAACCTATAATATGTATGTAAATATTCCTGTATGATCATATATAATTTAATTGAAAAAAAAATTGCATCACAAATACAAAGACACACTATTATATACATTTCAAAGAATGTTCTGTATAATTAATTTATCCATTAACATCCAAAAATAGTTAAAAATATTAATTCTTCACCATCTTTGGCACACTTGACCCCCTCTCAAAAATTCCTAACCATGGTATCAGTTATTAAACAAACCACCCTACCCAATAAAAATAATATACCTATATAGGGAACAAAATATTATGATATTAATATTATAAATAAATAAATTAAACATAAATATGGAATAAGACATTAATAAAATATCAATTTTAAATAAAAGGACACACATAGAGTCATACCAGTTACACTGTGAATTAGATAAAGGTGGGGGAAATTCATAAACATCACAAATGACTTATGAATCATTTTACTAAATTATCGAAACAATATGAATATGTTTTCTCAGTTTTGAGTGGGTCACTTTTCTTTTTAGTAAAATTTCATTTAAAATACAAACATGTATTATGAGTCATACAGGTCACATAGTGTGTCAATTTGACGTGAGAATGATTCATACACTTCACAATTGACTTATGAAATATTTTCCAAAAGTATCAAGACTATATGAGTTCATTTTATTTATTTTTTCTGGGTGACATGTGTTTTAAACTAAAATGATTATTTTAGATTGATAATGGACACTTCAAGTCAAACTGGGAAACTATGTATCAGATTAAGGTATAGTTGATTCCTAAACATCACAAATGGCTTATTTATCATTTTATTAAAGTATAAAAATGATCAGAATGGGTTTTCATGGTTGTGAATATGTCTCTTTTGATTTTTACTAAAATGATAATTTTAAATAAAAAGACACACTAGGAGTCGTACCTTTCATATAGTGCATCAGATTGAGGTGTGGGTGATTCCAATATATCATAAATGACATGTGGATATTTATCTAAAGTATCAAAACTATTTGAATGTGTTTTATTGGTTTTGATTATGTTTCTTGTTCCTTTTACTAAAATGTTATTTTAAATGTAAAACACATAATTTGGGTTATACTGGTCACATCATGTGTCAATTTGAGGTGAGACTAATTCCAATAGGTCACAAATGAATTATGAATAGTTTTCTTAAATTATAATGGCAATTGAAGTTTATTTTATTGGTTTTAAGTGAGTGATTCACGTTTTAAAATAAAATGATAATTTTAAACTGATAACGGGAAATTGGAGTCATATCAAGAACATAGTGTATCAGATTGAGGTGTGGTTGATTCCTACATGTTACAACTGAATTATATATAAAATTCCTAAATCATATAAAAATACTAATGTGTTTTCTAAATCTAGAGAATGTCACTTTTTTTTTACTATAAATAATGTCAATTTTAAATAAAAAAGACACACTTGAAGTCATAATAGTCACGCCATGCGTCAGATTAAGGTTTAGTAGATATATAAATGTCACAAATAAATTATGTATCATTTTACTAAAGTATCAAAACAATCCAAATGAGTTTTATTGGTATTAATTATGTCACTTATACTTTTTAATAAATTTAACTTCAACTTTAAATAAAAAGACACACTTTGAGACATATCTGTCATACGAGGGATCATATTGGGGTTACAATGATTCCTACACATCCTAAATGACATAAAGATAATTTTCATAAATTTTAAAAAAATATCCCAATACATTGTAATGGTTTAAAGTATGCCACATTTTATTTCTTCTAAAATTAATGTCAATTTTAAATAAAAGGACACACTTGTGGTCATATCGGTAACACCATGCATTCAATTGAGGTGAAGATGATTCCTAAACATCACAAATGACTTATGAATATTTTTTCAAAAGTTTCAAAACAATACAAATGAATTTTATTAGTTTTTTTATTCTCTTGTGTTTTTAACTAAAATGTCATTTCAAATTGGAAACATGGACTTCGAGTCATACTAGTCACATCATGTGTAATTTTGAAATAATACTACTTCCTACAAGTCAAAAAGGACTTATTAATAATTTTAATAAATTTTTATGGAAATAAGAGAATTGTTTCTTGGTTTTCAGTGAGTGACATGATTTTTGAACTAAAATGAAAATTTTAAAATTATAACAGAAACTTTGAGTCATATCGGGCACACAGTGAAATATATTGAGGTGAGTATAATTATTAATCATAAAACAATAACTTATTGATCATTTTTTTAAAGTTTAAAAATAATATGAATATATTTTATCGATATTGAGTATGTCACTTGTCATTTTTAGTAAAATTAATATCAATTAAAAAGAAAAGACACACTTGGGAGTTATACCGATCACACCATGCATTGGATTGAGGTTTGGATGATTCCCACACATCACAAATAACTTATTTATCATTTTTATAAAGTATAAAAACAATATGAATATGTTTGATCATTTTTTATTATGAAACTTGTTATTTGTACGAAAATTAATATCAAATTTAAATAAAAAGACACACATGGAGTCATATCGGTCAGACCATGTATCAATCTAAGGTGTGGTCGATTCATACACATTGAAAATGACTGATGGATCATTTTTCTAAATTTTAAAAATTAGGTAAATTTGTTTCCTATGTTTTCAATCTGTCACTTATTCTTTTAACTAAAATTAATGTCAATTTTAAATAAAAAGACACATTTAGAGTCATACTAGTCACACTATGAATCATATTGAAGTGTGGTGGATTTCAATATCTCTCAAATTACTTATGTATTGTTTTTAAAAAGTACCAAAACAATCCAAATTCTTTTTACTAACTTTGATTATTTTGATTCTTATTTTTACTAGAATTACTGTCAGTTTTTAATAAATAGATACACTTTGAGTCATATTAGTTGTACCATATATTATATTTAGGTGTGTCTAATTAATACAAGTAAAAAATGATTTATGAACTATTTTACTTAATTATAAAAACAATCTGAATGAATTTTCATGATTTTGAGTAAGTCACTTTTTTTACAAAAATTTTATTATAGATAAGAAACAAACACTTTGAGTCATATGGATCACATCGTGTCTCATTTTGACATTATATTGATTCTTAAATGTCACAAACTATTTATGAATCATTTTCCTAGATTATCAACACAATCCAAAATCATTTTCTCTGTTTTCAAAGAGTGACAAATGTTTTAACGTGTTTTCTTGGTTTTGAGTATATGGTGTGTGTTTTAAACTTACATGTAAATTATAAACTAAAAACATACAACTCGATTCATACCAAGAACATTGTGTATTTTATTGAGTTGTGTATGATTGAGTATGTGATCTATGTTTTTTTCAAATATCTTCCAAACATAAGAAAAGAGACAACAAGTTCAATTATGATGGAAGAGGAAATCCCATACTGCCTGAAAAACAACATGTTTCGGGATGCATGGGGTTTCCTCTTCCATAATAATGGAAAATATTCCTTATTTTCTAGTTTGTTGCTGATATTTGAATGAAAAATATGACTTCCCAAAAGATATATTAAAAAAACTAAATTATTATTGGATAAAATTGATAAGGAAATTAACTTAAAAATAATATATAAAATAATGAAGCAATTAATTAAATAATTAGTATGAGTTCTCCTTTTTATGTTGGTTGTATACATTATTAATTTATATCCTTATTTTAATTATATTAGTTTCATCCTTGAAGTCTAATCTCTCACAAGCATGATCACCTTCGAACAAACCACCCCTACCCGAGAAAAAGAATCCAAATGTATAAGAAAATAATTATTATGTTGGTAATACTACAAAGAAATAATTTAAAAATAAATATAAAATAATAAATTAATAAAATTTCGATTTTAAGTTGAAACAATGCAATTTGAGTCATGTCAGGTACACCATGTATTGCATTGAGTTATATATTATAGTACTGGAGTGAATCATCCTTGTTGGCGATGTCATTTCTTCATGGTATCTAAAAAAATTAACAAAATAAGTATTAGATTAAAACTATGATGAAATTATCTAAAAAATCATAGAAGATGATGAGAAAAAAATAAGTATTTTGAAGTCGCATCTTCAAGATATATGTGTACATTCTGACATCAGGTATGATTATTAGTCATTTATAAATAAATTTATCTCATATTGTGAATATACGGACATCAAACAGTCATGGTAGTACTAGAAAATATAAATACACAAAGGATTAATAAATATTTTAAATTAAATAGTAATTAACTTCTAAAATATCTCTTTAGGGATTCAAGTTTATAGATAGTATATGATATTTATCAAAATATTTCAAACATAATAACCCAAATATTTTCCACTAGTTTGTTTCGAATAGTAATCAAATATTGATAAAAATAAATAATTTTTCTTTATATGTGTTTTGATAGTGAAATATTATTCCATAAAACCTCATATTTATCCACTTATAGAAGTCAAAAGACTCCTTGTAAAGCAGAATTGTCATCATGCCTTGATTTTCAAAATATTAAAACACTACCCTATCATAACATAATTATTTCTAAAATATAATATAAAATAAAAAAATTCATGTTTATTTCTAAAATTTGGGATATAGTGTATTAAAAATTAAAAAATTTAATCATGTGTGGTCATTTTGTTGGGTATCCATGCAGTGAATCCAATAAATAAATCCTTGAATTATCTAAATCTAATGTAAAGAGTAACTAATGATTTCTAAAAAACAAAATTGAATAAGTAATAAAAGGAATGAAGATATATTTGAAATGATTGAATTGTATAGTTTTAACCCTACATCATTGGTAATAAGAAGAGTCTGATATTTTTATGTTTTATTTCAAATGATGTGGGTAATTTTTCCATGATTTCATACAATTTATTTGATTCAATTTTAGTTTCGTCTCTAGAGGTGATGTGAATACTAATGAGTAAATATTTATGTTCCTATGGGTTTCCCTTAAAATAGTATTGATATAGATGCCTACAAAAAATATCAATTGTATTTAGTCATAACTAACATAGTATATCAGCTATTGGAAAAATAAATCATGAAAACACACCTCATTTATACATCTACAACTAGTAATCCTATACATTAATACTTGATTATTTCATTTACACTCTCAAGATAAATTTAGTTTGAAATGAACTCCCCATAAATTGTCTCTTCAAAATCAATTGTGTGATTACTACCAATTTATAACCTTGTATCTGTATGATCCTACAATGTTAGTAAATGCATATATTCAATGGGCAGGGGAAATTTTCTTTGTTGAGATATTTTAAATTGGTTGGTTAATCCATTATATTCTTTTGATTTTACCTTTCATTTCAAACCCTGCCCTTTTTATGATTGTAATAACAATCATCATTTTAGACATTGTTTTGTTAATTTTTAAAGGTTTATCATGAAAAATAAATTTGAAATTAATACCTACTTGTTGAAAAAAAAATTACAATAGATAAATTCCATGATGTGAATGTTCCAATAGATAGATCAAACATATAAATATTTGCATCATCAAGTGGAACAAGTTGCTCGGTGCTCATATCATGAGCTATGAGAATCCCCACTCTCTCGTGAACTTTTGGAAGTTTTCTATTGTGTAGAGTGTCTTCTTGGATAAGTAGATCTTAAAAAAAGCTGACGGGTGGGTGTTGATAGATATAAATCACAATTATTTTCACCCTTTATAATATCAACATAGTAAATGTATTAGTGTCTATCTGATTCACATTTCATAGAAACAATTATGATAATATTGATAACCTCGTCTAAGACAGCTCATTGAGGCGAATGGCTCACCTCAAAGTTATGGGGGTGAGGGATCTTTATGTTGTGGTAGTTCATGAGTTTTTCTTCTCTTTTATTCCCCCCCCCCCCCAATAACATTTTATAGAAACTTAGACATCCAATGAAATTTTTCTTCAAGCGAAGATAATCAGGTCTGCATCTCTTCCATTTGGTTATCGTTATCCCCCTATTGTTTTCTTCTCTCAAAATATGATTGGGGTGTTACCCCAAAACCCACACCTCTGATGCATACATACTGTTTTGGCCACATCAAGTCCCCTGATAGTAGTTTTTCATTTGGTACAAATGTTTATGATTCTTATGATTAAGTCAGATAGAAAATATAGTAAAATAAGTAATCATGTTATATAATGATGATTTAAAGAAAAAAATATTATTTCATACTTACACATTCTTCCCACACTTTTTGTGTGTTTTAATCTATTAGTATCCCATCATTATTTACACATGACTCTATCCATAGCACATAAAGTGGGGTGGAAGTGGATTTTGATTTGGTTTCATCAATATGCATATGAATAGAATAACTTAATCATGTTGTTTTTTCAAGTCATGTAAAACTATTATGGTATAGTTAAAATACATAAAAATTTATTTCATGTGAAGCATAACCCATAACTAATTTATGGTAGGGTTATATTTGTTTTTTTCCTGTTTCTTATTTTTAGCACTCAGTTATTGTGTCCTAAATTAAAAATTCTTAAAATAATTGATTAATACACTTTCTGCTAAATAATTTTTTACCAACCACAATGTACTAGAAAATATGTCTCCTCACAATAACTAGTAAATACATCCCACGCTTCTTGGCTTGTTAGGTGTGCATATATATGCGGTGGTTGTAGGTTAATTTTCCCGTTAGCATATTTGAGATGAAATTTCATTATAATTATTTGAAATCCTCTTTGATCCTTTCCATCATGAATTAATACAAATTTCTTATGATATTCATCCACTATAACTGCACTCTGAAAGGGATAATGAAGAGTAATTAAATGTTTCATTATTTTATTTTTTAGTAAAATAAAGAAGGGATGTCATAACATTACGCAAATCGCTTCCCAAATCATTGTATTTAGTGTGGGTGAAACATGGTTCATGAATCTATATCAATTTTTACACACTGACGGGTGATGATCATAATTAAACTACTAAATATGGCCTTTTGGGGGTTAATAGGTTGGTCATGTGCATTCCATCCATCCTCAATTTTAATGTCTTTTATTTTCTTTTTAATAATTTGTTATAACACCATCACACTATGGAACTTCTATTTTTTATGAGACATCATTTGTTTTACTTTTTCCATTTCCTCATGTTTAAAATATTCAATATGTTATTCCTCTATATTGGAATCATTAGCATATGTAGAAGGTCATTATTCCTCTACACTGAGAATAGTAAAAGGTAGAGAAATATATTATTCATCAGTATTGGGAGAAACAACATGTACAGAATTCATTATTTGAATAATTGTTTAAACATTTAATTTATATTATGTAAATGTAGTAGTATACAAATAATAACATGAGGTAGCACAATATGTATTACAAAAAAAATTATTACCTAATTATTGAACTCTATGTTTTTTTTCAAATGGTTTAAGGGATTTTACCCCTCTATTTAGTATCCATATTCCTTCATTATGGTATACTCGGATATATAAGACCCCATCTACATTGGGACCGCTATGAAATAATTATGATGTCTCAATGAAAGGATCATCCTCGATTAAATTTTCATTTGACCCATCAGTGGTTTTGTTCAATAAAAGAACAATTGACCACATTTGGTTTGGGGTATGTGGAATATAAAATACTAGTATTACTAGTGATTATATTATAAATGTATTGTCTTTGTACCATTTCTTATTGAAATCGACATTCACATATCTCAATTCATCTGTTTTAATAGCACTCTTGTTATCAACACACATACATTGAAAAATTTGAACATGGAAAGTTGTATAATTCAAATCCCATATTTGTTTGATTATTCATAATTATAAATTGTTCTCATAAATTGGATTTAAATCCTTGGAATCAGATACATGCATCACTTCATCCATAAGTGTAACTCCTATATTTTTCATGGTACTACCTTCATCATGATTATTTTTATAGAATTTATAACCATTAATTACATAGAAATTATAAGTTGATACATGAACACTTGGTCTTATGGATAATCATCAAATTCATTCTAAAATTGAATCTGTATTTTCATCTAACTCCTTAAAAATATGGTCTCAAAACCATCATATAAGCTATTGATTATGTGTATTTTATATACATCTTTCATCCCTTGATGGATTCAAATGCCTAATATATTTTTTAAGGTTTCAACATATGGGAATCCTCTAAAATGTTAGGTAAAACATAATGGTGGGCATGATCCTGATCTATAATATTTACTATGATAACATATATTCCAGAAATTCCTTCTCCCACAATTTTCCTAGTGTGGCAAGATTTCGGTAGACCAATAATTTCCACATAAGACATGAAGTCAGTATAAAATTAAAAGGATTTCTAAATAATATATTTCTCTATAATGAAACCGTCTAGCTGACTTTTATTTTTGACATACCCTTTCAAAATATTCATATACCGTTCAATGGGTTAATCCATCTATAATGTCTAAGACCATATAGTCGAATCTCTTTTACCATGTGAACCATCATATAAAATAATTTTGGTGTAAAAAACAATTACAATTCACATTATATGAAGGAAATTTCATTCTCTATAGTTGGAAATTTTTTTAGGATTATAAATTTGATACATATATCTTTGAAAAAGAAAATTAAATTTTTTAATGAATGATAAACATTCTTGTATAAAATGCAATATAAATCTATAGGCATGATATATTTCATCAAAACATGATGGTCATGTGACTTTAGAACCATTAAATTTGAATAAATCAATTACATGATATTCTCCATATTATGTGAATACCCATCTAGAACCATTACATAATTCTAGAAGTTTCAAAACTAATATCTCTCTTACCTAGAAAGAGTGTATGTAGCTGGAAGAAGAAAAGCTTGTTTTGTACACTTCATTTCTACCAAATCTTCTAGTATTCTCATTCCAATCATTTCCAACCTAACCATAATTCCAACATTGTTTTTTGGGTGAATTTAGTAATGTGTCAATGACACTATCACATACATTTTTCACCATGCATGAAATCTAGAAATGTCTGATGTGAAAACAATTCTAGTATGCCAATTTAAGAGAAATGATCTCTTTTTCCAAAAAAAATTAAGGTTTTTCAAAAAAGTATTACCAAATGAAGTTTCTATATATTTTACTTTTTGAAATATATGATCAATAGTTAGAGGATACGGTGTTATAAATTCTTTTCAACTCCCATCAATGATGTCATCCAAGATAGGTACTTGTGTTTTCTGGGTAGAAATATACAATAACCTAGAAACATAGTCTTCGATGAATGCTTTAAACTAATTTAATGTGTACCTTGTTCACAAATGGGATACCCTGAAGTTCCTTTAATTATATATCCTGAAAAAAAATTCCATTAGCAGTTAAGTCAGTTATCATCCCACACAACAAGGATGTCAACATAAATTTTTAATTTCTATAACTATCATACAACATAACACATGAATTTCACAATAATTTCAAATATTTAATCAATAGAGCCAAATAAGAATCAATATAATTACCTGGTTATTTTGGTCCTGATATAAGAATAGATAACGTAATGTATTTTTTTCATACATAACCACGGTGGAAATTTATAATTTACCCACATAACTGGTCATGTACATGAAGTGATGCTTTGAACACCAAACAGATTCACTCCATATGTAGATAGTGCCATATGAATGTTTTTTAACTCATTTCTAAATTTAGGATACTCATGATCGACTATATTCAACTGAAGATAGTATGTCGGGTGGTGCAATGTCTCATCTTTATTTATTATATTTGTGTTCCATATCAATTACCTAACAATATCGTCACATCCATATAGGTTCCTAAACAGTGGAAATATTTGAAAGTACCATATAATTTTTTTAGGAACTGATTTTTCATTATTGTATCAAGAAGAACCAAACATTGGGAATTATTTAAGTGATTTTTGGTCCTTGTGAAAAATCATATAGTCATTTGGATAGGAATGTATTCTTTAAAAGGTCATACCCATTGATCATAGAATTATATTAGCATCATATGTTTGGCTAGGAAGATCATTATCATCATGGAGAATATCTTTAAAGTAAGAAATTATTTTATTAAAACTAGAGTCAATCAATCCATTTCCATCTTTTAAATTATGCAGCTTAAATATGGAATAAAAGGTTGTATATTTAGTACAACCACAATACAATATTGTTTTTCACATCTCTTTATCTTATCAAACTATTTTAGACAGTCAAAAAGATAATTTTAAACTATTATTATCATTTCCACAATATGATCTTCTTCATCATTCTATAATCACATCCTTGATTTGGTCTTCTTCATTGTCTACACTTGTAATAATATCATATAATAAAAAAATGTAGTGTTACAATAGTAACTAGCTACATTGACTTTTTTACCATGTTTAGTACAACCTTTATAACTTCAATATTTTCTATAACAGGTCAAGGGTTTGTCCAACTTATCTAGACTAATTATTCTTGAATAAAAATAGTGTAAACAGTGAAAAAGTATTTGAGAGGGGTCATTGTCATGATCTTTTGAAAACTGGATGAACTCTTTCACCTTATCTTCATAATCTTTTTTCATTTGATTGGATTCCATAAATTTTGGACTCATATCCATTTTATTTTATTTTGTTAAGATTAAAATTTATGAAAACCCAAAATGGGGCCTTCCAAATAAGGGGAACCCATCATTTGAATGTTTTAAATAATTTCTTCATGTTTTGAAAGAAATGGATAATAGAATTTAATAAAATAATTACTCAACTAGTTGTAGGTTTTATCCTCTAATTTTTTTCACAAATGACCTTGGTACCTTGCATGGGATGACTATTTCTCAGGGTAGTTCATGAAACATAAGTTCATGCCCAGAAGAGATGGAGGATAAGTCTCAAGAAAAAAAATGCAACAATAATTGTTTGGGAGATGAAGCTAGTGAGGATTACAATATTCTCCTTAAGTCTATGAGTTCCCATGTTGTAGATTTGGAAAAGTACCGAACAACATTTCTTAGTATACTATCTAAAGTTAAAAATGAAAGAGCGGTTTTCTGATCCCTATTTGGGAATCTATGATTGGTGTGACCTTGAGAAGGATCATATGGATGGTTTTACACGCACTAATGTTGAGACATCCATTGCATTTTCAAAATTCAAAGTTATCCTTCAATTCCTCCATGAGAAAGAAAAGGATTTTGGTCTCATGACTAGATTTCATTAGCGCTTGGGTTTCTGTGAAGCCAAGGTTATGTGACTAATGTCCTCATGGATATCCTATAGGTTGGATGGAGTAGGTTACATGCCCTTTTCATGGTGTTATTATCAATATATATTATGTAGGAGGTGATATTCTGTGTATCTAGGAAGTCTGTAAAATTTAATATGATCATATAATTTTTCCAATTGTAGGTTACGATCCCATGACCTATGTCAATTGATGATTTTTTAGAGTCGATCACTCTCAATAACTGTTTTAAAAGGTAAAAATGGCAAGTAACAGTTCACAACCTTCAACTAGTATCCTGGAAGTACCACTAAAATTTTGGTGGTGCAAACTGTGTAGGTTAAAATGATAAGAAGTTAATTACTATCATTATATAGACCATTATTTAAAAATTAGATGCTTGATCATTAAGGCATGTTTATTTTTTCTTAAAACCTATAAACATTGATTTTTAGGTCAGTATTTTTCATGGCCATTCCTTTTTTTTGCCAAATTCATTTTTTAAATCTAAGATCTATTTACATTTATTCATTAAATGAAAACATAAAAAGAATCAGTAGTTAAAACTTTATTTTCTTATTACTATTCTATCTTGACATTTTTAGACGTGTTTGTGTCTAGAAGATCCTTTGACTAAGCCTCATATAATGAGATATTTTTTGTGAACTAAATATAAGAATTAGTAACATTCATATGCATGTTCTCATTGTTATATACATGTTTCACCTTAAGTCATAGTTCAAGATGTCCATTTAACCATTAATATCATATTTAACTTATTTCTTTAACTTTTTTGTATAGTTTCCAATTTTGAAAGTTCATTAAAAACTTACAAAGCATGCTAGAAGTGAATTTGGTACACCATCCATTAGAACATCCAATATTAGGATATAACCACATATCAATGTCCTGTTACACTTCCCCGATAACACCTCAGCTGATGATGTTCCCAATTCAAGCCCTCTCAAAAACCCCTTTATGAAGTAAAAATTGTAAATATTCATAGCCACTTATTTTGATACTATTTCTTTTAAGCTGTATTATTTTCATATTTGAACACACTACATATATATTATAAATAGATTGATCTTAATATGTCATTTAATTTTTTTCACTGAAATTTTAGTGGTTTTATTTTGGTTTTGTTCATGTAAATTTTCATTTTTTGTTTCATATATTGCTGATTGTATACATTAATTACTACATAAGTAGAAAAATTTACTACTGGAGTATTTACAAAACTACAGTAGTGAGGTGACAATTAACATCTAAAGGGATCCTTTGGACACTAATTGATGAGTTATTTTCAATTTTCTTTATGAATTTATTTTCTTCCATATGTGTTTTTCTATATATTTAAACTCTTTCCTACCAATAATTATCATAGTTATTATAGGACCCCAAAATACCTTGAGAGGGGATAGGGGAATCTAGGTGTCTACATTTTCTTTTAATATGAAGTATCTTGTTCCCATGTTTGTAGGAACATGGTAATCTTGTATGACAGAGATGTGTAATAATTAAAACATTCGGACACAGAAGTGTAACACAATAATTTAACATGGTTCACTGGTAAGGTCTTGTCCAAGTAGCATACACCGACAGATTTTTGGTTATACCAAAACCCACTATTGTTTTACTGGATATGGAATATAGAATTTTTTATACAATCACTCTCTGTTAGGGGCACTTCCTTTACAAGATTTTAGAGATAGCACACTACATCACTCAGAAAACTTCCATCCACTCCACCAAGATCGTTGATTTGGGAGATGTATAACTCATTTTATCGACTTGAAGGTCTCTTTAATGTATTGAAATTAAAGTATTTGTTTTTGACTTAGCATAAGACTATGATTGCATCGTTTACCTAAGTTGATGCACTCTGAAATCACTTTTCACTTAAAAAATGATCAAAACTACCTTCCATGAAACTCCTTCGTGTAGCTATCTCCTTCACGAAGATCCCTTAATTCATGGAACAAATTTCCTTCATAAAGATCACATATCCAACAGGGAATACCCCATCATCACAAAGCACTAAATACATAGATCATTGGAATCAGTACAAACAAAAATATTCTTATTGCTATGCTCAAGCTCCTATAGAAACCCATATTCACAGATCACCCCTAGCTTCCCCAAATCAAAGTGATTCCTGTTTTTATCTAAACTCTTCGTGTTGAGTGAAGAAGGGTAGCTGCTTATTTATAAGCTCAGTCATTTGCAATGCTCCACCGCCTCCAGAGTTATTTTTTGATCTTTCAAAAACACCTTTGGGTTGATCCTCCCTTTGTGATACTCAAATGAAATTCAATGTTCGCGATTATCGTCATAGTCATGGATCATTTCGTCAAAACATTATTGATTTGTGATGATCCTCTGTCAATCACATAGAAACATCATCTCTGTTCACGATGCTCTACATATATGGAAACATAATCCCACGCTTCATGAAACTTATGCCTTTACCATATTTATGAAAGGTTGATTCCACAAAAGTACCTTTTGTGATGCTTATCAAAATCACGGAGCACACCATCATAATTCATAAATCCTTCATGAAACACAAATCATGTAGCCCTTCTATGTGAAACTAATTACTTTTCCATATTTTTTGTCAGGTCTTCATGAAAATACACTTTTCATGATGCAAGCCAACTTCTAAATTTTGGACCCAAAAATTTGCAAAAACACTGGGAAATGATTCCACCTACAATAATAACGTTTTTATGAAATGTAAGATCCCTTTCCTTCCAAACTCCATGATCTTCCATGTTCAGGATTGTAAAAAAACACAAACCATACTCTTTTTCAATAAAAGAATATAATTGTCTCTAACAATCTCTCCCTTTGGATTTTTTATAAATCTACAGATAAATTCAATAGACCAACAGTCATAATCAACACATGATACGCAAGAAACAATATAGCAAGTACTCTTTGCCAACGTGAAAAATTATCAATGTAGAAAACAAGAGGGAATATATGAATTGGGTTCTCATGTTTTGGAATTGTTAATAATGTCCAAGAAAGTCTCTGACTGTTTGTTCATAACACTGAATTATTTTCTCTATCCTCATTTTCTTGCTTCATTTTCAACCTTTTTAACTCACCATTCTCATATATTTTTACATTTTTTAATTTCTCTATTCTCTATCATCCGTCATTCTATATTACTAAATCTAAATTTCATCCATAAATACATTTCATTATCATGTGTTGTTCCATTTAATTTATCCATTCTCCCCCATTGGAAATAAACCCAAAGAACTTATTTTGACTTATAGAGCTCAAAATAGACTCCCCTTAAATCATATCTCCCCAATAAACCTACATCATATCCACAAAAAGATTAAAATAGTTAACGCAACTGTGGAGAGGGGATTGTTTGTAACCTCCTCAAGTATAGGTAGGTGGATGAAAACCGAGGTTCAGCTGATCCTTCTCGAACACATTTTCTGATAATAGATCAGTCAGTATGTTATCCACTTGATCATTAGTGAGAATATGATCCATTTTGATCATGCCTTTTTCAAATTTTTCCTTGATAAATTGATATCAAAATTCAATGTGTTTCATATGATAATGCTAGAAAGGATTCTTAGTAAGATCAATTGCACTCTTTTAATCATAGTGAATCATCATTGGATATTTCACCTCATCACTGATATGAGTCAATTGTTGCTTCAACTAAAGTAGTTGAGTGCAAGCCTTTATAGTAGGGATATACTCAGCTTTAATAGTACTAAGAGAAGTAATTTCGTACTTTTACTCAACTAACCCACACATTTCTCACCAATAAAGAATGTGTCGCCACTCATGGACTATCTATCAACAATATCTCCAGCCCAATCAGCATAAAAAAACACTGATAGTCATTGTCTATTCATTCAACAAATTATAAACAATAATTTTGAGTGCCTTGAATATACATCATGATCCTTTTCACTGCTACCATATGTTTTCATATAGATTACTTTGAAAGTGGGCCACTGAGCATGTTGCAAAGACAATATCTAGTCATGTTGTTGTAAAGTACTATATGCTTCCAATGATTATATTGTACATTATGGAATCTATAGATGTCTCATTCTCATTCTTTATAAGTTTAGTTCCAACCGCAATTAGATTCAACATTGGAAATAAGTAATGCATATTGAACATCTTCAACAAATCTCTTGCATACTTTTCCAGAGAAATAAATGTGTAGTCTTTCCTCTGAATCACTTACAGCCCCATGAAGTATGTGATTTCACCAATCATTGAAATTTCAAATTCGGATTTCATGTGATTGTAAAATTTATCCACTAATCCTTGTATACTTCCATCAAATATAATATCATATACATACACCAGTACCATGAACTGGTCTTTCTGAGAATTCTTCACATTGAGATGGTGATTCACTACTATTTTAAACTCAAGTTTCCTTATATAATAATCAAATCAGGAATATCGTGCTCATGATGCCATATTTAGATCATTGAGTTTCATTATGTAGTCTAAAAACATTTTCTTCGTCATTTCCAATGAAAAATTCCACTTGTTGTTCAATGTAGATTGACCCAAGTCTAGCCACCAGAGCAAATGTTGCTTCAACATAAACACCTTAAATATATGAGATTCCTACACACTAGGATTCATGGTTTCTAATAACATTTTCATGCCCATAAATTTTGTTTTTAAATATACATTTGGTTCCAATATCAATGTGATTTTCAAGTCTAGTAACAAGAACCCATGACTAGTTCTGGTCAATCCAATCGAGTTTGTTATTCAAGGATTTAGTCCCTGATTCATATTTCACTGCATCTTCAAATGAGGTTGGTTCCATAGTTGATAGGAAGTCATACTATGAATCATTACTCATTCTCTGTGACATTGTGGGTGTGGTCCAGTCCCCAATGATGTAGGAAAGTTCAATTTGAGCTCTTCTATTTTTCTAGTGAGGTTCAGATGGGGTTTCGTCAGGAATTGTTTCTTCTTCTAATTCTTCTAACATATCATATTATTTGGTTCATATCAGAATATTTTACAAATCATCCAATATTTCAACATCTGGATTTGTCTCTTGATTCCTGATCATGATACCAAAAACTCTTTTTTTAATGGCATTATATTTAATCAATTTCAAAAATAATCAGGTTATATAAAAATAAAAATAATAATTCTGGTAGCTTTTTCATCATTATCCATTTGTCTCCCCCTCAATATAAACACATCTCAGCATCATCAAAATGGTGCATCTAATAAAAATGGATTTCAAGAAATTTAATTATGGAGAATACACCACAATGAATATTCAACATATGACTAACTATATTGGAAAACCATCACAACATCTCCCAGGATAATATTCTTAAACTCGTTTTCTCCATGATACCATTTATAAGATCAATCCATGATGGTACCTTCTCTATCCTAATTATCTAGAATATAACATCTTTATATTTATCAAAAAATTGATCCTCCATCATATCTGTATTAGATTATTGAATTGTTTAATCCTTTAAAAATGGTGACTTCTTCAGCTTGGTTATCAAAAATTGAAACCCATATTTGCTACCAAGTCCTTCCCCTAAGAACTCACTTCACCTTTCAATTCCTTACATTATAATTTCAATAATAATAACAAAAATGATTAAGGGAATAAGGTGGATCCTTCTTGCTTCATCAATGTGAATAACAAGGATGATATGGTTTTCTCAACCAAGTTTCTCGATTTACTTTAGTCTTCATGCTTTCAGAAGTGATAATTTGTTTTGATTTATGTTGAGGTCACATGGATCTCATCATGTACTCTTCTTCATTATGTAGAGAATTTTTCTTGAAGACAACCTTCATGGATGAAAAATTCTTACTCCACTTAAGCAATGATTCTTATTCTGTTTTTAAGGTTAGGCAACCTTTTTAGCAAGACCATATTTCATATATCTATTACACAAAAAAATAACACATCAGTTTCCATTTTGTTTTAAACTCTCATGTACTTTGTCTTCAAGATGTGGAATCTTTTATTTTCCTTTTTCACTAGCCATATCTTGTGCAACTTTTATTTTCCTCAATCATTCCTAATCTTCTGGAAAGATAACTTGCATGTTATTAGGAATTGCGGTATAATTCTTGGATCTACCACATGGATTCTTCTATGTGTCATCCATATTAGTAGTTCTCATTGATAGGCTACATTTAATCATCATGGATTTAGAATCTAAGATCTTCTCACCATAATTCATTGATACCTTCTAGGGAGGATTTTTTTCACAAAATTATTCTTCTTCATTCTCATAGTTTCTTCTTCATTCATAGTCAGATATTGTGGTATTTTATTCTCATCAATAATGAATTCCTTTTCAGATAAACATGTACCATTATTGTGACTACTTTCATTGAAAACATCAAAAATGTTATGATGAATTCTAAATCTATTTGCCGAAAATAGATGCTTTGGGACCTGTGGATCTTGATTCTTCTTCTCTGGCTTCCTCCCCCATGAGTTATCTTTATTTTTCTATTTTACATGTTGAAAATTGTACCAAAAAATAATGTATAATATCCAAATATATTCTAGCACCATAATTGACCCTCAAAATCACAATTTCTTTGTATCTCTTTTATAAGGTTGTGGCTCTTCTTAATGAATTTTTGATCTCTCTATGAGAATTTGGATTCCACAATCTTATTCCTATTCACTCTAGTAATGGTGGTAGGTTTCTTATCTCTTTTCTTCATCCATACTTGCCCATTATTTTTCGTACACCATGGACCCTTTATTATAGTATGTTTAGATGAATTAACACAATTTGGTTTGGAAGGTACATGTTTCTTCATAGCTACTTGAGATAGATCATCAAAATATTTCAGGATCTTATTATCACATGTTGGAGGTATTTGAACTTTAGAATCCTCGATTGTGAATTGATTAGAAACAGTAGCAGTTTCCTTATTTTTTGAAGTCTCAGTATATTTATTCTCAATATTAACCAACTGGGCTTCCAAATCTAGACATTTCATATTATGGTTGATTTTAAAATCTGAAATAGTAATCATCATTTCTTCAGAATCCTTCATCAATGTAAAAACATTTTCTTCATGTAGCATCATGTTGTTCTGAATCAAAGAATCAAGTTCCTTTATCTTCCCAAAATAATCCATCCAACTATAGACCGTTGACCTCTGTCATATTTTTCAATTGGTCTTCAAACTCATATAACTTTTCTTCAAGATCCTTTTTGAATCTCTCTTTCTCATTAGATTATTTGAGGTATTTTGAGGTACTTAATTCCGGTTATCTATTTGTTTCTTCAAAGGCTCCAACCTGTCTAGAGAGCTTCAAGTACTCAATAATTTATCTTCGTAGGACTTTCACCAATGAATCTGCTTATTTTCTCAATATGGTGATTCCCTAATACATACATTGAAATATTGTACAAACAATGACTACTCATTCTTCAGAAATATCATGAAGATATGTTCTTTATCATTCATTTTCATATGAGATTGTGTATTGATCAAAATTGGCTCTTGTTCTAGGATCTTTATTTTGAGGATTGATTCCAAAGGTTCTAGCACATACCTCCTTATCATTTGAAAATTTTTATTTACATGAGGTGGAAAGGTTTTCCTTCTCTTTGGTAGAAACTATTGATACATTATATTTAAATTCCAATCTTGGTATGTCTTGATTTTTAGAAAGGCATGGAGAACCAGATACTACATCTTCTTTAGGTAAGAGGTCTTTCATCAAATCTCTCTCCACATTATTTTTCCAATTCATCATGGTCTTTCAAGATAAAGACTTATGCTCAGAGATACCTAAATCTTTATCAAAACTACACTTTATTTTTAACATGGGAAATATACTAAAATCTTAAAAAGTTAATATCTTTACTGTAGAGTATCCAACATACATGAACCATCCCCTCTGATACCACTTGTAGGACCCCAAAGAACCCTAAGAGGGGAGGGGTGGATTAGGGTGTCTAATTTTTATTTTAATATAAAGGATCGTGTTCACATGGTGGTAGGACCACATTAAACCTATTTTATGGATATTTTGTGTTATTAATACATTCACACACATATAAGTTAAAAAACAATTTTACATGGTTCACCACTGAGGGATAGCCTAAGGATCGTACAATGACAGGTTCTCGGTCATACATAAATATACTATTTTTTACTAGATATAGAATACATATGTTTTGACATAGTCACACTATATAAGGCACACTGCCTCTTTAATGTTTTAGGGATAGCACATTGCGTCCCTTGAAACACTTCTGTCGACTCCACCAATATCACTACGTTGAGAGAAGTCAAACACAGTTTATCGACTTAAAGTTCACTTTAATGAATTGTAATAAAAGTATTTATCCCTAATTTATCATGAGACTCTTATTGCATCATTGACCTAAGTTGATGCACTCTGAAGGCATTGTTCATTTAAAAAATCAAATATTCAAAACTTCATTTTGCGAAGCTCCTTGCCTTCACAGAACAATCTATCTTCGTAAATCTCACTAAGCCAACATAGAATACACTATCATAATGAAGCACTCAATACATAGAAGAATTATCATCAATGAAGACTAAAATATTCTTTTCATGATTCTCAAGACCAAAAAGAAACCCAAATTTGCGGATCTCCCCTAGCTTCACAAAATCAAAGTGATTCCAGTTTTTCTCTGAACTATTCATGTTGAATGAATAGGGGTAGCCTCTTATTTATAATCTCATTTGTTCGAGATGCTCCACTACCTCTAGCATGATTTTCGGATCATTTATAAACAGATTCATGGTGCTCCTTCCTTATTGATGCTCAAATGAAATTTAGTGATCTCTATTCTCATCGTAGTCCCAGATCCTTCCGTAAAAAACATCATGGAGTCATGATGCTCATCCTCTCATAATCATATATAAACACCATCTCTGTTCATGATGATCCTCATATTAGGAAAAATAATCCTATTATTCTCTAAATCCATGCTTCTACTGTATTTAGGAAATGTTGATTCTAGAAAACTACCTTTCTTAATGCTCATTGTAATCGTGGAGCACACCATTAGAATTCAAAACTACTTCCCAAAACACAACTCGTGCAGTCCTTCTTTGAGAAAGTAATTATTTTGACATATTTTTATAAGGCCTGAAAGGATGTCCACTTTGTGTGATGTGAGCCAACTTACAAATTTTGGAAACCAATAATTTGGAAAACACTCAGAAAGGACTCCACCTTAAATGCTAATTTCTGCTAAAACTATATGATCTCTTTGCATCCAAACTCAGTAATCATCCATGTTGAGGATGGAAAACAAACACAAACCACACTCCATTTACTGCAAAGAACATGCTTACTTCTAATAGTAATAATACATGATAGACATGTAGACCTTTCATTGATTTCGAGGTCTATAAGTTTATTCTATGTTTAAACTTTCTATTCAACCTTCTCAACTATATATTCATGTTCATTTGTAGATGTGACATTAAGTTTTTTAAGAATTATTATGAAATTAAAATATATTTTCAATTTATATTATTCACAATTTTGAATTATTACATGTTAGGTGAACTTTTTTTACTTCAGTGGCTTCTGAAATTAATCATCAAACTAGATAGGGTGATGTTCTATTTGGACCAATTTTTTCTCCATACCGTATTATGTGTCCCATCATCATTGTAGTTTCTGTTGCTCAAAAAAACAATTAGTATTTCTTAATTCATTTGTTATATGTTTGTTCATTCATGCGATAAGTTTATAAATTTATTTCGTGACTATAATAATAATATCTCTAGATCGCTAGGTTTTAATTCAATTAATTTCCATATAATATCTAATTTGTTATTTAATAGTGTCAATTTATAATAATTGGGTTGTATTAGAATCTTCCAGTAGTTTAATTATTTTATAATGTTTACCCATTTAGAAAAATTAATTCTAATTTTTTAACATTGGTTACTTAATTTTCCAATGTTTTATTATCTTATTTTCAATTTGTGTTGTTTAGTGATAAGTTTAGTGGGTTTTCAGTGTCCTCTATTGCAATGGGTGTTCGGTGTAAACTATTTCATTTCTATAAAATGGGTGTTTTGTGTCCTATATTTTTAGAATTTGAATTTTGGTGGATGCGAGGTGATGTTTTCTGATTTCATTTGTGGCAGTTCTCCTGTATTGGAAGAATTTTAATATTTTTGATATTTTATTACTAGATATTTATGGTTCCATTTGTGATTTTTTATGACTACATATTTTTATTCTAATTCCATTTCCATTTTTATTGGATTTTCTTCTTTATATTAATTCATTATAATTCCAAAAAAAGTACAAATGTAAGTTTTCACGTGAAAAATACTAGTTATATATAATTTATAAAGGAATATATATTTTAAACAAATACATATAATTTATAAATGTAAATAAATTCATAAAACCATATAAAAGTGCATATATGTAATAAAAGTATACATTACTTATAGAAGTATATAGTAATACAAATTTATAAATAAAATAAAATTATAGTATATAAAAGTAAAATTAATGAAATTTTAAATGTATAATAATTTAAAACAAATAAAACTATAATTTTATATTAATTTATAAATCTAAAACACTATAAAAGTAAAAAAAATTAATAAATATTTATATATAAAATATATAGGTATAATAGGATATACTATAATGTTTATTAATTTATATAAATTTATAAATGAATAAAAGTCTAAAAGTATTATTATTTAGTAAAAAAATTATTAAATTATATTAGTATAATACAATATATTTTAAAATTTATAAAAGTATATAAATTTATAAACATATAAAACTATAAAATTATAAATGTTTAACAAATTTTTATATATAAATTATATAAATATAATAAGATATATTGTATAATTTATATATATATAAGAATAAAAAATTATATCTAGGAGTGTAAATATAAAAAATTATACTTATGAAAAATGTTAAATTTCTATTGATTATTATTTATAAATTTATAAAGGTAATTATTTGTGTTAATAAAACTAAATGAAAAGCCTAATTAATGACCTAAATAACACTCATTTTCATAAAAAAATGATTTTGAAAATAATTAAATGTTTTGAAAATCATATGTGGAACATTACTTTATAAATCACCAAATAACAAAAGAAAACACCACACACATCATGGAAACTCATGAACTGTCTACACATGGTCATATAACTAGAACTATCGTGCAAGGAATATTACTAACAACCCCCTCAAATCATTTCACACACAAACCACAGACCAATACCATATGCAATATCTATTGAAAAAATGATAACACCAATCAAGAACCCTCGTGAAAAGGGAGATGTGGATAGTGTTTATTGGTATGTGGTTTTAGGTATTAGTTTTGTGTGAGTGAGTTCTATGTTTTTTTGAAAGAGATGAATCCATGGAAAAGGATACTGGTGGGTGATATGGTCATCCTATAAGGTAGGGATGGTTGTTTTTGGGGCTTTTTGTTCAGTTCATCGAGAAGAAGTGAAGATGCACTGTAGTAGGCTTCAGCAAGGTGAGACCAAAAAAATGAGTGAAGTCGAAGGTACTAACCAGAAAAATTTCTATATAACTTATATTTGGAGAGATCGATTTGTCAAGAAAGTCAACCGACGACGGTAGTAGGGTTCGGTGGTGATGGTCTGATTATACAAAAACTTGAAGGTGTGAGCAGAAACATCACTCTATTAGGGTTATTTTTTTAATAACTTATAAGGTATTTATCAGAAATTTCAAAAAAGCACTCATAAAGAGTTGTTTTATCATCGCTAAAATAGAAAGCACTCATAAAACTACTCTTTATCGACATTTTTTAGCAGTGATAAAGGTACCCCTTTATCAGTGCTAAAAAGACGCTGATAAAGATTCAATATTAATAATATATTTATATTATTGTATATATTTATAAAATTATAAAAATAATAAAAATATTTATTTATTTATTTATATTTATAATTATAAATAAATATATTTATAAATATATGTATATATTTACAAATATATTTATATAATTATTTATATTTATATTATTATATATATTTTGAAAATTATAAATATAATTATTATAATTATTATTAAAATATATTTATTATAATTTTATATTTTTTTATTTTTTTATTTTTTTATTTATTTATAATTATAATTATAAGTAAATATATTTATAAATATTTTTATATAATTATAAATATATTTATATATTTATAATATATATATATATAATTCTAATAAATAAGTTTATTGTAATTTTATGATTATTTAAAAATTTATTTATTTATTTCTAATTATAATTATAAATAAGTATATTTAAAAATATTTCTATATAATCATAAATATATTTATATAATTATATATAATTATATAATTATACCTCGTGGTTCGCACCGATTTTTTATTTCTATTTAAATATATATTTTTATATCAATACATACATATATTTAATTATAAATATAATAACTATATTTGTTATTTAAATATGTTTATTATATTTTTATAATTATTTAAACATATATTTATTTATTTATATTTATAATTATATCTAAATATATTTAAAATTCATTTATACATAATTATACATATATAATTATGAATATAATATATATTTTAATTATTTAAATATACTTATTATAATTTTGTAATTATTTAAATAAGTATTTTTTTTTAACATGTTGATGGGTAACGAGGTATTCGGGTTACCTCCCCACCTGCACGCCGCACATCCCCAGCGAGGCCCAAGGTGGCCAACCCTTGGGCTTAGGAAAGTTTACAATGGGGTAAAGGGGCCCACGAGAGGTTTGTTAGCATATAGTGCATGTTTCCTTGTGAGGAACTCGAACCCAGGACCATGGGGTTAGGACACCACCGCAGTTAACCAACTCACCCATGCCCCAAGGGAAAACATATTGATGAGTAATGAGGTATTGGGGCAGCCTCCCCACCTGCACTCTGCACATCCCCAGTGAGGCCCAAGGTGGCCTACCCTAGGTCTTTGGCCAGTTCCCAATGGGGTAGAGGGGCACGGGTGACTTGGTTAAAGGTAGTGGAATCTTGAACCTGGGGTTTTGGGTTGGAGTTCCTTGCAAGGAGACACACACTATATGATAACAAACCTCTCATGGGGCCCTCTACCCCATTATAAAATGGCCTAAGCGCAAGGGTTGGATACCTTTGGCCATGTTAGGGATGTGTAGCCCATAGGTGGGGAGGCCTCCCCAATACATCATTATCCGTCAACACGTTTTCCAAAAAGTATGTGCCCAAATGGTAAAGGCTCCTTCTTGGCTTCCAAAAGACATAGGATCGATTCCGGGTTGGGATGAAATTCATGAGGTACAGTAATAGCACTATAGTAGGACATTATATCAGTATTGTAGTAGCGGTGACTATAGCAGTGGTGGCACTGAAGCAGCGGTGGTACTATAGAAGGTACTGTAGAATCCTGGCTGTTGTAGTAGTTCTATTCACTAGAGAGCCCTTTCGGCCATAAAACAGGGCGTTAATGCCCCTAGGCCTTTAGGCTATGTAATGGGTCTCCACCTACCTAGAAAAAATGGGATCTTTGCTATGCTTAAATAATAAAATGAGGCTTTGGCACCAACCTTTTAAAAAAATAATAAGTATTTTTATATTTATAATTGTAATTATAAATTAATATATTCAAAAAGTATTTATATATAATTATAAATATACTGAATATATTTATTATTTAAATATATTTATTATAATTTATATTTATTTATTTATTTATAATTTCATAAATACATTTTTTTTAAAAAAATTATATATACATATAATTTTATAATAAAATATTAAAGTTAAAAATCTATTATAAAAAGCATTTAAATGGGAAAATTGTATACATTTCAAACATATTTTAAATGTTAAACCCAATAAACAAAAATAATAAATATTTTTCTTATAAGTTACAAACATATTGAAAATATTACATCTATAGTTAATAAATGAATGTATAAATGAATATTAAAAAATGATTAAAAATATTTTTAACATTATTAATGAATATATAATAATAAATGGATAAATAAAATTATATAAATTAAAAAAAATTCTTAATATTTACGTGAATTAAAAACATACATATTTACATATTAATATCTACACACACATATGATTGATTGGAGAAGAAAATTGGTGGTCCGATCACCAGTAGATACAAGCGGTAGCGCTGAACCAATGGGACAGATGACCTACTGAAAAAAGTGAGGTGGACAAGGTAGAAGCTTCTCGTGGTGAAGTCGACAATGGTTGGCTGACGAATAACGGTGAAAATAAATATTAAAAAACTCTTAATATTTACATGAATTACAAACATACATATTTTGATATGCACATCTACACACACATATGCTTGATCGGCGAGGTCAGTTGGCGGTCCGATCACCAGTAGATAAAAACGGTAGCGCTAAAACAATTGGACAGATGACATGCCAAAAAAAGTGAGTTGGACAAGTTAGAAGCTTCTCGTGGTGCAGTCAACAACAGCTGGTTAACGAATGATTGTGGGTTGTGGTCAGCAATGGCATTCTGGCATGAATGGGATTAAAAACCCCAACTCTACGACGGGGGTGGTGGTCCAGCAGTTGTAAGGGGCAATGTCATGGATTCCAGTGGGATGATGGAGCACTACGTCATTGGTATGTAGGGGAAGCTCATTCAATTAGTTCAAGATGAAGGCAGACATAGTGATGAAGAAGCCAATACAGATACTAAGCCTTATGGATATAATTATGGGTCTTTCAAGGCTTTATTTGTAAGCGTCTTTGGGCGATTGATATGTGGTTTATCCTTTGGGGGGGCTCGGACCTACCCATTAGGTTTGAGTCATGTGTGTGTTTCGCGGTATTTGTACCCCTAAGTACGCAATATATATATATATATATATATATATTTATATATTATATATTTTTATAAATATAAATAAATTGATATAATTATATATATTTCTATTTATTAATATTATTAATATATTTATATATATTAATATATATTAACATATTCATATATATTAATATATATTAATATATTTATGTTTATTTATATATATTTATATATTTATATGTATATTTTAATTAATATATAAATATGTATATATTAAAAATATAATAAAAATATTTATTATTTAAATGTATTTATTATTAAAATGTATTTATTATACTTTTATAATTATTTAAATATATATTTATTTATTATTAATTTATATAAACACTTTTTTTGAAACATTATATATATGTGTGTGTTTTAATTGTTCAAAAATATAAATTAATATTAATTATAAACGTGCATTTTTTAATTAATGAATAAAAATATGAATTATTTTTTGAATATAAATATAATAGTTTTAAACATATTAATAATATTTTTTATTAAAAATTTTTATCACCACTAAGAATACTGAAAATAAAGACCAACATTTATGGGAGCTAAAAAAATAATAGCAAAGGGTACAGCTATATCATCGTTTTTTAGCCCTCATAAAAGTAGTCGTTGCATTTATACCAATTTGTGGTAGTAACTCTTGATCCCATTTCACTTAATGACTTATTTAAGCATTCAAAATTTGGGAAATATGTATTTTAATAGAAGATAAGTCATATTATACTTCTAATCCCTTCTATCCTAGATAAAAGTTAATTATGGTTTAGGTGTATGGTCTGATTTTTGGGAGTCTACTTTTGGGAGAATTTCTCCCTCCCCGAGATCCACTCGTCTTGTCAGGTCACCCAGTTTCTGACCGGGTGGGTGAAATGGGGTGTGACCCACCCATCCTGATGGATTTTTCGGTTGAACCATCACTGATCAGGTCGTCACCCTCTAGAATTCTCTTCCATATCTGCTGGCAACAACTCCTTCCCAGCAGGGGCTCTCTCCAGAGTGATCCATTCATGGGGAGGGGGTTTCTTAATATAGAGGGTTCGAAATGGCCACACCTAGGGATTCACTTTTGAATAATTATTACTAAAAAATATGCCTTTAAGAGTGCTAAAATGGAATTTATCTTCCCTAGAAGAAGCGCTAACTACTAGAGGAAGATTAACAGATCGAGTTTTTTATCAGTGCTTCTTTAAGCACTGATAAAAGAAACTTTTATCAATGTTTTGTTAAGCGCTGATAAAGGGGTATACCGTAGTGGGATATTACACCACACTACCCCACCAGTGAAGTGCACTGTAACAGCACACCTCATCACCCTAAACAAGTTGAAATCAACAAAATTAAGTATGAATACATAATTTTTATGAAGAGAAATCAATATAGGCTCATTTTCTCGGTTTTGGTGATGTGATGCACGTTTTAAACTAAAATTATACCTATATATTGAAAAATCACACTCTAAGTCATACCAGTCACATTGTGAATCGGATTGAGGTGTGGCTAATTCTTACATGTCTTAAATGACTTATGGATCATTTTCCTAACGTATCAAAATAATCTGAATGTGTTCGTTCGGTTTTGAGTCTGTCACTTGTCTTCTTTACTAAAATATTATTTTAAACTAGAAACACATAATTTAACTCATACTAGTCATATCGTGGGTCTTTTTGACATGATACTAATTTCTACATGTCATAAATTACATATGAATCATTGTACTAAATTATAAATACAATCTAAGGCATTTCAGTGAGTGACACTTTTAGAACTGAAATGTTGACTTTAAACTGATAATGGACACATTGAGTCATACCGGACAAATCGTGTATCAGATTTAGGTGAGACTAATTCTTACACATCAAAAATGAATTATGGGTCATTGTTCTAAAGTATCAAAACAATCTGAATGTGTTTTCTTAGTTTTGAGTATCTGAGTTGTCCTTTTTACTAAAATTGATGTCAATTTTAATTAAATAGACGCACTTTGAATCATATTGGTCACAATGTACGATGGATTGAGGTGTGTCTTTTTCTTACACGTCCCAAATGACATAGGTATTGATTAAATAAAGTATCAAAACAATCGGAATGAATTTACTCAATTTTTAGTATGTCACTTGTCTTTTTTACAAAAAATTCCCTTTTAAAATGGAAACAAACACGTTGACTCATACCAATCATATCATGTATCAGTTTGATATGAGATTGATTCCTACATGTCACAAATGACTTATGAATCAATGTTCTAAATAATTAGGAAAATCCAAACATGTTTCCTTGTTTTATAGTGAGTTATATTTTTTGAACTAAACTATTTATTTTATACTAATAATGGACACATTGAGTCTTTTCGGGCACACCGTGCATCATATTGAGGTGTGTCTAATTCCTACACATTAAAAATGACTTATGGATCATTTCACTAAAGTATTTCAATAATATTTATGATTTTTCTTTATTTTGAGTAGGTTATTTTCACTTTTTATTAAAATTGATGCCCTTTTTAAATAAGAAGATGTACTTAGAGTCATACAGGTCACACCGTGCGTCAGATTGTGGTACGGTTGATTCCTACACGTCTCAAAATGACTTATCAAGAATTTTCCTAAAATATCAAAATAATATTAATTTGATTTCTCCATTTTGAGTATGAAACTTTTTTTACTAAATTGTTATTTTAAATGGGAAACATGTACTTTGACCTATATCAATTACATCTTGTATCATTTTGATTTGAGACCAATTCATAAACATCAAAAAGAAATTGTGAATTGATTTCCTAAATTATCACGAAAACTGAGAAGATTTGATTTATTTTAAGTGAGTGGCATTTTTTGAACTAAACTTTCAATTTTTAATTGATAACGAATACATTGAGTCATAGCGGTCACATCGGGCATCGAATTGAGATGTGACCGATTTCTACACGTCTCAAAAGAATTATGGATCATTTACCTAAGTGCGAATGAATTAGAAACCACAATTGACCTCTTTTTCGAATAATATAATACCATATCATTTTTTTAATAAAATAAAACCTTTTAAAAAACCAAAAATTATCAAAACAATACATTATAAAAAATCATCAACCAATAATTTTTTTATTGTTTTATTTGGATCCTTGTGGAAAAATTTATAGATAATAAATAAAATAATTAATCATTAACTATACCTCCAGTCAAATAAAATAAATTTATTTTTGTAGCATACACTTGTCAGCTAAAATTACACTTTAGAAACCCAAGACCCATAGGTTTCATAGTACTGTAGTGGCATATTCTGATTCTTCAATCTCTAACCTCTCCATTTCATTCTAGCCTTTCACTCTATCATTTCTATGGTTGTGTGGAGTTTTTCTCTAGAAGGATTTGGTAGAAATGGAGGTGTTAAGTTAATAACTAGTGTCAATGGTGTAATTCTCACAAATGGGAGGCATTTTACCTTTTAGATAACATGATGAAGAAAAATTTTCATCCTCATAATCTCATCTCTCAGACATTTAGCATTGAATTTTGTTGTTTGACACACATATTTTATCTCTTGTGGGCATGCACCTTTATTGTGTGAAATACTCAATGATGTAGTCATCCATGGGATGACTAATGCGTAGAGTAATACAAGAAACATAAAATAGATGGGGGTTGAGTCTCAAGGAAAATATGCAATAATAACTATTTGGGAGTTAAAGCTGATGAGCATAAAAATTGTACTTCATTGTGTTCTCTAAAAGGAGAAATACCTCCCATTTGTGAGAATTACACCATTGGAACAAGTTATTAACCAGACACCTCCATTTCCATGAACTCCTTTCATAGAAAATCTGCACACAACCAGAGAAACAATAGAGTGAATGGCGGGAATGAAATGGAGAGGGTAGAGACAAAAGAATCAGACTATGCAACTGCAGTGTTGTGCAACTCAGAGGTCTTGGGATGCTATTTCTTAATTTCAGTTAATGAGTCTATATCACTGAAATTAATTTTTTTTGATTTGATATGGATGCAGAGTTAATGATGAATTACTTTCATTTTTATCCTCAAATTTATCATCATGCATCCAAATAAAAAATAATTAAAATAATTTTTTGGGGATTTTTTTATATTGTTTTTTCGATAAAACTTGGTTTTTAAGGGGTTTTATTTTATTAAAAAATTACAGGGTTTTATATGATTGGGAGAAGTGATTGATATTGGTGTGCACTTCATTCACACTTACCTCGATAGATAATAAAACTCGATGGGGTTCACGCCTTCCACCGTCAAAAACTATAAAATGGAGGTCACTCCACATTCAATACATAGATAAATAAAGTAAATCTACCTAAATATTATATATATATATATATTTATTTATATATGTTATATATATTTTTATTATATAAGTAACATTATTTAAATATAATTATATATGTGTGGGTATATTATTTATCATATTTAAATTTATTTAAATATACAGTATATTATCCGATGTATATACATATATATAATACTATTTTTTCTAATGAAACTAAAAAAATACTAATAATAAAAAAAAATAAATTAAATTAATTATAAATAATTATTATTTTGGTTAATTGCATATAAAATATAATTGTTGAAATTTTGGATAGTTTAATTATTTCAAAAAAAGGTATATATAGTTTCTTAATCTTATTATTTTGAATGTAACATGAGTTTACAATATTTATTTTGTTATTTATGTATAAATTATATTAATATTAATATAATTTATATATTGACCAAAAATGTATAGAGACCTAAAATGATGAATACCTAAATGTAATTTATAATATATAGAATTTGATAATATCCATTCTATTTTTTTGAGAAAATGATGTAGAAACCTAAAGATTATAGGGATATCATCTAATACGCATTGGCTCATCCTTGCGATTCTATGGGGGTCCATAATGAAGTTGGCGTAAAGAAATAATACACATCAACAAGATATATCATAAACAATGGAGAAAAACACACCAACCCTTGAAACATCTATCCCATGCATATTTAAACATACACACACACACACACACACACATATATATATATATATCTATGTGTGTGTGTTTCTGTGTGTGTTATATATGTATATATATCATGGAATTTATAATACACATAATTACAAAACAAATTAAAATTTAATCATAATTTTTAATTAAAATAAATATAATCCCCTCCTAATTTGGAAATCTAGAACCATAATTTGTTAATAAATATTTATAAAATCACCATTACATTATATGTTCTCAAAATTCATATAAATAGATAGAAATATATGAATTTATGTATATATATATATCATTATAACATAAACATAAATTGATAAAAATATATGTAACCATTAAAACATAATATCACAACATAGTAAAATTAATACAACACCATAATAATTTTGAAAATAGAGATTCATTGAAAATAAAAAATATATGGAATCACCCATACTAAGATTTATCCTAAAATAAAATAACAGAATTCCGGGCAAATAAAATTTTATGGAAAAACACTTACCTTAGAATATTAAAATAGAATTTAAATAATTAAATTCCCTTACATGAATTGTATAAAATCAACTTATGTTGCTTTTTCACGTCATCATCAGACTAAGAATAGGTTTTCTAAATCAATTTTGTCAGATCCTACAAACGAAATTGATTCAAAATAGTGAATCATGCAAGGGTATAGATGTAGAAAGTAATGAAAATTGATTCAAAATAGAAATTTAAAAAGACCAAAATAGGATATCCAAAATAGAAGTAAAGAAAATAATGGATCATAAACAAAATCAAAATAGTATATAATAACCGAAGCACAAATACCTAAAGAAAATGTGAACCTACAAAGTAAAATAAAAAAACCCCATATCCATATCTCGAAATGACAAATACAAAAAGAAAACCATAACCTATAAAGGAAAACACATGTCTATCTCACAATGTTGAAGAAAAAATGAGACCATCAGTTTTAAATATTGATGTTTTCTTCGAAAACCCTAACTAAAACTGAACATCAGATGTCAGACAATGTTCGAGTAATAGGAGGCAACGAGTTTGTGTGGTTTGAGCTTCGATTCATTGAGGAGGAGTGCGGGTAATGGGTGCCTTCTGCTGAAATCCTCTGATATCGTGATGGGTTCGCAACAGCTTTGGTTTATTTAAATTTGATTGGGGAAATTTTATCAACGCTTTTTTAAAAGAGTTCATAACTAGTTATTTTATCAGTCCATGTTATTTAAGCTCTGATACAAAACATATTTATCAATACTTTCATTATCACTTATAAAGTCTCATATGAGGGCTTATTACTTAAGCGTTGATAAAGGATTTAAGATTATAATTATAAATTAATTTTTTTTGTAAATATATATATATATATACTTAATCAATATATATAAATAAAAATATATTAAATATATTACTTATTTAAATATATTTATTATAATATTATAATTATTTAAATATATAATTAATTATTTATAATTATATAAATATTTTAAAAAAATAATATTTATATCATTATATATTTATATATCTATATGTTATAAATAAATATAAATATAGTAAATATATTCTTTATTTATGTAAATTTATTTTAAATTTAATAATTATTTAAATATATATAATTATTTATTTAAAATTATATAAATACTTTTCAATAAATATTTATTTATTTAAAATTATAAATATAGAATATTATAGATATAATAAGTACATTTTTAAATATATTCATTTATAAATATTTTTTACAAATATTTTTTCAATAATATTAATGAATATCTAATTTTAAGTGCATGAGTGCTAAAAATGAGTGTAATTGAATAAATTAAAATTAAGTGCACTTTAATAATATTAAAGAAATGGATATGTTTTTAATGTGTTCATTTTTTATAAAAATACATTAAATACATATATAAGAAATCAATATAACACACATTTGATCTTTGTTAAATTGAAAAATCAAACGACATTCAATTATATGTTCATTACTCTATCCTATGAGTCAGTATTTTTAATTCATATTGATTTTAAATTATAAACCATTATTCACTAAATGCAGTGCATAAAAATTTTGTAATATAAATATATTTTTATATACATTAATATAGATATTATTTATTAAAATTATCAATAATCATATAATTAATAAAATGTTTAATATTTTTCTAAATTTACTTATTTTTTGTATAAATTTGTCAAATTTTCATTTTGCATATCAATCTCACTACTAGAATAATAGGCTTTTTCAGCTGGGAAAAGGGAAACCACAAGCAGCGGTCACTGTTGATAGTATTACTGGATGTTAGCGGTGACTGCTAATATTGAAAAGAAATGTGCGGTATTTTTCTTGACCCCGTCGTTGTCTTCCCCAATTCAACTGCTAAAACTACATTTAAGACCCCCTATCACCTCGTCTGCCACCATGCCACATTCGGTCACCCCCTTCACCACCCCATATTGTCTCTAATTTCCCTTCCCACACCCATTGTCGAACCCATAGGTCCCACGTTGTTAGATAGCCTACCCTAAACACCTCAACTTGTGACTTCCTTTCCCTCTATCCATCGCAGATCGTCCATGGCTAGTGGCAAGAACTTTAAGTATGTCTCACCATAGCCCATTTTCCCCCTCGCTTATTTGATCACAACTAACACACCCTTGACACGAAAAATCAGGTGGGATTTTCAATGGCTGCCAACAGCGGTCGCTGTTGATCAACAGCGACAAAGCAACGGCAACCGCTGAAAGTGGTCACATGACAGTCTCTATAGGACTTTAGAAACCACTTTTGATGGTCTCTAAAGGCCATATTTCTAGTAGTGTATATCTAATACATACTATTTATTATAATTTATAATTTATATATAGTATAATCGATTTATTCATTTTTTCGATAATTATTTAATTAATTAAATTTGCAATATTTTTTTAATAAACTCATTTTTCATTTTCCATATATTGTATTATTTTATTTTATTTATTTTGACTTTTATCAATGCTAAAATAGTGGTGATAAGTGACTCTTTATAAGTACTAAAAATATATTTATGATAAACGGTACCCTTTATCAGGGCTAAAAATAAAGCACTCATAAAGAGCATCCTTTAGTAGCGCTAAAAATAAAGTGCTGAGAATGTGTACCCTTTATCAATTCTAAACTTAAATCTCTGATAAAGGGTTAAATTTATTACTGCTTTAATTAGTGCTAATAAAGATGTCATTTATGAGTTCTTTTTTGACGTTGATAAATATCAGTGGTGTTAAACTTCAGTTTTGTAGTAGTGAAGAAGAATAGTTGATTATGATTCTATTTTCACTATAATTTATTCTTTGTTTTTTGTGTCAATGTTAGGGTTATAACATCTTATTTTGAGTGGGTAGATATTTATCAATTTATTTAGGTATGTTTTCTCTATTAATAGATACATTAATCTTATTGTTATTTTTTTTAGTATACTCAATTAACCCCATCTTGATATTTCCATTGGTCGAACATAAGAATATAGAGCTAGATCAACTATGTAGTAGATTCAATGAGTTTATGTTATCTAAAATTTATTGAATAAAATTTTAATTTACTAGTATGTATCATTAATTAGTGTGACTTACTAATTAGTATTATAATATGGGCATTATTGATTTTGAAATGATTCATTTATGATCATGCAAGCAAATGATGTTTACAAATTTAACTAGCTGACAAATAAGGAAACAAGTATGTAGACCACAAGATTTATGATGGATTTACATTTTTTTTGTATCACTAAGTATCATTTTATTATTTGATTGTATATATTTGATATATCAAAATCTTTAAGATGTGATATAATTTTTTATCATTTGAATTCATTGAATGGTCTGACATTTCTCTAATAAAGCTGTTTGTGTTAAGTTTGATTTTGTTACTGCTTATATTTTGTTATAATTTTAGTGATGTTTCTATTGTTGTTATTTTCTCAAGAATATTGTAAACTATTTAAAAAACATTGTATGAATATGACAATAAATCAAAATAACTAATGTATAAACCTCAATATATGATTATTATTTCTTATAACTTTCATATATATCGTAAAACTTTTATATTCATATATGATGGATATTAATAATAATCATTATATATTTAAATATATGTGAAAATTATTAATAATGATCTTCATAAATGTCCATTCTTTTTGTATTATTTTTTTAACTACAAATATCGGTTCTCTATAATAATTGTTATATATAGTTAAAACTTAACACATTTAATGACCATATATAAAACGGTCAAAAAATTTCTTGTATTTAAAAAAACTACCATATATAAATATTTTTGTAACAGTTAAAGTTATCATTATTTAATTATAATTATTTAATAATGATAATGATTAATATAAAGAATAATTACATTTAATAATTATAATTATTGATAATAATTTTATATTTAATAATAATTAACTACTATAAACAGGGTTTTATCTACACAAAAAAATATTTATCATCGCTAAAAAATGTTAATAATCAAGGAGTTATTAAAAGGGGTCCCTTTTATCCACAATAAAAAAATGTTGATAAATACCCCTTTTATTAGTGCTAAAAAAATAGCTAATAAAAGTCAAAAAAAATTATACAAAAATCATAAAAAAATCATTAAACTGGTGGGATCCCCTTTTAATAGTGCTTGACCCACCTTTTAATAGTGTTAGGAATCCCCATGCACATGCATGTCTACCACTCCTTTAATAGCGCTAGGTGCACCCCAAGACCTCTACCTCACGTGCCTGCACCTTTACTATTCGTCCATATTGCTTTGTTCTCCATTTGATTAAATATCTATATATATATATATTTTGTATTTATTTGTATATTAAAATATATTTATATTAATATATATATATATATAGTAATATTAATATATATATATATTCATATATTTATATCTATTTATATATATATATATATAGTTATATTTTTTTATCTATATATTTAGTTGTATATTAAAATATATTTATAAGATTAGTTTTTAATACATTTATAAAATATGTTTTAGTGTGTGTGTGTATAAATAAATAATTAAGTAAATACATATAAAAAATATATATACACCTGTATATATATTATATATGTGTGTATCTGTAAGTATAATTAAACATATTTATATATATTTATTTCTATTTACATATATTTACATATATTATATATTTATATGTATATTTAAATGTTTTAATTTATAGATAATATATATTAGTTTGTTAATACAAACACTACTACGCACACACATTATATTGGTATATAAATATTCATACTTTTTTATTTTAAATAAAATGGATATTAGTTTATATTTAGATAAATATTTATATTGAGAAATATATTTTATATATAAATAGGTTTAATTATTTATTTATTAAATAAAATTTTTATGTGAATATATAAAATATATTTATACTGTTATATATTTGATTATAAATAATAGTACATAGTTAAAAACAATAAAATTTTAAAACCATAATATCAATTTGAATGTAATACATGTGAATAAATTCAGTCCCCACTAAAAAAGGGAAAAAAGACCCCCCTAATCAAGAAAGTGTGGGAGCCGATGAAAGTCGGACCCATAAAAATAACAAAAATACCCCCCTTAAATAAGGCCGAAAATCCATCAAATGTAAAAAAAATTGGGGTACCACAACTAAAAACGTTGTTTTGGAGGTCTTTTTGGTCTTTTTTGTGTAAATAAATGGGACAAGGATTTACCTATGTCTCCAAGACCATAGATCTCACCACATTCTTCAATTTGATCTATGGTAGAACTCAAATTGACGCTCGGATCAAAATTTATGGAAGTTTTATGTTTGAGTTTTGTTTTCAGATTCTTATAGATCTTTTATTAAATTTATGATATTTCATGTCTTAAAATCATTATTAAATAATTAGTACTCGATAATAATTAGAAAACTATTAATTAATAAAAAAATTAAAATATTGTATAATTCATTTTCATTAAATATCTTATATATTAAGTTTAAATGTATATTTATACTTATCTAAAACATATTTAAAATATATAAATTATATTTATATCAATATAAATATTTAAATACATAAATATATTAATATATTTTTTTTTATTTTTTTTGAAATATACCATTTATTAGCACTAGAAAAAAAACGTGCTGATACAGACCACCCTTTATTAGCACTATTAAAAAACCACTGATAAACATTGGCACTGTGAAACCCCATTTTTGTGGTAGTGATTTTAATTTTATCAGAAATATTTACAATTAATAATAATTTAAAATAATAATTAAAATTATTACATATACTATCATAAATAATGATCCATATTTCCCCCTTTGGGGGTGTCCTAGTGGAAGTGAACGAGGGAGTGGACCGCAGATCAGGTGTTTGACTCTAACAGATTATAACCTTTAGCCGTGGTAATTTCATCAATGTGTGTCTTAACGTATTGATATTACAGGGTATTGTGGGGAGGCCAGTTTTACACAGTTCTTGACAGTGAGCATTAGAGATTCAAGATTTGATGCCATGAAGGGAATTCAATATATGGGGGTTGGGGACTCCATATAAATAATAATGATAGTAGTAATAATGTTCACTGTTACACTTAATTGTTACCATTACATTTAATAAAAAAAATAAATTTTAAAATAAATGTCATTATTATTAATAATTACATTTAATACTAATTTGAAAATAATAATTACATTTAATTATTATTACTTTTCATAATAATAATTTCATTAAATAATGTTATAAAATACTTGATGGATAGGATTTCAACGTATAGGGGGATGGGGATTCCATTTAAAAAAATTATAAATACTATTTATATTTAATGTTATATTGGGGATGTGATGTTATATATTATATATAATGATAATATTTATAATTAAGAATATTGTAATTATAATTTTTAGTAAATGTTATTATTATAATTTATGATTTTAAAAATTGTAGATGGAAACCTTTAGTATTTTGTATATAGATAGATTTTAATTAGTATATCAAAGTATATATTCATGGTTGTCTTGTTGAAATTTTTTTCCTGAAAAGTAGTTCAAGGTTGATTTACAAATGTTTGTTTTAGGTTTATTTTTAATTAATTTAATTATGGTGGAAACAATGGCCTCATGGTGTACTTCAATATTTCATGATTTTATTTGTAATGTACACTCTTTCCCTACATGAATGTAAATAGTGGTGGGAACAATCTATTCAATCAGTCATGTCCATCTTCAATCAATACACTTCCTTCATACACCATAAAAAAGGTATTAGAGGAAGTTACCAAAACTGCCACATAACGCACTATCACTAGTCATTTAGCGGTGATTATTTTTAATTTCGAGGTGGTTTTATTATATATTGATTTTGAGGTATTTAGTGAATGTTTTAAAAAAATATCTATGGGTGATAAATAAAATGAAACTAACCGTCGCTGAACATATTCTTACTGGTTTGTTTTTGTGGCGGTAAAGTATAACCACAGGTAAACATGTTTTAATGAATTGGTTTTTGTAAAATAATATGAACTGTAGCTTAATCGTTTTTTTGTAAAATATTTAAAAAAATGTAAATATAAAAAAAATGACATATAATAAATTAAAACAAAAATTTATGATAAACTCATCATATATAAATTATACATTCGCGGTCATATATAAAATCATACACAATCATCATAACCTCATTCTCATCTAGCTGATACATCAGTCAACCAATATCCCAGATATCAATATATTCATAATAAATGTGTCCAACAACAACCATGCCCAATATATATCCACATCACAACCTCTATTGAATTTTTCTACCTCTACATCATCTCATCAGTTGAAATAGATAACATTATCTCATCAACTATATCAAAAAAGAAAACAAAAATTAAAAGTAAACACAATAAATTAAAATTACAGTAGAATAACTGATAAAATTTTAACATCACACGACAACTATGAACCATCACAACTACCTTCACAAGAATATTTTGGATCAGATTTATCAACATCCTTCCTACTACCGGCATTTATCACCTAAAATGAAAACAAAAACATTTAATAAAAATAAATGAAAAAAAGGGACATAATATATTCAGAATGTTTCACATATTTTTTTTAATGAAATAGAATACAATTTAACATAAAACAAATAATATATAATGAACAACACTTTGAAAACATAAACATACATATTTATTATATGATTCAACACTTGAAACTGAAAAGGGGTAAGTAAATATTCTAATTATTTTTTAAATCAACATGTGGTGTGCTTGAAATTTACTTTATAAAAAATTTCAATGATTTGATATCACAACATGTCCTATATTTCAAAAATAATTCATCAGCATTTTTCCTTTGATTCCACATCAATCTGAGTTCGATTACTGTGCTTTAACTAATTCACGTATGTTAAACGTTCTAAAATGCTAAAAACGCATTTATGGTCATACCAGACAAACTATAATTCAGAATGATGTGTCCTCGATTCCAACATTTCACAATTCAATCATCAAACACTATTCTATGATTTCAGGGAAATCTGACATCATTTTTCTAGTTTTTGACCCCCAAAGCATGTTTTTAAAGGTTTGTGTACCTTTAAGAAGCGTTTGTCTTTTCAGTCCAACCACACTACATGTTAGGTTGATGTGTTGTCTATGCATGGACATAAAAAATAACACATTTTTGGTTGTCCCACATTGCCACACCATCCCTGAGTTCATTTTTCAGTGTTTTGACCATTCCATGTGTTGGGATTCATCACATTTATTAATGAGAGGGAAAATTATTAATTTGGAGATTTATCTCAACATTAATTATGGATTTTTTCCCAACATTAATATAGAGTTATTATCAATATTAATTTATAGAATAATGAATGTTGGCCAAATTTGTTGTAGATATGGACTTAGTGTCTATATAAGGGGATGTAGTAACATATTTTAGGGTAGTACCAACATGATGTAGTTGGCAAGAGAGACCCCAGAAGGGGTTGCCGCATTTGCGGTGGCCCTTGTGATAGATGAAAAAGACACAATTATCTTGTACATGTAGAGAGGTTCTTGGAAAGATGTTAATGATTTCATCCACTAAGAGAAATAAGGGGGCCTCCACATCAACTGTAGAAGGTGCGGCGCATCGATATTTAATAGGTGCAGAGCAGCAGAAGCAGTGTGATTGATGATCAGGTCCATGTATCGAAAGTCTTCCTGATAGTGGTGATCAGGTGGCGTGTCCCAATTAATGATCGGTGGAACATCATCATGCAGAGATCATGAGAGAGAAATCATTCATGTGTCATAAGATGTTTTAAGGATAACGCATGTTCGGATGAAGGTCTCTGAGACAGTGATGTTTTGACTCTCTGAGATAGTGATGTTTTGTCTCTCATTTTCAATGATTAAAAAAAATCTTATATGCTGATTATTTATTCTAATTATATCACTTTCGTATTTTTTTGGGTTTCTCAAAATATTTTGGAAAAAATATTTCAGCCTGGAATCGGTATTCTCCCCAACAAGTGGTTTTATAGGAGAAAGGTTCATGCTTTCAAATTAATTTGAGAATTATAAAAGTTTCTGAGAGAATCACTAATGCATGCACGGAGTAGAATATGGTTCGGAAATTAATGCAGGTTGAGTGGGGTGATACACATGTTCATGCAAGGGATGTTGATCAGGGTAGAAAATTAATTTTTCTAGGTGCTATATATAATGTAGAAATTACTCTTATGGAGTATTAATATGTTTATTGTTCTAGTCTATATGATTTGGACGATGAAAATACAGATGTGATGAAGATTTTGGTGTCCGGTTTTTTTTTGCAGGGTTGCTGATATTTTATTGTCAGAAGTGAAAAAGAACGTTGTCATTTTTTTTATGGTAGGTGTGATATCGACCTATTTTCTTTCCAACTACATTTGTTGGATTTTTTAATTCTTTAATGTTCTAAAGGGGGAGATTTTTGGGATTCATCAAATTTAGTGATGAGAGAGAAAATTATTAATGAGGAGATTTATCTCAACATTAATTAGTTATTTTCTCCCAACATCATTGGAGTGTTATTCTCAATATTAATTTATGGAATAATGAATTTTTACCACATTTATTCGAGATATAGACTTGGTATCTATATAAGGGGATGCAGTAACATATTTCAGAGGCCTAACAGTTTGATGTATCAGGAAGGAGAGAACCAGGAAGGGGTTGATGTGTTTGTGGTGGCCCATGTGACAAAAAAACAATGACACAACTATCCTGTGTGTGTATAGAGGTTATTTAAATCGTATTCAAGATTTGATCCCCTTAGAGAAAAAAGGATAATACCACCTCAGTAGTATCATGTATTCCACTTCAGTGTTTAATAGGTGCGGAGCAGCAGTGCCATGATTGATGATCAGAGAAATATATCAAATGTCTTCCTGATAGCAATGATCATGTGGCATGTCCTATTTAACGATCATTGGAACCTCATGATGGTGAGATCATGAGAGAGAAATCATTCGGTTGTATCAAGATGTTACAAGGCTGACACATGGTCAGATAAAGATCTTTTAGGTGGTGGCATTTTGTCGATATAATGATGACGTTTTGCCACAAATAAATATTTTGATATATAGAATTGATGAGATATTTTTCAGGGAGAAGTTAGAGGTGTATCAGGGGGTGGTTTTCACACAGGTTTTCTATTCACTCTCATTTGTAATTCATGTTATTGAATTATTTGGTTTATTATATTCTTAGATTCATAGTGGATATTTTTCAGAATTTCCCCGGGGTTTTTTAATCCTCCACATAGGAGGGTTTTTTCACATTAAAAACTCTTATGCGCTGATTTATTTATTCTACTTATATCTATAAGGACCCGACCTTAAAAATTAAATAATCTTGAATCAAATGGATAATTCCCATTGAGGGTATTTTTAAGTTTAGGGATTTATAGAATTAGGTTATAACATTTACATAACAACATGAATATTACATGTAGAAAATTCTACTTAGTATCCATTTTTTCATAAAATAAAAACTCTTGAAAAAAGAGAGTCATATCTAGTTTCATGTTTTAGACAGCATGAATTTTCCATGATCCCACCATTGACCCTTATTCATCTTTAAATATTTTGTAAAACATTTCAAAAAATTGGGATGATCATAAAAATCTTAGTAAGGGATATAAAATAAGGAATGAAAACATTATCCCATCAATGAATACAAATCAATGAAACTATACTTTTCAATCATAACATACCTCATGAAATCATAATATTTATGAACAACACATAGAAATCATAAGTCATAAAGGTAAATTTCAACATAAATAACATACTTACATTGTATTTATCACACCTATATAGTGAGTCACATTTGGAATACTCATTATAGTATATTCCCTAAATCTCTTACGAGAAACATTAATGTTTACCTCTGTCACGTTACCCAATGCATTGGAGAGATATCTTGGGCTAACTCGCCCTAGTTTTTTCACAAAACCACCCATATATGTAAACAATGGCCAATAACCATAACATATTCATAACCCATAAAACAAAAATAATGGAAAGATAACATCGTAATCCCAATATATCATTTCAAATTATTGACAAAATCAAATCTTTTATCAAACCATTTTCAAAACCATTTAAAATATTAAATAAAGAGATTTTTGAATCAAAGTGTCCCATACCACTTTGAATCTTTTGAAATAAGTTTAAATTTCAAAACATTAATGTCCATATGAATAAATCCTTAAACCCATTTTTAAAACATTGACATTAATGTGAATGAGTTACAATAATAGACCTTTAAAACATTTAAAATGATATTTTAATTAAAGTGTTTTTAACAAAATGAGAGACCCTAGAATAAAAATAATTGGTGAATAACATTTAATCAGAACTTAATAATATAATTAGAATAAAGGTATTCATGATATAATATTCCAAAGGATAGTATATACACCATGTAAGAGTGAATTGGTGCATATCAACAATGAAGTCTCAATGGAAATGTAAATTGAGATGAAATCCCTTATAAAGAAGGTATCCTTAGATTAAGGATAAATAAATATCATAATTATGTGTGAAAAATAAAAAAACACCCAGTATAATTGGATATTAAGTGTAAAAAAATAATAGGCTATTCACATATATTCATAGCACGACATAATCAAGAAGTAGATGTTTACCCCAAAAATTGAAATTGGGTTAAGAAGTTTTCTTACAGAAATTCTACTGCCTAATGACGTGACTTTAAAATTCAGAAAATAAGTTGATGATAGAGAATATGATATCTCATCACTTGGACATAAAATTTATATCAATAAGGATATAGAAGAACATATCTCAAATAATAAGATGTAAATTAAAAGACAAAACAAAAAGAAGTCTTTTAAAAAGAGGAGGGAGAGAGGTTCCCCTACCGATTTGGTAACTTATGAAACATACACCCCATGAAAGAAATATCACACAATGAATATATAAATAACCATAAATTAAATTATATTACACAAAGACTACAATCATGAGTAACACATCCCCCACACAAAAGGAAATAGCGGCTAATGTAACATGAATCTCACGGGAATAAAAAGTGAGTTGAAAAACATTTACCACGTTGTAATCAATCGAGTCGTATGAGAAAAAGTTAATAACCACAAAATGAATCACAAAATACCATGAATATAAATAGAATCATGATAATTAATATCAAATGTAATAACACATTACAACACATGCAATAAATAAGTGGTGAACAATGGAAATCTTACGAAATTAAAATTGAGATAAGAAATCCCTTACCTCGTGTCCAACTTGACTTTTATGTTCCTTGTTCTTGTAGAATAATAAACTTAAGTTAATTTATAATTTATTTATAACCTTTTTAATGATTATTATTACTTTTATATCACTTATTACCTTGCAATAATATTTAGTTTATTAGTTGAGTCTGTATCGGACATTTTGTCGATGTTCGAAATTTGAGTTAAAAATGAACTTGTTATATTTACAATGTGTCCATGTGGTCAAAACTCCATTATCTTCAGAATGATATTAATGATTTAGATATCATATATATCATATTTATCATGTATATATATATATATAACCGTACATAACATTTGGATATAAGAAATGAAATGCACCGTTCTTGGAGACAGTAAGCCATAGGTACGCAAAAACGCTACTTTCATTTCTATTTAATATTTAATGGAATGAAAACATAATTATAAATAGGTATATTATAATTCCAGTATATTATCATAATTTAATTAACTCCATTTTTATACTTTCCATGTATGTCATGAACGAATCATATCACCTTGAGGGGGCGGTAGTCCGCACATCCTCAAATGAAATTATCGTGTTTACACATATTGGAAGGAATAAATGCATGTTTGTAAATAAAAATTACATAAGCATATAGAAAAAAAAAACAAAAGTTATATCATATATAAATACAGTTCCATCATAATGTCTACCATGAGTGGTGTTAAGAGATAATTGAACAATCATCACATCGTGAGGCGTTAGTTTTCCATCCACAGAAACTGTATGTTCTTCACCCATTAGATGAATATGTGTGTAAGTGTAGTTTTACTCATTCTCATAAAAAAATCCTAGAATAAATAGGATACTGGTTTTGTCATAGAATAAAGGAATAAAAAGGGTTTAGGTGGTTGTAGAAGTAAAATAAAACAAAAGAACTTAAGAGAAGAAGTTACCTTTAAATCGGGTAACTCTCTTTGGTTTGAACCAAAAATGGTTTCTTGAAGTGCTTTCGGCCTAAAGTAATTATTCTAGGATGAATAGAGGGATCTTGGGAGATTATTTGAATAGATGGTGCATGATCCAAATGCTTTATAATTGTGAGAAATGGGTTATAAGTGAGGGCATTTTATAAGGGAGAGGAGGGGCTCTTTAAGAAATTGTGCAACAATTATTTTATTATAACCTCATCTTCGGTTTCAAAATGTAAAATATTAGTTAAAATAAAATTTAATATGACTCATGGTCAAAATAAAATAATCCAACAATAATTGTACAGGTTTTGGATATTGTTTTAATATTTATAATATTATTTATTTAAATCATTTATTAATGAGGTAAATATTACATCATTATTGTGTCATAAATAATTTTATGTATTCGATGTCCAGAAATTCTAAAAAATACCATGATGTAGGAAATATTATTATCTTTCCAAATATTATTTATATTATAAATGATAACTTATATAACCCCACGTAAATGATTATTTACTAAAAGATATTTTTTATGTCATATTTGTCTTTATTTTAATTTAATTAATATAAAGTGTCATTATTACTCCCATATGGCTCCATGGGTCGCAAATTCGACCCAAGGATGTGCATGGTCATATATTTATCATCCAATAGTATTATAAAATACATTAGTGTAATTTAATATTAATATAATTTTATATTTTACCCTTATTTATTATATTTACCCTTTAAAAATGGTAAATAAAATATTTACTGAAGTAAATATTTAAAATATGTAAAAATAAAATTTAGCTATTTACTCAATTTGGACCTATTGATTCCAAATATGTAATCCATTCTTCTAAATTCAAAACACACAAGTGGAAGAAATTAATTTAAAATTAATTCCCGCTTTCAAAACAAATAGCGTGTTTTTAAGAAATTAGAACTATCAAAAGATTGACACTTGTTTATGTGAAATTTCAAAATTAAATTACCTAAAATGACCAAAATTAGATTAATTGGTTCAAATATTTTATAATTAAACTTTAAAACCAATTAAAATTATAATCTAAACATATAAATAAATTAGATAAAAATGCATATTTGAATTAAAATACAGTATTTTTCACTAATCGTTAAAAAAAGAAATTTATCTGAAATATACATAAATTTTATCCAAAGTAAATTTTGATGTCCTGATTCTAAATAAGAATTTTATTTTCTCCAATAGAACATATAAGAGAGAAAAAAACTAGATTTAAATAGGGTTCTCCTTTAAAAGGCGGTAAATTGACTTTTAAAGAATATTATGCCTAAAATCAGATTCATTCACATTTAAGCCTCAGAAATTTTTCAGATAATTGTAAAAACTTTTAAAAAACATATATAATCATATTTTAATTATTTCTATTCATTCCCGTCAATACAACGGCTAGGCGTTAACTACCATTTAAAATAATTATATTATATTATTAGTGTGCAGCGTAAGATTTCAAAGAAACCCGTTGTTGCATATTGGGTACACCATCGAACATAGAATCCCCTTTAAAGTAAAAATTAATATTTAATTAAAAAATACTAATAAATATAAAAAGTTTCTTATTTCTTATTTATCTGGGATGTTACATCCTTCCCCCCTTCTGGGAATTGTGTCCTCGCAATTTTAAAACTGGGCTTGGGAACTTCATTAAAAGTCCCACATCATAAAAAGAGTCAATAAAAATATCCCTTTTAAAATAAAGGTAGACAATTAAAAAGGTTACCCAAGAAAAAAGATACTAGGATTCCATGAAAACATGAATATGGAAGAGAAACTAACTCTCATATATTAATAGAGAGTGATATAGAACTTGATAACGGAAAGTCAACCACCACAATACCATAAATTTGTGGTTGGGTAAAAGTATGATGATAAAAGACGGATTATAACATTTTTTAATCAAGATCCTTTTCAAAGACTTGAATAATTTATTTAATAACAAGACTAATATCGTAAGGAAATATACTTACTCATCATGTAGAGATTCATTATCTAAATAAATTCTACCACAAACTCATCTTTTCTCCAACAGTAAGTATTCCAGATGACTTATTCACATTGAAATCACAATAATCAACTTCTAGAGAATAACATTATCTATACAATATGAACCATATATTTTCCCTATCATTATACATTAACCAAAACCAAAATTTGTTAGTACGTGATCAGATAATCCCCAAAAGGATAATATTTTATAAAAAGAAGTACTACTCTTAATATCCAAAATTCAACCAAATGTACCCAAAGTTAAAGAAAGACCATTCAATATACAATTGTCCTTAAAATTATTCAAAATAATCCAAAATAAGATTGAAACACAAAACTCAGAAGGATTTCATCACATAGTCTTCCACTGTAAATCATAACATTTTTCTAAAAATAAAACCAACTACTCTTAATGTCTCATACTGAATTGTAATTAACCAAATCACATATTCTCTATGATAGGTTAATAATTTCCATAGAAACCCAAAATCACCATATGTCCATAACACAAAACATATATTCTCCCAAAATAAAATTTCAACCATTATTCCACAATTGAAATCCCAGTGTATTCTATCTACCTTAGGCATATAGTGTTTCCTCAAAATAGAGAACGTCTTCCATGAAAACCTTTATAACTTAATCACTAAATCATTTTTCTATACTATTTATATCCATTTGATAAAACATAAGTTCCAAAAATCAACTTATTCTAGTTCTATAAAATAATTTAACTAAAATTATAAGTCGTACTAACCAGGGACTTCAAGTAGGCCAGTGGTAGGTGATACACCGTTGTCACCCTTTGTTTGTGGGTTCGATTCCTATAGCCTATCTGGATGTGACGGGTTGTCACCCATCCTACGGATTGTTTTTTTTATAAAACACAAAAATAACCCTAACATGTTTTAACCTCAATGGTTTCTTTATACCTCTCATTTTCATCCCTATTCATTATGATCTCAACATATTAATTATTAAAGTATTATTTCACCACCATATGATAAAATTAAACGATCCCCAAAATAAAGAACATCGTACCATGATAATGGTTTCCATTTGGTTTCATCGTCATCTTGCTCACGTAGGTAGAATATACATTCATTGAAACAATGATTTATAGATCCTGCAACATCATTTGCTTCCTTCATCCAAATACACCTTGTACAACAAGGTTCATATTGGTGTTCACAGTAAAACAGTTTTAGAAAAACTACTTTCAAGTGAACACCGATATGTATATTCTACCTACGTGAGAGATTATATTGTCCTTTTAAAATACCATAGGTATGTGATGAGATATTATATTGTAAAACATAATATAAATAGGTTTTACAAGGGTCTCCTTCTTCATCACCTTTTTCGAAATCATAATATGCTTTAGAATCTTGTGATAAGGTAAAATATTTGAAATTGCCTTCATAATATTTACCTTTCTTGAAAATATGAGAATATTATGAAAATATTATTAGTCTAAATACAACCCATGATCCACGATAATAACGTGGTATAGTGGAGGTGCTTTATATCTCAAAAAACTACTTTCAAGTGAGTTGTATGCTAGAAAAAGTTTCACAATCATTTAAACATGACTTTGCTATAGTTATTCCAAGAAAGTCATCAGGAAGAGATAGGAATTCCATTTGAGATCCCACTCTTTCCATTTGTAACTGAATTTCCTTGATCTGAAAAAGTTATAAAACAAGTATTTAACTGAAATAACAGACATAGGGACTAACCATGTGTCTAACTAAAACTCTTAATCCCTAAAGTTGTCTAAACCGACCTCTGATACCAACTATAAGGACCCAACCTTAAACATTACATAATATTTAATTAAATGGATAATTCATATTGAGGATCTTTTCAGGTTTACGGTTTAAGAGAATTAGGTCATAACATTTACATAACATCATGAATATTACATGTAGACAATTCTACTCAGTATCCATTTTTTCATAAAATAAAAACTCTTGAAAAACGTGAGTCTGGTTTAGTTTCATATTTTAGACAGCATGACCTTTCCTTGATCCCATCCTTGACCATTATTCATCTTTAAGTCCTGTGGAAAATATTTCATAAACTTAGGATGAGCATAAAAAGCTCAGTAAGGGAAATCAAATAAGGAATGAAAAGATTAGCCCGTTAAAAAATACAAAACAATGAAACCATAGTTTTCAATCATAACATAACTCATGAAATCATAAGATTTATGAACAACACATATAAATCATAAATCATAATGGTAACTTACGGAATAAATAAAAAACTTAAATTGTAGCTATTACAGCTACAGAAGGAATCACATTTGGAATACCAATCACATTATATTCCCTAAATCTCTTAGGATAAATATTAATGTTTACCTCGGTCGCGTTACCCAATGCATTGGAGAGCTACATTGGGCTCACCCACCTTAGGTTTATCACGGAACCACCTTTATATGTAAACAATGCCCAAGCCATAACATATTCATAACCCATAAAAACTTAATGGAAAGATAACATCGCATTCACAGTATATCATTTCAAAATATTGACAAAATCAAAGATTTTATCAAACCATTTAAAATATTAAATAAAGATATTTTTGAATCAAAGTGTCCCATACCACTTTGAATCTTTTGAAAGAAATTTAAATTTAAAAACATTAATGTGCGTATGAATAAATCCATAAAACCATTTTCAAAACATGGAAATTAATTTGATGGAGTTATAAGAATAAACCTTTAAAACATTTAGAACGATATTTTCGTTAAAGAGTTTTTTACAAAATGAGAGACCCTAGAATACAAATAATTGGGGAATAACATTTAATAAGAACTTAATAATATCATGAGAATAAATTTATTCATGATATAATAAGCCAAAGTATAGTATATACACCATATAAGAGTGAATTGGTTCATATCAACAATGAAGTCTCAAGAGAAATGTAAATTGAGATTAAATCCCTTATAAAGAAGGTATCCTTGGATTGAGGATAAATCAATAACATAATTATCTCTGGAGAATATAAATACACCAAATATAAGTGGATATTATTTTTAAAACAATCATGGGTTATTCATATATATTCATAGAATGACATAATCAAGAAGTATATGTTTAACCCAAAAAATTGAAATTGGGTTAAGAAGTTTTCTTACAGAAATTCGACAGCTTAACGGCGTCACTTTAAAATTTAGAAAATAATTTTCTTAGAGTGAAAAGGATATCTCATCACTTGGATATAAAATTTACATCAATAAGTATATAAAAGAACATATACCAACATAATAATATGTAAATAAAATGAAAAAACAAAAGGAAGTCTTTCAAAAAGAGGAGGGTGAAAGATTCCCCTACCGATTTGGTAACTTACGAAACATACACCCCATCAAAGAAAGATCACAGAACGAATATGTAAATACCCATAAATTAAATTATATTACACAAAGAATAGCAATCATGGGTAGTTCATCCACCACCCAAAATGAAATAGTCTCTAATATATCATGAATCTCACGGGAATAAAAAGTGAGATGAAAAACCCTTACCACGTTGTAATCAATCGAGTCGTATGAGAAAAAGTTAATTACCACCAAATAAATCACAGAATAACATGAATATAAATAGAATCATGATAATATATATAAAATTTCAGTACACAGTACACCACATGCAATAAATAAGTGGTGAACAATAGAAGTCTTTTGGAATTTTAAAGTGAGATAAGAAATCCCTTACCTCGTGTCCAACTTCACTCGTATGTTCCTTATTCTTCCTGAAAAATAAACTTAAGTTAATTTTAAATTTCTTCATAATTTCTTTAATTTTTATTATTACGTTTATATCACTTATTACTTTTCAATAACAATTAGTTCATTATTTGAGTTCATATTGGACATTTTGTCGATGTTTGGAATTTGAGTTAAAAATGAACTTGTTATAATTACAATTTTTCCTTGTGATAGATTCTCCATTATCTCCAGAATGATGTTAATAATTTAAATATCATATATATCCTATATATCTAGTATATATATTTATTTATTTATTTATTTATTTATAATAGTACATAACATTTGTAGATAAGAAATTAAATGCACCGTTCATAGAGATGGTAAGCCGTATGTACGCATGAACGCGACTTTCATTTATATTTAATATTTAATGGAATAAAAACTTATTTATACATAGGTATATTATAATTCATGTATAATATCATAATATCATTAACTCCATCTTTATATGTTCCATGTATGTCCTGAACGAATCATATCACCTTGAGGGGGCGGTAGTTCGCACTTCCTCAAATGAAATTATCGTGTTTACACTTGTTGGAAAGGAATAAAGGTATGTTTGTAAAAAATCATACAAAATAATATAAAAAACAAAAACATAATTTATATCATATATAAATACAGTTCCATCATAGTGGCCACCATGAGAGGCAGTAGGAGATAATTGAACAATCATCGCTTCGTGAGGCGTTAGTCTTCCATCCACAAAAACAATATGTTCTTCCCCCATTAGATAGAGATGTCTGTAAGTGTAGTTAGAGTACATCTCATAAAAACATACTATAATATTTTGGATACTGGGGTTATTATAAAATAAAGGAATAAAAAGAGTTTATGGGGTTGGAGAAGTAAAATAAAATAAAATAACTTAAGAGAAGACATTACCTTTAAATAGGGTAACTCCCTTTGGTTTGAACCAAAAGGGTTTCTTAAAGTACTTTCTACATAAGGTAAGGCTTCTGGGATAAAGAGAGGTATATTGGGAGCTTATTGGAGTAGAGTGTGCATGAGCCAAAGGCTTTATATGTGTGACAAATGGGTTAAAAGTGAGGTCTTTATATAAGGGATATGAGGGGCTCTTTAGGAATGTTTGAAACAATTATATTATTATAAGCTCATATTCGGTTTCAAAAGGTCAAATATTCATTAAAATAAAATTTAAGATGACTCATAATCGAAATAAAATAATCCAATAAAAATTTTACAGGTTTTGGATATTTTTTTAATATTTATAATCTTATTTATTTAAATCATTAATTAATGAGGTAAATATTGCTTCATTATTGTGTCATAAATAATTTAATATATTTGATGTCCAAAAATTATAAAGAAAAATACTATGATTTTGGAATTCTTTTATGATTTGAAAATAATATTTATAGTCAAAAAGATAACTTATATTACCCCATGTAAAAATTTATTTACTAAAATATATTTCTTTATGTCATTTTTGTCTTTATTTTAAATTAATTAATATAAAGTGTCATTATTTTACTCATGTTGCTCCATGGGGTCCCATATTCGACCCAAGGATTACCATGGTTGGATATGTATCATCCAATATGATTAGAACACATGTTAGGGTAATTTGATATTATTATAATATTATATTTTACCCTTATTTATTATATTTACCCTTTAATCATGGTAAATAAAATATTTACTGAAGTAAATATTTAAAATGTCTAAAAATAAAAGTTACCTATTTACACAATTTGGATCGACTAATTCCAAATAAGGAATACATTTTTTAAATTCAAAACACAGAAGTGGCAGAAATTAATTTAAAATTAATTCCCGCTGTCAAAACAAATAGCGTGATTTTAAGAAATAATAACTATCAAAAGATTGACACTTGTTTATGTCCTATTTCAAAATTTTATAATTTCCAGTGACAAACATTAGATTAAATGGTAAAAATATATTCTAGTTACACTTTAAAACCAATTAAAAATATAATCTAACCATATAAATAAATTAGATAAAAACGCATATTTGAATTAAAAGACAGTATTTTTTACTATTCATTAAAAATAAATTTTATCCGAAAAAACCTAAATTTTATCAAAAGTAAATTTTGATATCCAGATTCAAAAGAAGAATTTTATTTTGTCAAATAAAACATATAAGAGTGAAAAAAACTAGATTTAAAGAGGTTTTTCTATTAAGCGGCATTAAATCGACCTTTTAAAGAAATTTATGCCTAAAATTAAGTTCATTCACATTTTAAGACTCTAACATTTATTGGACAATTGTAAAAACATTTAACAAACATATATAATAATATTTTAGTTAGTTCTATTCATTTCTGGCAGTACAATTTCATGGCATTAACTACCATTTAAAATAATAATATTATATTATTAGTGTGCAACATAAGATTTCAATGAAACTCATTGTTGCGTATCGGGTATGCCACCAAACATAGCATCCCCTTTAAAGTAAAATTAATTTTTAATTCACAAAAATTAATAAATATGAAAACTGTCTTATTCCTTATTTATTTGGGATGTTACAATATCGCTTCCAGATTTCTTCGGGTTTCTCACAATATTTTGACGCGCAATTTTTTGTTCAGAATCAAGATTCTCCCCATCACCACAAACGTTTTAGTGTTTTAATACACAACAAAAACATTTATGGAAATCTCAATAAAACCGTAATTCATAATGATTTGACATCCATTCGTATATTTCATAATTCAATCTATTCTATCTTTCATCTAATTTTTGGGAAATCTGATGTGGTTTTTATTTTTATGATTCCCCCAACACATGTTTTTTAAGGCTTTTTACCTTTAAGAAGTGTTTAACGAATCATTCTGACCACACCGCACATCAAATTGACAATTTTTTTACATGTACACATCAAAAATAACTCAGTGGTGTTTCCCATGAATCCACATCAATATGAGATTTTTTTTCTATGATTTTTACTATTCTGTGCACATTTTAGTGTTTTAAAACCCTTAAAACGTGTTTATAGCCATCACTGAAAAACTGTAATTCATAATGATGTGTTGTCAAATCCTATATTTAAAATTCCAATATATGGTCATTTCCCCTTGATTTCTGAGATATATGACATTGTTTTCCTAATTTTGACTCACCGAAACATGTTTTTATTGACTTTTGTACCTATAAGAAGTGTTTACCAAGTCATTCTGACCACACCGCATTCCTTATTTACATGTTTTCTAGACATACACATCAAAAATAACATAATATTAGTTTTCCAATGAGTCCATCTCAATCTGAGTACTTTTTCTATGGTTTTCATAGTTCCATGCATGTTTTACTGTTTTAAAACACTAAAAAGGCATTTACAACCTTCCATGGAAAAGCATATTTAATAATTTCAAGTCATTGGTTCCAACATTTCAAAATCCAATATATGTTCATTGTCCTATTATCTGGTTTTGACCCCTGAAAAATGTTTTTAAAGTCTTTTGTTCCTTTAAGAAGTGTCTACTAAGTCATTCCAACCACACCGCACATCTGATTAACATGTTGTCTATGTGTTAATGTCAAAAATAACTCAATGGTGTTTATCCCATTGTTCTACTTTGATATGAGGTCATTTTCTTTGATATTGATTGTTCCACGAACATTTTAGTTTTTCAAAAACCTAAAATACATCTATGGTCATCCCGAGAAAACCATAATTCGGAATGACATGGTTCTAGTTCCTATATTTTTCAATAAAATATATGGTCATTTTCCTCTAATTTTAGGGGAATCTGACATTTTTTTCCTAGTTTTGACCCCGAAACATTTTTTAAAGGATTTTGTACCTATAAGAAGTGTTTACCGAGTCATTTCAACCACATCACACGTCAGAATGATATTTTTTTCTATGTGTACCTATCAAAAATATTTCATCAGTGGTTTCACCATGATTCCACGTTAATGTGAGGTGGTTTTATATGGTTTTGACAATTCTATGCATGTTTTTGTGTTTTCAAACACTAAAAAACATTTACATCCATCCTAAGAAAACTGCAATTTAGAATTATGTGTCGTCAATTAATACATTTAAAAACTAAATCAATGGTCTTTGTCCTATTATAAAAGTTAAATTTGATGTCATTTTCCTTTTTTTGACCCCATAAAACTATATTTAAAGGATTTTATACCTTTAAGAAGTTTTTACTGAGTCATTTCGACTACATCGCATGTCGGATTGATGTACTGTTTGTGGGTACATGTAAAAAATAAATCATCAATGCTTTTACCATGATTCCACATCAATATGAGTTCATTTTCTTTGTTTTTCACTTTTCTACACATGTTTTAGTGTTTTAAAACACTAAAAACATTTTTATGACCATCCTAGGGAAATTATAATTTTGAATAATGTGCCTTCATTTCAAAAATTTCATATTTCAATAATTAGATTTTTTTTCCTCTAATTTTATGGAAATCAGATGTTGTTTGCCTACTTTTCAACCCCAAAACATGTTTTAAAGGATTTCATACCTTTAAGAACTATTTGTCATGTCATTCGAACCACACTGCATATCAGATAGATGTGTTGTCTATATATACACATCAAAAATAACTCAACAGTGGTTTTCTTATGATTCAACATCAGTCTGAGTTTTTTTCTATCATTTTGACTACTCTATGCATGTTTTAGTGTTTTCAAACACTAAAAACTCATTTACGACCATCTTGGGATAACAATAATTTAGAATGACAATTTGTTGGTTCCTACATTTCAAATTTCAGTCTATGGTCATTTTCAAATGATTTCATGTCAATCCAACTTCTTTTTCCTAATTTTGACACCAACCACATGTTTTTAAAGGCTTTTATACCTTTAATAAGTGTTTACTAAGTCATTTTTACCACATCACATATCAGATTGATGTGTTTTATATGTATACACATAAAACGTAACTCAGTGGTGGTATTCCCATGATTCCACAACAATGTGGGATCATTTTCTATTATTTTCACCATTTCACACACATTTTAGTGTTTTAAAACTCTAAAAATACATTGATGACCATCCTAGGAAAACTATAATTCATAATGAAAATTAGTTGGTTAATACAATTCAAATTTCAATATATGGAAATTTTCCTCTAATTTTAGGGATATTCGACATTATTTTATTGGTTTTGACCCCTCGATACATGTTTTTAAAGGATTTTGTACCATTTAGAAGTGTTTATCGAGTCATTCCGACCACACCGAATGTCAGATTAACTTTTTTTCTACACGTACACATAAAAAAGTTACGCATCGATGGATTTCCCACTATTCCATGTCAATCTGAGTCTGTTTTCTATGTTTTCACTGTTCCACACATGTTTTAGTTTTTTAAAAAACCAAAAACTCATTTATGGTCATCCTAGGAAAACCGTAACTCAAAATGTTTTTATGGTGGTTTCTATATTTCACAACTCTATCTATAGTATTTTTTCTCTAATTTCAGGGAAATATGACATCATTTAATTGATTTTGACCCTCTGACACACATTTTTAATGGTTATTGTACCTTCAAGAATAGTTTTCCACGTCAAAACCGAGCAAAAAAGATCAGATAGTTTTCAAACATCTGGATAATAATCAATAATTCAACGTGACATGTATGAATCAACCACACATCAATCTGGAACAAGATGTTGTTGGTGTGACTCAAAATGTGTGTTTTCTATATAAAAGTATCATTTTAGTTTTATTTATAGATGTTGTATATTTTCTTTGAAAATGTGTGAATGATCAATGGATTTTAGAATTTACCTTAGTGAGATGAGCTATAAGTCCAATAATTTTCTCAGGGATCATGCTAGTCATTTGATAAAATACAGAAACAAAATCAATTTCCATTGCTGACCACCAAAGATCATATCTTTACCCATATGAGTCTTATTCTTGAACTTTTTTTCATTCTTGCAATTTCTCTTTGCGATTCCTGATCAACGACACTACTAAAACCCAAATTTGGTGCACTAGTAAAGGACGGTGCTTCCCTACCAAAGACAACAGATTGAGTAGGCCCAAAAACCTATCCCTCATACACATCCAGGATACACCTTCCCTAAAACAATTCCAACCCCATCGTTAGGGGAAACCAAGGATGACTGTGAATGGTTCGCATCCAAGACTTCTATAATTTTACCCTATTAATTCAAAAAATATTAACAATTATTTTTTAAAATATTGGAACATCATAATTTTATATAATTTATAAATTTTTCATTACTATTTATTGTTATTTTATTACTATAAAAACATTATAATGAAAATTATATTATAAGAACAAAAAATACTTAAACATAATTAATTAGAGCTGACTATATACATAAAATGATTCTAAATTAGCTTTGTTTGTTCCACGTAGTTGTCCCTATTTAATTGGGTTTAAGAATTGTTAGCTGTTATAATATATTTTTCATCATTATGTTTTTTATAGTAATGAAATTATATTAAATGGTAATGAAAAGTACATACTCCAACATCTTTGTTAGGACCATTTACAAAACAACTGTCATGTTTCCTTTGTACTTTAAACCACATATTTTTTAGCCAATAGAGTGACCTCATTCATTATCCTTTATAAAAAATATAAACATTTTAGAAAAAACCTTGAGCTATAAAAAATGATAAAAATAATAATGAATAAAATAAAATCAAAATTTTCTCTTTTACTCGAAAAACTATGAGACCTAGTGATGTGACAAATGACTTTCTTCTCATGATTCAACGTATTTTTTAGATAATTACATCAAAAATTAGAAATATTAATAAAAATTATAATATTATTGTGTTTATGTTGTTAAGGTACTATAAAATATACAATTACCTCATGAGATGCAACTATGTTGATATTGACAAAGAGCTTCCAATGTTCACAAGAAATGCCTTTACACACTTTCTCATACATCTATTGTGAGCCCAGATAAATGTTATTAAACTCATTCCGTAATATCCATGTAAAATCTCTTCATTTCTTACCCGAGTATTTCAAATTCCATTTGCATGAAATAGAGTTAGGGACATCAAAATGAAAAAACTTTGTGAAATGAAAACCATAAAACTTTATAACAATATTTCAAAATTTTACACATGTCTTTTAAATTAGTTATCAAGGAATATGAAATTAACATCAACCTTACTTGAGTATCAAAGACCTCATTTTAACAAGTTATAGGAATATGCCTCCAATATTTAAAATTAATGAGAAATCTCTCCATCTAGCAAGAAAGCGGCCAAAAAATCTGCCCATAGATTCTGACAACATCACTGACAGGCACCCTAAAATCATCGAATAGAATAATAATCATGAAGTCCTTCAGGTCCCATATATCTTCCATGTATATATTTGTATCCATTCAATGGTTATCTTTATCTATTTGGAAAATACATTAAATAATTAATAAAAAATATTGTTTTTTTCGAAAAATGACAAACATACCAGTAATGGTAACTCGCCAATATCACCTATATGGAGGGCTGGACAAAGACTCCATCACTAGAAGTGAATTAGGCGGTGTGATACAAATGAAATCTGTTCAAACAAATATCCCTTTAGTAGTCATGTGGAAAATGAAATAACTAAGACCAAAGACAATAATGGTAGTGGTGGCGTGCTCCGAGATGTTGATCGGCTAGGTTCTTAAAATTTTGTTGTTCTCAAAATTCTTACAATTCAAAGGGTTAAGGTATATTAAATGTTTAAAAATTTAAAAACTAAAATATTTTTACATAAATAAAAAGAAATGTAGGGAAATGTATACATGTATGAAACACTTATCAATAACAAATTGTAATATATTTTAATTAGCAATTTAAACATTCAATTATCTTCATCTTCAGTAGCTTCATTTTTATCAACTTCCATTAGGAAGAGTCCTTAATTTTTACACTCTTAGACAAGTTCTACTATATTGATATTGTCAGGAAAAAATTGTTCATTGTTTTGTGGTTGGTGAGGATCATTGTCACAAATCACCAATTGATCTTCATCACACATATCAACCAATTCTCTATGATTTAAGTGTAAAAAAACACTCCGAATTTCATGTATTTAATAATCCACATTATAAACCATCTTCACTTGTGATTCCAAGATAAATGAATCATGCTTTTCAGGATCAATGGTATGGATAAAGTGATTGAATTTTATAGAAGTAAAATATAATAAATCTTTCATTAAACCTCTATCAATGCTAACCCACTTTCATTTGAAGAAGAAAACTAAGAACTATCCATGATAGATTAATTCATTTATATCATTCAACTTCCAAATGAATCTCACTTTTTCTAGCGTAAATACCACATTGTTTGGAGTTTTCAAGCCCTCTTCAGGATAAATTATTTGAAAACTGAAGCCAGGAATATTGTAGGCATCCAATCTCTTAGCCAGTCTTAGAGGACCTCAATCCAAAACTTCAAATAATTTGATATTTAAGATTGACTCTCAACATTCATTATCTAGAAAAAATATAGAAGGTATATTTTTTACAAAGAAAACATAAATACATGTCAATAATATGAATATGACTATATACTTACATGATGGGTGAACCATTCAACAATATCCTTCTTAACAGATTTGGTTAATTCCAACACATTTCAAGCTCAACCCCTTCTTCCCCACCTTTATTTTCAGTAATAATTCTTGAATAAATGGATTTACAATAACTCTATTGAGTAGAATATATCTATGTTCTTGTATCAACTCCAATTATATCAGGGTAAAATTTTACCCCTTTCCAATTGGTCATCTAATAATTAGAAATACTGATGAAGGATTTTCAGACTGAGAATTGGTAGAGATGTCATCCACACATCCAGTATGATTTAATCTAGTCTCAATCCCATCAAAATACCTAGAACATAAGGTCAATCACTCTTCATCTATGTAACCTTCAGTAATAGATCCCTGTAGTTGAGATTTATTCATTGCATATGATTTCAAATGACCTAAGTACCTGATTAAAAAAAGAAGAAACATATTCAAAAAAACTATGCAATGATTTGATAAAATATAATTCACCAATGAAAATAAAAATAATATCAATATACCTCTCAATGAGATTCATCCCTCAATAGTGTATGATTCCACCAAGTTTATCTTCATCAACCAAATGAATAGCCAGATTAATCATGAATGTGAAGAATGGGGGGGATAAGATATCTTAATGAAAAAATGTCAAAACAATTATTTCTTGTATTTTATCAAGCTCAGTGGTTATTACAGTTTTCCACAAAGATCTATGAAAAATGTACAAAACTCAACTAGAACCACATTTACCTTTTCAACTAATTAATTATGCAATGATAATGAAAATAACCAAACCATCAAAAAATGTGAGTCAATAATTTTTAATCCATGTAAATTTTAATGTTATAAGTCAACTCACCCTGATATGTTTCCTAAATATCCATCTAACACTTTTATATTCATTAATATTTGAAGTTATATATCGTTATCCTAATTTTTCTTTGTAAAAATAGCCAAAGGATACTTTCCATTCTAATTATCCCACAAACCATTCTTTATATTAATTAACTCCTAATAATTACGAGCATTAAGGAGACCCTTTGATTTACTCTCCTCATTAAGAAATGAAAAAATTACACGGTCAAAAATGTTCTTCTCAATATGCATTACGTCAAGACCACGAAATATCAAATTAATCTCTTAATAAAGAAGTTTAAAAAATATATTCTTTTTCTTCCATTATTTGTTTTCAGCTACTTCAAATATTTTACCTCATACCCTTTCTCGCATCTTTATATTAGTGTCATTATCCAAAATCTTTAGCAACATTCATTAATTATCCCAAAATTTATAAACCAGATAACACCTTCAGTGACATTCTCATTTCAATATCTCCATTGAGTCATGTCTTGTTAAACATTAATTTATGATAAGTATCAAAAAATCAATGATGACACATAAAATTCCATTTTCTACTATGATGTAATCGTTGAGGTTCAAAATGAAAATTATAAACTAAATAAACCAAACCGGTATGAGTGTTCTAACTAGATAATTTTCTTAGTCCATGAAAGTCACTAATTGTCCACAAGAAATTTTCATTCATTTTGAATTGTTTTCTTTTTTAAGCATTATATGTTTCCATGCCATCATCCAATAATTCTCCTAATTCTTTTATTAAAGCTTAAAGGTATACATCAATGCCATTTCTGGATATTTTATTTCCATGAATAATAATTGAAATAATTAAATAATTATTCTTCATACACATTCCTGGAGGTATATTATAGGGGATCAAAAAAATATCAAAATGATATAATTATTACATAAATTATAAAAAGGGTTAAAACCATCAGAAGCCAATCTCAAACGTGAATTCCCAGGATCCAAAGAAATATATAGATATATAGAATAAAACATCTTCCATGATGTTGAATCTTTTGGATGTCTCATCAAGCTATCATTACTCTCTTGAGCATTCCACTTCTTGTCATATATAGTCTTAGATGACATGAATAATATTTGCAAGTCTGGTTTCATAGGAAACTAAATAAGTACCTTCGAACGAGTTTTCTTCTTTTGTTTCTTCATGGGGTTTCATGAATTTATGTTGTCATTTTTGTTCATTGACTTATATTTTCTTGTATGAAATATTGTAAATTCTTCTTTATCAGACTCTTCTCCCCTATAAAGCATGAAATCATTAGGGAATTCATGTATCTTTTTATAATAAAGATCATGTTTGTGGTTGAATTTATTCATCTCGTAGAATGATGTAGGGGTATTAGTTTCCCTAAATGCATCATGATGTAACTCTAAAATCACAGAATTTTATTTTTCAATAATTACACAAAGACACTTCATATGAAAGAACTTAAGTAGAAAATAAAACATCGAATACTTAGCACAACATTTATATAGTTCTTGTTTTCTATCTTCAAATAATTCATAAAACTAATTTTTTTGATCACTAATGTTCTGAGAAAGATTACCTTGCTCAGGATCCTTCAGTTGATCTAATAAAATCTTTGAAATTTTATTCTATAAAACCAAATGTGTCATTTGAAAAATTTTGAACTGAATTCTCCTCTATTAGGTCACTTTTTTTCATTGACAGTATTATCATTATTTTGACTTTCCATAAAATTTGATTCACCATGCCAAATCCAACATACATATCGAGCATAAAACTATTCCTATATCAAATTCCCATATACTTTTTTTCTATTCAATCATCACTTGAATTTATAATCTGGACGCAAATATTTTTATTCTACTATCAACTTATTAGTTTTTAATTTCATAATCTAAAAATTCTTCAAAACCCTTGGCATACTGAATAGTGTTTTGAGGTAAATTAATCTAAATTGTATCCATATGTATTAGATTTTTACTATTCTTCCTATACATTTAAATATAAAGATACATATGGTTATCAAACATGTAAAGTCAAAATTAAGCACCACCCTAATTCATAGTTGACTAGGGAAGGGTCTTGATTTAACATAGCACAAATTCAACATCAAAAGGACTCAATTCAATATAAAAATATCTATAACTTTTCTAATTTGAATATTATCACTTATTATTTTATATTAAAGAAACATGGTTGTATCTATAGCTTGATGTTACTTAAATAGTTATGAGAATCAATATTTTTAGTATTTGAAAATAAGAACTAAACACTATGATATCTTTTGACATATTCACTTTTTGTCGAGTTGGAAAATTCTTGCATTCATTAATTAGAAAATATATTCATGGTAAAGGTAAATTCAGTTAAAAATAAAGGATAAAACCCAAAGAATCACCAAGATTATAAACATTACACTGATAAAAATATTGCGGTGGTTTGATGAAACCACCACTATGTTATAATTTTTTTTAAATATGATTTATTTAGTGTCAATTTTAAAAACCTTCACCAAGACATGTTTTTTATTGTGATAGATATGGTTTGTGAAAGTGTTTATGTATTTTTGGTCACTTAATGAATTGGATATGAACCCGTATGATATTTTGTATATGATTATAAATGTAGGTCCTCTATAAGACATTTAAAATAACCATCCACTATTTCAATAAAATTAATAAATTCCTTATAAAATAATTCATGGTATTATTCAAAACAAATCGTGATATTAACAAAAAAAATTTATATATCCCGTTAAATAATTTTTAACTTATAAAAACGCCAATTAACATTGATATTAATCCAATCTATTGTTGATAACACCTCATAACAATAAAATTAATAAACAACCCATAACCATTATTGATATTAACAAACACTCAAAACATTAATATTAATCAAAAAATCCAGATATTTGGGAAAACATTAAAACAATTCAACTCAATATTTTAACACCCCATCAATAATTTATCATAAAAAATTAATTATTTCATAATAATATTACATTTATTCAAGAACCTTATGTGCATAATTTTTTAAAAAATTGGATTAGTGCATTTGTAATGAAAAACCACAATTTTTCACATTAAAAACAAGTAAAATAATTGTATTAATATCACCATTTCATCCTCAATAATAAACACAATTTAATCATCAAGAAATACATAATTAAACTAATGCAATCAACCATGGTTATGGAATCGAAATAGGTCTATTGAACTACCTACAAGAGATGTTGAGTCCAACGAAACTTTTTGTTATTCCACTCCGAGAAATAATGTAATGTATTTAGTTGGTATTTTTGAATTCTAAAAATAAAATACATCCATTGAACATGAATGAAAACAAGATAACTTAACTTGTCTATGATTATATTTAAAAAAAATGATCAATAACAAATGATGATAGAGATAAATCGAAAGGGGGTAGAACCTGGTCATTAGGGACGGTGAGGGTAGTGAGGGGGTGAGAGGCGAGAGGATGAGGGCATGGGGGAGTAGGCAAGGGTGAAGTGGGGTGGTGAGGAGGGAGGTTAGGGGATGCAAGGGGGTGTAAGGGACGACAATGTGGTAATGACACTACTAGAATATTGGGCTTTGAATCCCCCTAACACTAGCGACCGCCAAAGTTGGTCACTGCCCTTTGTAAAAAAAATTAAGGTCTTCGCCCCCCCCCCCCCCCCATCGCCGCCCACCCCGCGCATCGTCCCCCGCCGCCCTTCCTCGCCCTCCGGGCATCGTATACCTCCGCCCTTCCTCACCCTCTGGGCATCGTACCCTGCCGCCCTGCCTCACCCTCCGTGTGTCGTCCCCGACCGTCCTCGTTTCCACCCTCCGCCCGCGTTGGACTCCTCCCACCAATGTTCCTCGGCCCTCCTGCTCTAACCGCCCTCCAGCCATCCTTCGCTCCCCTCCGGCGTCCCTCCGGCCTCCGGCCTCCTCCCCCTCCATCTCCTACCCCTCGGCCCTCCGTCCTCCACCCTCGGACCTCTGCCCTCGGCCCTCCGCCGCCTCCCCCCCCCCACCCCGGACAGCCCCCGCACCCCGGACAGCCCCAGCACCCCGAACAGCCCCCCCCCCCCCTCCCCCCCAGCACCCCGGACAGCCCCCTCACCTCGGACATCCTCCCCGCACCCCGGACATCCCCAGCACCTCGAACAGCCTCCCCGCACCCCGGGCATCCCCCTCGCACTCCAGACAGACCCCCCCCCCCCCCCCCCCCCCCGCACCCCGGACACCCCCCCCCCCCTTACTTCCCATCCCCCATCCCCTAACTGCCTCCTCTCCTCCGAATCCCCACCACCGCCGTCGCCCGGCCCCTCACTCTCCGCACTGCCTTTGGCTCCGGCTCCCCTTCACTTCCTCTCCTCTCCCTCACAGCACCACCTTTGGCTCCCCTTTCTTCCAGTATTGTAGCGCAATCAGGTATGACATGGGCTTTCACTTACATTATTATTTTATCAATGGTTAATAAACAAATGATTAGTATTTATTTTAATTATAGTTGATTTGAAAATTGGAAATGTAATAAGTATTGTGTAAATTTTTGTTATACAGATATTATTATGGATAAGAGTTGGATTGATCTTCCAAATCGAATGTCTAGAGATTATTTTAATGGCATTATGCAGTTTATTGACTTCACCAGAGGATTTTAAAGAGACTATATTAGTTTTCCATGTAGAAAATGTGCTAACAGATATCAATTCACACAAGATACTGTGAGGGAGCACCTATTATTTAATTGATTTCTGAAAAATTATAAGATTTGGACTCATCATGGAGAAGAATATGTTCATTGTCGAAATACGGATGCAGCTTAGATGGATGTTGATGCAAGGATGAATGATCCAATGCATGAAATGCTTACTGAAATGGTACGTGGGTTTGATCCTGAAGGCATTGACATCCAGAATCTTGAGACCAGTGAGATAAATCTTCGCTCTGGTGAAGATCGTGATTCAAGGAGGTTTTATGAAGCACTTGATGATGCAAAAACATAATTATATCCTAGATGTACATCTTACAATAAACTGTCGTTTATCGTGGAGTTGTTTCATTTGAAGACTTTGTATAATTGGCCAGACACATCATTCGACATGCTTTTAGTGTTATTGAAAAAGGTTCTTCCTGTCAACGCTAAGATTCCCGAGTTGTATTACCATGCTCGTAAGCTGACAGAGAACCTAGGTTTTACATATGAGACCATAGATTCATGTGCAAACAACTTTATGTTTTTTAGAAGGGAAACTACCCATTTGGATATTTGTACAGTTTGTGGTGATTCAAGGTGGAAAGAGAACAGGGGAAATCAGACTCATCAATGTCATATTGCGATATAGGGGAAACCGATTTCCATAAAGAAAATGCGTTAATTTCCCCTTAAACCGAGGTTGTAAAGATTTTTTTTGTCATCTAAAGTTTCTAATTTAATGAGATGGCATGCATAAAGAGTTTATGAAAGTGATATGTTAACCCACCCGGCATACTCTCATGAATGGAAGGATTTTGATAAGAGACATCCCGACTTTGCTAAAGATGTCTGTAATGTCCGATTGGGATTGGCAGCAGATGGTTTCAATCCATTCAAGTCTATGGTTGGTGCAACTCATAGCACATGGACTGTGGTGTTGGTTCCATATAATCTTCCTCTGTGGCTTTGTATGAAGAAACAATTTATATTACTTTCCACTCTTATCGATGAACCTAAAAGTCAGGGGGATAAGATTGATGTTTAACTTCAGCCATTGATTGATGAGTTGAATGAATTTTGGGGCGATGGTGTGATGACTTACGACAGTGAAATGAATGAAATGTTCAAACTGCAGGTTGCTTTATTGTGGAGAATCAATGACTTCCCAGCTTATGAAAATTTATCAGGATGGAGTACGAAAGGGGAATTTTCTTGCCCTTGTTGCAACAAAAGTAAAAAAATCTGTATGGCTTAAGCATTCCAAAAAAATGGGCATACATGGGTCACATATGTTTTCTCCCCCCTTAGCAAAGGTTCAGAAAGGACAGAGTGGAATTTGATGGTTCTAGAGAGATCATCCCTGCACCAAACATCATGACAGGAGTCGAAATGTCATCGCAGATTGAGGAATAAAACATCCGCATGGTATATGAAATTCAGGATTTGGTGGATCCTCTGGTATGTAATATTCGAGCTGCGGGTAGGCAGTGCAGTCACAATTGGAAAAAGAAAAGTATTTTTTATAGTCTTCCGTATTGGAAAACTAACATGATGAGGCATAATTTGGATGTCATGCACATTGAAAAAAAAAATTTGATAACATATTGTGGACCATTTTAGGTGTCAGTGGAAAATCAAAGGACCATGTTAATGCACGTCGTGATTTGGAAGAAATGGGTTTAAGGAAATAGTTGCATTTACAGTTAGCTGAGGGAAACAAGGCATATTTGCCTACTGCACAGTATACAATGACTACAAAGGAGAAAGAGACATTTATTTCCATTTTGAAGATGCTCAAGGTGCCTGATGGTTACTCTTCTAATATTTCAAAGTCTGTGAATTTGACGAGTAGGACATTGCAAGGGTTGAAAATTCATGACAATCAAATAATACTTCAGCAGTTGATTCCAATCGCAATTTGTGATTTTTTATCCCCCAATGTTGTTCAGCCGTTGATTGAGATGAGTAATTTTTTTAGACATCTTTGTTTAAGAAATCAACGAATGAGTGATTTAAAAAGTTGAAAGGACCAAATTATACTTACGCTTTGTCACTTTGAGAAACTATTTCCCCCCTCATTTTTTGAGGTTATGGTCCACTTGACAGTGCACTTAACTGATGAAGTAATGGATGCTGGTCCAGTTCAATTCAAGTGGATGTATCATATTGAGCGGTATTTGAGTACATTGAAATGATTTGTACACAACAGAGCTCGTCCAGAGGCATCAATAGCCAATGGTTATTTGATGGATGAGTGTACTACTTTTTTTGCAGAATATCTTACGGATGTTGAAACAAAATTAGATAATCCCTCTCGTATTTAGGATGGTCCGGTTGGAGAAGGAACCACATATGATATGGAAAATATCGAGTGGATACAAGTGCATCGATATATCTTGTTCAATACTCCATCAGTTGCACCATTAATGCAGTAAGTATCTTATCACTTTTATTGTTTAAGTTTTACATGTTTTTTTGCATAAGTTGATCATTTAATCATCGCGTTATCATCTACAGGAAACACATTAATGAGATAAAAGAAGAGATATATCATGCGACTGAGTTGCAAATTCAATAGTCTCATTATGCGTCATTTTATGATTGGTTCAAGGATTATGTACGTATAAATTGATTTTCATAATGATTGAAGTATTATAATAATTTCATTCTTTATATATCATTATTGAATTCTTTGAATTATTTAGGTTCATAATATGTGGGAGTTAGGGGACCCCATTCTAACTGAAGAATTTATCCAACTGGCCTAGGGTCCATCTATAACGGCTCGTCGTAATAAATCTATAGATGCTAATGGTTTTTGATTTCGCATTAAAGATGTTGACGAAAAACAAGAAACAGAAAACAGTGGCATCGGTTGTCCATTTGTCGATTCTGGTTGTTACTATGGTAAATTGATAGACATCATTGAAGTTGTATACACACATGGGTTGAAGTACATATTGTTAAAGTGTAATTGGGTTGATCCAGTGTGTGGATGCAAAGTCGATCAATATCAGTTTTCATTGGTGAATTTTAACTATATGTTATATAGAAACGAACGAGTTGATAATGAACCTTTCATTTTGACATCACAAGAGGAACAAGTATTCTTCGTTAATTTGCCTTCGAATCCAAGTTGTCAAGTTGTTGTCAAAATGTCTCGGCGAGGAGTGTTTGTATTTGAACAAGATGAACCTGAGACTATTCCTTTTGTTTCCCAACAGCTTGATCAACATACCGTAGTTCAACGTGAAGAAGATATTTATTGGGTCAGAGCGGCTGTTGAAGGAGAAATGGTCAATTTTCATGCTTAATGAAAGGTATAATTGTTTTCCCGCTATTCAGCCTAAGATATCATAAATTATCTAAACATTTTATAAATCCTTGTAAGTTTTAATCCTCACTTTTGGAAGTTTATTCAGTTATAAATATTTAGGGTGATTTAACTAATGTTATATTGATGTTATTGTCGGTGTATCTTCCCATTTAAGTATTCTTCCTTTGTTTCATGTGCTGCATGAATTTTTATTAATTCAATTTGAAATATGGTTATGCATTGATTGGTTTTGTACATAATTTGTATATCTGTTTTGTGAACATTATGATTTTTTAAAATTCATTCACAACTAATTCGGAGATGGTCGAATTCAGAAAAAACGTGCTCCGAATGACCTAAAACCACATGAAAATATTAGGAATATTATTCGTGACGTGTTGTAGTAGACGACATGCCCATCGGACGTGCGGTGCGCGCGGTATGGTTGATTGTGTCATTTTCAGCTGCTTGACGTGCGCTAAAATGGCGCGTTGGGGGGTCAAAACCACCTGAACGACCTCAAAATTCCATGAAACCATAAGAAAACAGTCGTTGTGTGATTTTTGAAATGCTCGGGCAGACAGTACGTCAATCAGAGGTGTTGTTTGACAACAGTGACCGGAAACGAGTTTCCAGTGTCATAAAACACCAGAAACGGCGTGAGACAGTCGAATTCGGATAAAATGTGCTCCGAATGACCTGAAACCACACGAAAACATTATTAATATTATTCGTGACATGTAGGAGGAGATGAAACACCCATCAGACGTGCGGTACGCACGGTACGGCCGATTGTGTCGTTTTCAGCAGCTCGGCGTGCGCTAAAATGACGTGTTGGGGGGTCAAAACCACCCGAATGACCTCGGAATGGAATTAAACCGTACTAAAACAGCTGTTGTGTGATTTTTGAAATGTTCGGGCAGACGACATGTCATTCGGAGGTGTCGTTTCACCGCGGTGACCGGAAAGGTGTTTCTAGTGTCACAAAACACCAGAAACGGAGTGAGATGGTCGAATTCAGATCAAACGTGCTATGAATGACCTGAAACCACATGAAAACATTAGTAATATTATTCGTGATGTGTAGGAGGAGACGACACGCCCATCGGATGTGCGGTGCGCGCGGTACGACCGATTGTGTTGTTTTCAGCAGCTCGGCAAGCGCTAAAATGGCGCGGTGGGGGGTCAAAACCACCCGAACGACCTCGGAATTCCATGAAACCGTACGACAACAGCTGTTGTGTGGTTTTTGAAATGATCGGGCAGACAACATGTTAATCAGAGGTGTCGTTTTTCTGCAGTGACTAGAAACGTATTTCCGGTGTCATAAAACACCAAAAGAGGCGTGAGACGGTCGAATTCGGAGAAAACGTGCTCCAAATGACCTGAAACCACACAAAAACATTAGAAATATTATTCTTGATGTGTAGGAGGAGACGACATGGCCATCGGACGTGCGCTGCGAGCGATACGGCCGATTGTGTCATTTTCAGCAGCTCGGCGCGCGCTAAAATGGCGTGTTGGGGGGACAAACCACCCGAACAACCTCAGAATGCGATGAAACCGTACTACAACAGCCGTTGTGTAATTTTTGAAATTTTGGGCAGACGACATGTCAATCAGAGGTGTCGTTTGACCGAGGTGACCAGAAACGCATTTCTGGTGTCATAAAACACCAGTAATAGTGTGAGACGGTCTTATTTGGAGCAAACGTGCTCCGAAAGACCTGAAACCACACGAAAACATTAGGAATATTATTCGTGATGTGTAGGAGGAGACGAAATGCCCATCGGACATGCGATGCGTGCGGTACGGCCGATTGTGTCGTTTTCAGCAGTTTGGCATGCGCTAAAATGGCACGTTGGGTGGTCAAAACCACCCGAACAACCTCGAAATGCCATGAAACCGTATAAAAATAGCCGTTTTGTGATTTTTGAAATGGTCAGGTAGACGGCACATCAATCAGAGGAGTCGTTTGACCGCGGTGACCGGAAACGTGTTTCTGGGGTCATAAAACACCAGAAACGGCGTGGGACAGTCGAATTCGGAGCAAACGTGCTCCAAATGACCTGAAACCACACGAAAACATTAGGAATATTATTCGTGACATGTAGGAGGAGACGGCAGGCCCATCGGACGTGTAGTGCGCACGGTACGGCAGATTGTGTCGTTTTCAGCATCTCGATGCGCGCTAAAATGGCGCGTTGGGGGGTCAAAATCACTTGAACAACCTCAGAATGCCATGAAACCGTATGAAAACAGTTGTTGTATGATTTTTGAGATGGTCGGGTAGACAGAACGTCAATCGGAGGTTTCGTTTGACCGTGGTGATCGGACACGCGTTTCTGGTGTCATAAAACACCAAAAACGGCGTGAGACGGTCGAATTCGGAGCAAACGTGCTCCGAAAGACCTGAAACCACACGAAAACATTAGGAATATTATTTTTGACGTGTAGGAGGAGAAGGCACGCCCATTGGACGTGCGGCGCACGCGGTACGACCGATTGTGTCGTTTTCAGCAGCTCAACGCACGCTAAAATGGCGTGTTGGGGGGTCAAAACCACCAGAACGACCTCGGAATACCATTAAACCGTACGACAATAGCTGTTGTGTGATTTTTGAAATGGTCGGGTATACGGCACGTCAATAGGAGGTTTCATTTGACCGCGGTAACTGGAAACGTGTCTCCGGTGTCATAAAACACCAGAAACTGCATGAGACCGTCGAATTCGGAGAAAACGTGCTCCGAATTACCTGAAACCACACGAAAACATTAGGAATATTATTCGTGACATGTAGGAGGAGACGACATGCCCATCGGACGTGCGGTGCGTGCGATACAGCCGATTGTGTCATTTTCAGCAGCTCGGCGCGCGCTAAAATGGCGCGTTGGGGGGTCAAAACCACCCGAAAGACCTCGGAATGCCATGAAACCGTACAACAACAGTATCTGTGTTCTTTTTGAAATGGTCGGGCAGAAGGCACGTCAATTGCAGCTGTCTTTTGACCACAGTGACCGGAAACGCGTTTCTGGTGTCATAAAACACCAGAAACAGTGTGAGACGGTCGAATTTGAAGAAAACATGCTCCGAATGACCCAAAACCACACTAAAACATTAGGAATATTATTCGTGAAGTGTAGGAGGAGATGAAACACTCATCGGACGTGTGTTGCACGCGGTACAGCCGATTGTGTCATTTTCAACAGCTCGGCGCGCGCTAAAATGGCGCGTTGTGGGGTCAAAACCACCCGAACGACATCGGAATGGCATGAAACCGTACAAAGATAGTCGTTGTGTGATTTCTGAAATGGTCGATCAGATGGCACGTCATTCGGTGCAAAAGTGCTCCGAATGAACTGAAACCACATGAAAACATTGGTAATATTATTCGTAATGTGTACGAGGCGACGGCACGCCCATCGGATGTGCGGTTCGAACGGTACAGCCAATTGTGTAGTTTTCAGCAGCTCGGCCCGTGCTAAAATGGCACGTTGGGGGGTCAAAACCTCCTGAACGACCTCGTAATTCCATTAAACCATACGAAAATAGCCGTTGTGTGATTTGTGAAATGGTCAGGTAGACGACACGTCAATCGGAGGTGTCGTTTAACAGCGGTGACCGGAAACGTGTTTCTGGTGTCATAAAACACCAGAAGCGGCGTGAGATTGTCGAATTAGGAGCAAACGTGCTTCGAATGACTTGAAACCACACGAAAACATTAGGAATATTATTAGGGACGTGTATGAGGAGATAGAATGCCCATCGGACATGTGGTGCGCGCGGTACGGCAGATTGTGTCGTTTTCAGCAGCTCGACGCGTGCTAAAACGTCGCATTGGGGGGGTCAAAACCACCCGAACGACCTCGGAATTCCATGAAACCGTATAAAAACAGCCGTTTTGTGATTTTTGAAATGTTTGGGCAGACGACATGTCAATCGGAGGTGTCGTTTGACCGCAGTGACCGGAAACGAGTTTTTGGTGTCATAAAACACCAGTAACTGCGTGAGACGGTCGAATTCGGAGAAAACATGCTTCGAATGACCTGAAACCACACGAAACATTAGTAATATTATTCGTGACGTGTAGGAGGAGACGACACGCCCATCGGACATGCGGTGCACGCGGGACGGCCGATTGTGTCATTCTCAGCAGCACGGCGAGCGCTAAAATGGCGCGTTGGGGGGTCAAAACCACCCGAACGACCTCGGAATGACATGAAACCGTATGAAAAAATAAATTATGTGATTTTTGAAATGTTTGGGTAGACGTTACGTCAATCGAAGGTGTTGTTTGACCTAGGTGACCAAAAACACGTTTCCGGTGTCATAAAACACCAGAAACGGCGTGAGATGGTCGAATTCGGAGAAAACGTGCTCTGAATGACCTGAAACCACACGAAAACATTTGGAATATTATTCGTGACGTGTAGGAGGAGACGGAATGCCCATCAGACATGTGGTTCGTGTGGTACAACCGATTGTGTCGTTTTCAGCAACTCTGTGCGCGGTAAAATGGACTGTTGGGGGGTCAAAACCACATGAACGACCTCTGAATGACATTAAAACCTAACGACAATAGCCGTTGTGTGTTTTTTGAAATTTTTGGGTAGACGGCACGTCAATCGGAGGTTTCGTTTGACCGCGGTGACTGGAAACGCGTTTCTGGTGTCATAAAACACAAAAAATGGCGTGAGACAGTCGAATTCGGAGCAACTGTGCTCCGAATGACCTGAAACCACACGAAAATATTAGGAATATTATTCTTGATGTGTATTAGGAGACAACACACCCATTGGACATGCGGTGCGCGCGGTATGGCCGATTGTGTCGTTTTCAGCAGCTCGGCACACGCTAAAATGGCACGTTGGGGGGTCAAACCCACCCGAACGACCTCGTAATGCAATGAAACATTACGAAAACATCCGTTATGTGATTTTTGAAATTGTTGTGTAGACGGAACATCAATCAGAGGTGTCGTTTGACCGCGGTGACTGGAAACGCATTTCCGGTGTCATAAAACACCAGTAACGGCGTGAGACGGTCGAATTCGGAGCAAACGTGCTCCGAATGACCTGAAACCACACGAAAACATTATTAATATTATTTGTGATGTGTAGGAGGAGATGGAACACCCATCGGACGTGTGGTGCATGTGGTACGGCCGATTGTGTCGTTTTCACCAGCTCAGGGCGCGCTAAAATGGCGTGTTGGGGGGTCAAAACCACCAGAACGACCTCAGAATGCCATGAAGCCATATGAAAATATCCATTGTGTGATTTTTGAAATGTTCAGGTAGACGACACGTCAATCGGAGGTGTTGTTTGACCGCGGTGACCGGAAACGCGTTTCCGGTGCCATAAAACACCTGAAACGGCGTGAGACGGTCGAATTCGGAGCAAACGTGCTCCGAATGACCTGAATCCACACTAAAATAATAGGAATATTATTATTGACATGTAAGAGGAGACAGCACGCCCATAGGATGTGCGGTGCGCACAGTATGACCAATTGTGTCGTTTTCAGCAGCTCGGTGCCCGCTAAAATGGCGCGTTGGGGGGTCAAAACCACCCGAACGACCTCGTAATTCCATGAAACTGTACGAAAAAAGACTTTGTGTGATTTTTGAAATGGTCGGGCAGACGGCACGTCAATCGGAGGTGTCGTTTGACCGCGGTTACTGGAAACGTGTTTCCGGTGTCGTAAAACACCAAAAACAGCGTGAGACGGTCGAATTTGGAGAAAATGTGCTCTGAATGACTTGAAACCACACGAAAAAATTAGTAATATTATTTTTGATTTCTAGGAGGAGATAGAACACCCATCGGACGTGCGGTACGTGCGGTACGGCCGATAGCGTCATTCTCAGTAGCTCGTCGCGCGCTAAAATGGCACGTTGGGGGGCTCAAAACCACCCGAACGGCCTCAGAATGCCATGAAACCATACGAGAACAGATTTTGTGTGATTTGGGAAATGTTCGGGTAGACAAAACCTAAATCAGAGGTGTCGTTTGATCGTGGTGACCAGAAACACATTTCTGGTGTCATAAAACACCAGAAACGGCGTGAGACGGTCGACTTCGGAGAGAACATGCTCTGAATGACTTGAAACCACAAGAAAACATTAAGAATATTATGCATGATGTGTAGGAGGAGACAGAAGGCCCATCGGACTTGCGGTGCATGCGGTACGGTCGATTGTGTTGTTTTAAGAAGCTCGGCACGCGCTAAAATGGCGCGTTGGGGGTCAAAACCACTCGAACGACCTCGGAATGCCATGAAACCGTACGACAGTAGCCATTGTGTGATTTTTGAAATGGTCAGGTAGACGACACATCAATCGAAGCTGTCGTTTGACCTCGGTGACCGAAAACGCGTTTCCGCTGTCATAAAACACCAGAAAAGGCGTGAAACGGTCGAATTTGGAGCAAACGTGCTCCGAATGACCTGAAATGATAGCATTTCTTAAATTGGGGGTTTTAAATTATTATAGCACCATTATTTGATGTCAGATTTAATTTTATTATATGTATATAATAACTGAATAATTATGTCCAATTTACGTTTGTTTTGTTTTTTTGTTTTTTTGTCTTATTGTAGTTTTATTGAAGCATAAGATTGAAATGGATGGACCTGCTCAGATCGTTGAAGCACGTTTATCATTTATTGTTTATGAAGATCTTAATGTTTATTCTGTTTGAAATTGTTTTCCATTTTTTATGATTTTTACCTTGTTTTATCTCTAATTTTGCGCCGTGAAGAAAAAAACACAATACATACATTTCATTAAAAAAATGAAAAATATTTTATTTAATATTATATATATATATTTCTTTAATATATATATATATATATATAAATATTTAAAACATATTTTATATATATATAATATTTTATTTAATAACATATATATAAATATTTTCTTTAATATATATATTTATATTATTTTATAAATAAATATATATATATATATATTATTTAATATATATATATATTTACTTATTTATTTCAGTAGGAATATTTTTTTAAAAAAAAATTTCTTAGTGACCGCCAATGGCGGTCACTAATGCACGATTTTTTGTAGTGTGAGTGGTGAGGGGAGTGGTGACAGGTCTGGGAAGGGGTGGTGTGGGCTTGAGGAGAATGGAGGGTGGGGGAGGTGGCTTAGGGAGAAGTGGTAAATAGGTGGAAATTAAGGTTTATTAAAATATTTAGAAGTAATTTTATTAAAATAGTTTCTAAATATTAAAATAATAAAAATATAACATCGATTTAATGAAATTGACTTTATAATATATACTTTTTAAAATTTATTCCTTTAGCAGAGATTTCAAGAATCGTCGCTAATAAACAACTGCTAAGACCTATTTTTTTTGTAAGGATATGATTCTCTATAAAGCATCTAAAAAAATATTCCAAACCAAATAATTAAAAATTTTGAAAATTTTAATAAAAAATAAAAAAAATTTAAACATTTTTACATTAATATTATCTTTTATATATTTGTTTATTGTGGTCATTGAATAGTTTCATTAATGATAAAAACTTCTTTATTATTGTTATTATTTAGTGGATTGAATTTTATATATATTATTTAATTGAGTCTAAAACTTTAATCATAGGGGGTGTTTTTATATTTTTGATAAATTTTTTATTTATTTCGTTCTTATGGTTTTAATATATTTTTAGTTGATATTTATATATTTTTTTTGTTGATTATAAAAGCTATAAGATGTTTTGAATTATAGAACATGTGTTATGTTAAAAAATATTAAACTTAAAATTTTATTATTAAATTAAAAATATAAAATTTGTTTTTTATTTGTCTGTAGAGTAATTTTGGATGAGTATAATTATTTTTCATTGTAGAAAAATAACTTTTTTGTCACAAGTTTTTATTTATTAATTCTTTTTAAAATGAATCAAGTGTTGTTGTATTATTATATTAAAAAATTACACTCTAATACTATAAATTTTGTAAAATTTGATAGTATAAGAATAAACATATGTTTTTGGTTTATGTCGTTCATTTCTATAGAATAAATAAAAAAAAATCATTCATAAATTTCGTATATAGAACATTTCTTATGTGTATAGTAGTGTTTTTATTAACAATTCTAGTTATACTTTGTAAAACACTATGGAAATTATATCATTAAAAAGCTATATGATTGATACATTTAAAAAAATAATATAAAACATTAAATAATACATATAAACCCATATATAAATTGGTAAATTTTACATTTGTTATTAAAAGTTATTATTTTTATTGATTTTCAATAAAAACCATAGTTTTTAAAATAAACACAAGTATGTTATCAATTTTTAAATTTTATATTATTTAAAGTGGAATGTCTTAATTTTTAATGTTTTGTAATAAAAAAAGTATAGTTTTAAAATAAATATATGTATTCTATGTGTTCTGAAATTGGTAAGTGAAATGTGTTAATTTTTAGTGTTTTTAATACAAAACGCATTTTTTTGAAATTATATTGAAAATCAATGATTAGGTGATATTATGAATTTTAATAAGAAATTTGTTTGAATAACATATAAAAAGTAATTTATGTAAATCTAATTCACTTCACTTGAAGATTATCTAATTTTTTATTAATGTTTGAATTGTTTATTTTTATTTAGGTATATCTGTGGGTAACCAGTTACTGGGTACCCGACCCTACGAGACACGATTAAGGTGCGTTAGGATAGTGGTTAATTAGGTTCTCATAAGGTTTTTGTTGTGAATTAAAAACCTTATTAATATTTAATTAGGTTCATGTTATTAGCCTTCGGTTACCTAAAACTTGAACCTGATTAAATTAAATAATATTTGTTAATAAAATATTTTTAAATAATAGTAAAATTATAAACATTATATATTTATTTTGATAAAAGTTTATATTAAATGTAAAAATGAATTCTAAATTTCAATAATATTTAATTAATTAATATTATTTCTTTAACATTATATTATAAATTGAAAATAAAATTATAAAATATATTGGTTTAATTTTATATCCATTCATTTTATAAATATAAATGAATTTTAAAACATTAAAATAATAAATGGATATTTAAACCATGTTATTTAAATGGGTTTATCAAAATATAATAGGATTAGATTAGGATAAAAAATTTAAAATTAAATAGGTAGAAAATGTTTGATTTTTGGAAAATTAAATTTGATAGGGTTTGGACACCTACACATTTTAGGAGTATTCGACCCACAATCATGCCATGTTTTATTTTTTTAATTTAAAAAATATCATTTATATTTATATTTGTATTTTTTATTGGATCATACCATTGATTTTATAAGTATTATTTTTTAAATGTCAATCACTTTTTTAAAAATATAAATATGAATACAATTTGGAATGTTCTCCCAAGTAGAATGTATACATATTATTTTTTGGGCATTATGATTTTTAATATTTTTACTAATGGATTTTAAAATGTGAATATATGTTTTTTCTGATTGAAATACACAAATGGGTATTATTTAACATTATAAACAACGAAGGAACACCTATTATTCAATGGTTTTTCAAAGAAAAAGAATAGAACTCATCATGGGTAAAAGTTTTTTTCTTTCCACAACAACCTTCCCATAACCATCCCATAAATTACATGATTTATGATTTATATTTCATCAAGAAATTTTTAATTTCATTGATTTAGAGAATTAGGAAATATTTTACATTAAAAAGTGGAAATTTCAACACAATTACCATTTTTTCCAAAAAAAAACATTTCTTTATAAAGACACACTTGTTTCAGTCAAGGTAACTCACATAACTAGAACTATAAATTTATTAACATATTTACTCATCCTTAATCTCTATGAAATTTTTTTGAAAATATTATATGACAAAAAAAATCTAAGTAAGGGATATAAAATTAAATAAACTCGTTTTTTCCATTTATAAACTTGAAAAATCCATAAGAAATGTTATCTCTTTTGTAATAAACATTGAACAAAAAAATTCATTTACTTATCCTTGTAAAAAACATAATTGATCAAAAATATTTATAAACATTTCACAATCATTCATAAAGTAAAAATCATAATCATAACGTCTTCTTGTAAAAACCTAAAAAATCATGAATACTATTTAAGGAAAAACAATCATTTTACCTTTAAAAAGGATAACAAATTTCCTTATATAAATAATACCATTTCTTAAATTTTGAAATAAAAATATTTCCTTCAAATAAACATTAAAATAATATTATGTAGGTATCTTGGAACATTATAATTACATTAACCCATATAATTGAAGGGTTATTTTAGAGTCTAATAATAATTATCAAATCAAGTTGATGGTATTAAAACCCTTGTATGAGGATCTACCACCAAAGATCATAAGATACTATATATAAAATACTGAAATGAATAAACCACTTTAAACTTGTGTACCATACACCAAAGAAGACACCACATAATCGTTTATCATCATTACATGGATTTTAGGGAGATCACAAAGTTGAAACTGAATGGTATCCCACATTTGAAGGTATCAATGGGATAAATTGAATCATCCATCATTCGGAGGAGATACACCTTTTCACCACGGTATGTTGGTACCTCTATATCAAAAGTTGTAATATGAAAGAGAGAAATTGTTTTGTGAGTATCAACCAAGAATGAGGAAGTCCCACACAGACCCACTTCTATCATAAGGCAGTAGATTATATTGACAATCAAGGATGCTCCTTGATTTTATTCTCATCTATCCATGTGTTGAAACACAAGAATAAATACCATTAATGTTTAAAGTAAATATGACTTCATTGTAATCATTTACTCCTTGTATATTTATATTTATTAAATGATTTAATTAATGATAGTTTAAGTGGGTGAAACAGAAAATGATAAGTGTTTATCATTTTACTGAAATCACATATTGCATAAAATAATATATCGTTATGTGTATACAAATCCTAATTTTCATATAATACCAAATGTACTATATATATCATATATATATATATATATGTATGTATTTACGGAATATCTCCATTAATCTCCCACTTTCACTAAAACTGAAAATACTTTTTGTCATTTCACATTATATTGTATCATATACAAAAATTTGTGATATAACATCCAAAATCCTTTGGATATATTCCAAAATAGTTTTATAAATCTATCATTAAATTCACATTGTATCACATCATATGAAATACCTTGTGAATACCCATCCAAAACATTTTTTTGGATTAACTCTAAACCACTTTTAGAGTATCTATCTGGGTCAAACTCAATCTTCATTCCATCAACCACAAAGTGTGACCCCAAAAAAACATAGCGTTGAAAAAAATATAAATCTCTGGATCCACATATATGTGGAAAGAGAAGTATCTAGAAAAATTTCAATGCTACTAATATTATAAATGGATCTGGTATGATCTCTATAAAATACATGTATCTTTATACCTATGTCCATAAATGAATCTTCCCAGTAAGGATTCAAGTATCACTGAGAGGGGGATGGTGTGAATCAGTGATATCTTTTTCTTTTATATTTCCTTACTTCTGAAACAATATCCGCCTTCTATTAATTATTTATTTCCCAGCAAAACACAATTCCAACACATATCCATATGAACATAAGAATTTACAAGGTTCACTACTCCACAAGAATAACTACATCCATTGTATAGTTTCAAAACAAACCAATACCACACAATCCACTAGAAAACAATCCTTTCATGTGGAATACAATGAGTAGGATGAGTCCTTACACTCATGTAGAACATTGAAAATAATCATATTGTGTGTGTTCTCCCTCTTAGAACAAATAGGGTAATATAATTCTTTTTTATTCTTGTTAAACTTTTTCAAATTTAATCTTTCAAGACAATTCTTCTCTTTCCAATAAAGAAGCTGGTAAGAACTTCTTTTACTCCTCCACAAATTGTCTTATTTACTCCACGAACTTCCCATATCCTCTGTATACAGATTTTCACTATGATACATGAGTGCTTCATGGACCACCACTTCTTCCTCAAACTGTATATGCTCTAGGGATGAAAAATTCACTGCATACTACTTATGCTTCATGGACCACCTCTACTCCATGGATGAAAAATCCTTCGTAGGACACCAATACCTCACATACCCTTTTCCTTTTCAATCTATCAATCCCTATAAACCACTTTCATAAACTCTATCGGTAGAAAATCCCCTTCATGTAAATGATACCCCCACAAACTACCTCCTCCTCCATGATAACTCTTCCCCACAATCTCTTTCCTTCACAAAATCCTCCATTTAAAACTATTCTTATTTCACAAAAATTCATCCTTAGAGTGAAGATGATTTCTAATGAAAATCAGTCTCCTTTAAGGTTGAGATTAGGATCCTTTATATAGTAAAAAAATATAAAACATTTTCTAATCTGATCCCAAAGATTCAATGTGGTACTACCTTCACTGCGTACTATGCTCATCCCTCAAACTGCCCCCCTAGTCTGTGTACCACCTCTCATCCTTTTCGGTGAACAATTCCTTCTACAAATGAATCGTTTCCACTCTCCTGTAAATGTTGGCCTTCCATGAACCATTTGCCTTCCGAAAACAAATCAACATGTCTCGACCGAAAATGATGTTGCTTTCATGAACCATTGGCCTCCCACAAATTGAATGCATCCCATAAACAATAAGAATCATCAAATATTCAAAGGAAAGTATTGTAGCTTCCCTATCATCCATCAATATCATTCATTCTAATCTAACCTAAATAATATTGGAAACACATTTACTCCCCCTTTCCTTCATACTACTTGCATAATAAGTTATCCAAACAACATATGATATTTGTTAAATACAAATAAATAAAGAATCATTATATTATCCAACATCTTTTTTGAAGATAATTGATTTGTCCTTTCTGAAGAAAAAAACTCATGAAAATAAAATTTTCTTACTTCCAAGAGATTCCCCATTCAACTTGGTCCCACCAATCTCCCACTTTTGATTTTGTTGTCAACCATGATTAATAAATCACTAAACATTTTAACCTCAAGATATGGATTACTTATCAATATTTATAAGCCTACGTGAGATAACTCATTATAGAAAACAACAATTTTTTATAGAAAAACCATGCTATCTAAAATCAGTGACTATGAAACCTCCTCAACTTTCCTCCTTAGCCTTATTATTTATCATTGATCCTTATCTTTCCCCACTTATTCAAATTTTCCTCCAAAAACCACTAAAAAAATTTGTTAAAATAATTCATTCACTTACATTCTATATTCACAGCTTACCAACAACTCCCCCTTTATGCATGCATCCATAAGGATAGATTAATGGAATAATTATCCCCCTTGAAAACACTATCCAAAGGTAAGATGAGAGAGGGTATAGAAACATATAACTTAACCTTTATGAGAAAGAGGCTGGACACCCATGTTTAACCTTGATTTATAAAATGGTTCCATTGGTAATGGTTTTGGTAATATGTCAATGACATGTTCCAATGTAGGAATATACTCCAACTCTAATTCATTATTCTCTACAAGATCTTTGATTAAGTGTTACTTTATGTCAATATGTTTTGAACAAGAATGTTATACCATATTCCTTGTAAGATTGATCACACTTTGATTATCAAATCCCAATAGAAAAGGTAACTTTACTTCAATAAGTCTTCTAAATGTATTTTCATCCACATAAGTTGGGTAGTTGTGTGAGTAAAAATAACATACTCAGCTTCATCTATGCTAATAGTTATTGAATTTTCTTTCTTTCTATAAAAACTAAAAAAAAATTCCCAAAAAAAAAATTCACCAGATGTGGATCATTTATCATCAACATTTACTTCCAAATTAAGAATATGAATTCCCCAAAAACTAAACACTTTCAAAGCTATCATACATGATTCCAACATTTTTTGTACTTTGATATATCTAATAATTATTTTTCTATAAATTAAATTTGATTCTTTAGAATAACTATGAAATCTTGTACATAAGGAAACAACATAAACAGTATCAGGTCTTGGTGCAGTCGCGTATAGAAAACATCCAATCATCTTTTGAAACATTTTTTGATCAACTTCTTTTCCTTAAACATCATTAGAAAACATGGTTCCCACTAGAATCAGTGTGGAAACTAGTTTCAAATTTTCTATTACAAACATATTAATAATTTCCTTAGCATACTTTTCTTGAGAAAGAAAAATGTGTTTCTACTTTTGTATGATTTTTATCACAGGAAATTATTTCATTTCCCCCATATTGGACATCTTAAACAACTTTTTCTTCTCTTACCCAAATATTTCACAATATTTGTCAACATTACAATTAAAGATAATTTCATCCACGTAAACAATTACGTTGAGATAAAAATCCATCCTTTATTTTATGTAATGATTTCTATCAAATCATTCCTTTATAAAACTCATCTTACTTATGAAAGTCTCCAAATTAGAGTACCATTCCATTAGAGGTATTTTATCCCATACATGGATTTATTCAACCCTCACACGTGAATTTCATACTTCCTAAAAACAAATCTATATGGTTGTTCAATGTAAACGTCGTCATCAAGACCCCAATTTAGAAATGTGTACTTCATATCCATTTCAAAAAAATTATAGCTTTATTGAGCTTCCATAGAAAGAAATATTCTAACTGGTTCTAACATTTCCAATAGATAAAACTTCTCATCAAAATCAAGAAATTCAATTTGAAAGTAACCTTTGGAGGATAATCTTTCCTTGTTAATTTTTATATTGCCTTCTTCATCCAACTTGCTTCTGAAAATCCATTTTGTACCAATAACATTTTTCTTATCTGGATTGGGTACGAGTTCCCAAGTATAATTATTTTCTATCTGATCAATCTCTTCATTAATAGTCTAAACCCATTCAAGATGCTCAAACAATTCATTAAAATCATTCAAATCAACTTTTGAAAACAAATAAGTGTTGGTGAAAACTTTTGATGATCATATTGTTTGAACCTTCTGATGTTGATCACCAATAATGTTCTGAGCCTCTACGAGATTCCTCAACCAAGGATGAGCTATTTTAGTTTCATCCTCATCACTTGATATATCTGAGTCTATTTCTTCTTCTTGAGTATAATTACCATTGTCATCATCCTTGCCATAATTTTTAACAAAACTATTGTTATCCTTCTCATCTTCCTTATCCGTATAAGTTTTTTTTTCATCCATAAAATTTTCAATAACTTTCACATTATTAGAATAAAAAATTCTTCCTATTTCTTTGATGATGCATCTATATCCTATTCCTTCCCGATCATATCCAATAAAAATTACATCTTCACCTCTTTGATAAAACTTTATAAGGTGTCTACCATTATTCTTTATGATGTATGGACTACCAAAAACTCTTAAGTATTTCAAAATTGTAGTTTTTTTATAAAAAATTTCATATGGAGTCATATCAAAAAAAAATTCTTATAAAAATATCGTGTTTGAATATACATAGAAGTAATCATGGATTACCTCAAATAGTAATGAGAGAGACCATGTTGAGGTAACATAGTTCTCCCTGTTTCAACTAGACATCTATTCTTTCATTCAGTAACCCCATTTTGTTGAGGTGAGTATGCTGAACTAAACTCATGAAATATTTTATGATTCTCAAGATAACATTACAATTCTTCAATCTTATATTCACCACTATTTTTAGTTCTGAACTCCATCATTGAATCCTCACATTCCTTCTCATCTTTCCTTATGAAACGTTTAATCATTTTCAGAGCATTTCACTTACATCTCATGTACATATCACAAGTAATGTGAGTATAATCATAAATGGAAATGATGATGTTCTTATCTCCATTTTTTTATTTTTCTATCATTTTCCCTCATATATTATAATGAAGAAGTTCTAGGGGTCATTTTGAAAAAATGTCTACTTTCTTATGCACAAAATTTATAATCTTCATTTTATGAAAAATAGTGCAACACCAATCTCTTCTTCTCGACATATCTGAAATATCTTATACATTGTCTCACATTGATAACATGATCATGTTTATTTGACACATGTGTCCAAGCCTTTTATTCCACAATTGATATTATGCCACCATTCCCAAGTAACAAGAGTTTTGAATTTCACCAACTTGGATCAGTTTTCTTTTTGTACGTTGGCCTCTTGTAAATATCTTTCCATCTTCTTCAGTTTTAAAAAAATATATTTTCTAAAGATAACTTGTTTAACCTCATCAAAAAGTTTTTAAGAACTCAGAATATTGTGTGTCATCCCATCAACATATAATTTTTTCCTATATTTCATCTTTTCTTTCCCAATTATGGATGATCCAATACCTTTTATTCTCGTAGATTCATCATTACAAAATTTCATTATTCATTATTTGAATTCTTTCACATTATTAAATATCATTATGTCTCCTATATTATGAGAATATCACCTACATTGAAGAATCCAAGGCTGTTCTCCTTTTATAGCTTTCAAATCAGTTTCAACCACAAGGGATTTTTCTTCTTCCTTTTCTTTCTTTACCTCTAGCTTCTGAGAATTGTTAAGAACATTTAGTTGTGTTGTTAACAAAACAAGACAACCCTTAGCATGATTTCCAGGTTCTTCACATCTTTTAAAAATATTTTCTAATGGTTCCAACCTATTCTCAACTTTCACACCACCCGTCACATATTTCTTCTAAACTTCCTTCCATTAATTCTTATATTGAGTGCATTTAATCCCCACAAAACCACTCTTTTGATAACTTGTTGAATAGTTGTAATGTTTTTGGTTGAACCAAAACATATTTTTCATATGCCTGAATCCACCACAATACCAACAATATCCATTTAAAGGGTATTTTCTTCTGAAATTTTCAGATTAACCGGTGTATTGGGTATGTTTCTTAAAAACCTTCTTAAAAGAAATATTTTGACCATAAAACTTTCTATTTTCAAATGAAATCTTCTTATTCAGCTTAAATTTCTTTCCATTGTCATGTTTTTTAGAAACTTATGATTTTTCATCATTTTTCACTTTGGTCACATACATAACATTCCCATATTTATTCTTATTAGAACTAACTCCAGCATTATTCTAAGCCTTTGAAGTTAATTTTTTTATCCTTCTTAGGTTCATCCTTACTAGTACTTTCACCAACTTCTATGATAGAGTGTTGGAGACTTATATCCCTCTGTTCATCTTTAGAAAGTTTTTATTGGACTAGTTCTGTCTCTTATTTTTTTCCTCAACATGACTTCTAAATTTTCATTACGATTACATTCTTTCACAATAGAATTTTTCAAGTCATCAATCTGTTTTACCATCTTGACTCTCTCTTCAATAAAACCATCTTGATTTCTTAATGGGGAATCTTCATTTATAAACTCCCTTTTTTCCTTCTCATTCCTTCTAATATTTCTAAAACATTCTTTCAACTCTTCTTTCAGATGAGATTCAAGTTGATTTTATTCTTCTTTAGAACTGTTGCTCCTAAAATCATCTTTATCCACTATTGAAATAAAGGTATTCTATAAAACATTCTCAGTAAAATGTTTTTTTGATTATACATCACTATCTTCTTCTCCGTTATATTTATACAAAAATATCATCATTTTTTATTTATAGAACATTCTATCCTTCCCTCTGGAAAAATATTTATCTCTATCTCTATGTTTCTTCCATGACCTCTTTGACCTTCATTCATCCTCATCGCCATCTTCTTCTTTATTTCTTTGAGGGAAATTAGCCACAAAGTGACAAATGAATCACCATTAAAAACATGTAAAGGGAAGTTTCCATTTGTATTTATGTGTAACTCTCCTCGCATTTTGAGAAAACACGGATAAAATATCATCAAGATTTTTTCATACCTCATTTTCTGATTAAGAGTCACCGACATCAAATTTCTCAAGAATCATCATATACTTTTTTTTCTTAGTGGTTTTGAAAGACATTTCACTATCATATTTTAATTTTATCTTCGTAGTATTCTCCCTTATCATTTCAAAAGTTATTATAGTGCTACAAAAATCATCCATAGATATCATTTCAAGGTCTCTGCCTTCTAATGAAGAAACTTCATCATCGAAATAGTTTAGCAGAATTATTAAGAAATTTTCAACAACAATAGAATCCTCTAACATTTAATCATTACATTTGATAGTGCTGGAAATTTCATTTTCCCATATAAACAATTCCCCAATATATTTAAATCCACCCATTTTTATATATTCATACTTTAACATCCATATTTGTAGTTTTTTCAACTTCACTTTTTTATTTCCCTTATAGATATTTTTTCAACTTTTCCTAGATACTTTTAGCTGTGGAAACACCTTTTAATATTAAAAAATCACTTTCAGAAAGTGATTAAAGTAAAGCATTTTTATATCTTCTATCATTCTCAAGATTCTTCTTATCGATAGGTGTAATAGGAATCAGGAAATCAGTAGGAGTAAATCCATCCATTATATCATCAATAACTTTATACCTAAGAGACATAATATAAGGCATCATTAAATCTATCCAAATATGATAATTCTTTCCAAAAAATATCTAAATCCCCTTAAAATTCATACACATTAAATTTTCCATCACAACTTCTCTTAAAAAAATTAATAAAGAATTAAAGAAGGGAACTTTTTTCTTTGATACCATTTGTAGTTGCCTAGTCAGGATTCAAGTACCATTGAGAGGGGGAGGGGGTTAATGAGTGATCTATTATTTTATGGTTCCTTACTTTTGAAACAAACTTCGCCTCATATTAAATTTTTCTTTCCCTACTGCACATAATTTAAACACACATCCATAGGAACACAATAATTTATAAATTTCACTACTAAATTAGACTAGCTATGTCCTTGGTATGGTTTATAAATAATCCAATACCACATAATCCACCATAAAATAATCCTTTTATATAGAATATAATGATTAGGATGTGACCTTACACTCATGTAGCACTTTGAAAACTATCCAATAGTTCACATGATCCTTATAAGAACAAATAGTGTAACAAAATGTTTGTGTTGCATCTTGGTCGACTTTGAAAATTTTAATATTTCAAAGAGAATTCAACTCTTTCCTACCCATAAGATGGTAGGAAATTCATTTAGTCCTTCTCAAACTATCCTGATTCCCCTATAAACTAACTATATCCTTCCGATACTAATGTTTCCCATGTGGTACAAGTGCATCATGGACCACCTATTCTTCCACAGGTTGTCTCTACAATGTAAATGGAAAATTCCCTATGTACTACTGATGCCTCATAGACCACCTCAAATTTGTGGATGATCTCCCTTTCACATGCCACTAATACCACACAAACCCTTTCACTTTGTGGGATATCAGGACCTATAAACCACTTCTACGAACTCTATCTATAAAAAATATCCTTTATGAAAATAATCCCCCAACAAAATACCTACTCATCTATAGAAACGCTTCCTCGCAAACTCTTTCCTACATTAAATCCTTCTTCAGAAACTCTTAAAACTTCATTGAATTCTTCCTGGGAGTGAATATTTTTTCTAGTTAAAATCACTCTCCTTTAGTGATGAGATTAAGGTCCTTCATATATGAAATTAAATCCAAATTTTTCTCTAATCTGATTTCCCCAATGAGTTTTTATACAGTACTACCTTTACCACATAATATGCTCCTCTAGTGAACCATTTATTCCTCCAAGGTCCACTTACCACCTTTCTTCCTTAGCGATGACCAATTCCTTATGCAAACGAATTTTTGCTTATCTCCCTTAAATGAAGGCCTTCTGAAAACCTTTTTCCTTACATAAACAAATCACCACATCTCATCAACAAACAACATGACTTTCATGAACCATTGGCCTCTCGCGAACTTTAAGCACCCCATGACATGCAAGAATTGTTATATTTTCATAGGAAATTACTATAGATTACATATCCTCCATCAACATCTTTTTTCCAATCTAACCTGAATAATATTGGAAACACTGTTACCCCCCCCCCCCCCTTCCGCCATTCTACTTACATTAAAAATTCTCTACACATCTTTTGATGTTTATAAGATAGAAATATTAAAATCATCATTATATTTTCCAAGATAATTTAAAATTTGAATTGATTTATCCTTTTTGACAACAAAAGACAACACTCTGGAAAATAACCTTTTCATACTTCCAAAATATTCTTGATTTAACATGATCCCAATAATAAATCTAAATCATATGTAAATGTGTATTCTCATATTTTCCATTTCTCAAATCCGTCTATTTATCATAGGGAATAGATCATATCAATACCATATTTCAAACTCATATTTTCTTAACTCTTTGAGTGTAGACTGATCAAATCAATGAATACATTACATGAGATTCATCATTATGGATAAGCACATCGCATGTCCCTTATCCAGATAGATATACAATATCTAGGTGTGGCCACACATTTCCACAGTCCATCTCAATTGAGGGCCCAAATGTTGTACTCATCATATAAAAGGACAAATCTCATCTTGGTTATGCTCTAACCAATGACATGATCAGTAACATAGCCAAACAACCTTGTATTAGCAAAGCCAGTCTATATAATTTTGTAAATAGGGTATCAATGTATGATGGTTATAATTATTAGTATCTCCCCAACCTCATATAGTGATAACTAAAATATGATCCATGCACATCTAGTATACCAATGAAATATGTATGAAACTCTCTCTGGCATACACAGTAGGTCATCTAGTGCACACAATGAATATTATTCTCTATTTTGAACCTCCTAGGCATATTTTCTATCTCTAAATAAGAATACTTATTAACTAACCTTAAAATTTCACTAGAACATACAATACTATATGATGAATATTGGTTAATGATAAACTCAAACTCATACTTTGAGAGGAAAATTAATATTACACATCATGAAATGCATATCGACATATTCATTTTATATAGACAATGTAAAAAATGAAAAAAAATTATTTTTCATTCAATATGATATATTTTAGTATTCTTATAATATATAATAATATTTAACAAAACCAATATAAGCATTGATTTATCATATCATATATGATAAACTTCCAGATCATCCTTATGTTTTCTATAAGTTTGGGGTTTTGTTAAATCATTACACCATATGTAATTATTGTCATATCACTATGTGTCTATCTAATGAAACTCTACCACTTAAATATTTAGTGATAAAAATATATGAAGTAATAAAATTTGAAGAATGGTGGGACTAATGAGTCATATTCATAACTTTTTAACTTATTGAACATATTCAAACATCTTAAATTCACAAAATCAAATTTCATGATGTCAATTTTTGTTGTATACATAAATCCTTTTTAAGTTCATCATCATCATCCTTGGAACTTTATTCAATAAAACTTTTATACTTTAAACAATTTAACTATTTACATTATTGTCTACTAGTACTCCAAAAATATTTTAGGATAAAGTGAAAAATTATTAATGATATGTGGTGGAAATTATTTAAGATTGGTTTCATTATTTATTTTTTAATCTTGAACTTATTTATGTTAAAATATATTCCCACTAGACTATTATAAATATATTGACCTCATAATATATTGTTTAGATACATAAACACTTTTTGTTAATAAATAACATTTATTTATTTAATGTAGGAATATCAAACAAATAAAACATATCATATATGGAATTCTATGTGTTTGGAACATTTTAATTTGAAAATTATTACTTTATTAAAATATATCATTGATGGTTGGTCGGAAAACATTTCCATATATTTTAGAAAATATTTTGATAAACATTTCATCATGGATAGAATGCTTTTATTGATATCCTCTTCTTAAAATATGTTATAGAAAATTTTGAATCATAAACCATGTGTATAAAATTAATCATGTCATACTTATTCACAACAAATATTTGTAATTAAACAACATATATTATCACATAAGGAAATTGGATGAAGATACATTTATTCTTGTTAGATTCATCTGATATTGATAATAACCTTTACATTCAAATAATCGATGTAATAACTATTTACTTCATCTCATGACTATAAACTACAAGCTCAATTAATTATTACTTTGATTTTGAACTCCTGTAAATTTAAAAACACATATGAAAATATACATTCATTGTCACATACCTTTCAAAATTGAATAATTAATATAAAATTTATACCTAACATGTACATTACTTGGAGTTTCACAAAATCCTATTGGAATATAATGGATAATCCAATCATATTGAATTATTACTCTTCCATCTGAAAAAATATAGGTTTCAATGACCATGATTGTATTCTATAAGAATCATTATTGAACTTTGCCACTAACTTTGCTTCTTTTTGTTTGAGATTTTACCTACTTGTACTATCTATATAGTACTTTTGAACCTATAAGTCATATTCCAAGTCCACATATATTTCCAACACATTGATAAAATCATGTAAACATTCTTTTGAATTAAATCATATTTTTAGAAAATTTACATAGATAACAATAGGATAAATTACATATCAAGAACCGTCCATTTTTAGTATCTCTTTAAAGAATGTTATATAATTAAAGAAATCATTAACAATGTCTATTAAAAACACCCATCTCATTTCGGTTAAACAACTATTCATTAAATTATATTCTCAAGAGATAAATTAGATAAAATAAACATATTATGATGAGTTTATCCATGATTGAAGTATCTAAATTATCAATGAGTAAAATAATTTTCTTCATTACCTAGAAGTAACCTTTATGCTCTAATCATAAAATATTTTCTATTTATAACCTTCTATACATTTACAAAACTTTGTAAAATATACAACTGATTTCATATATATCTATCAGATCAATATAATTGATTTATATAACAATTCAATCTTTAGAGAAACCTTTAGTCTCACTAATCCATTAAATATATTCAATTATATGGACCATAATTTGATGTACCCAATAATATTGATTATATGATACTAAAATCTTTAATGTAACCAATAATATTGATTACATGAGTCGAGACTTATATTACTTTGTTCATTTTGCATCTAATTCCTTTTAAACCTTAAATAAATCAGTCTATGCTTCTATAAGAATATAGATTCACTTTTTTAACAACTTTAATACTTGGTTACAAAGGAATGAATTATTTTAACACATATAATTCTCCCTAATAATTTTTATTAAATCACCAAACCCTCTTAAGTAATTTTCATAAGTTACTTGAATTAAAATTAACATAAATTATACATCTTCTTATCAAGGATTAATCATAAAGTTTATCATGATAATGATGACGATATTATATAAAAACAAAACAAAATTGTCCAATGAGTATTGTGAATTATTAATCATTTAATATGGACATTTATTAAAGATATTCACACTTAAATGATTATCCCTTTAAATGAAAATCATGGATATCAGAGGGATAAGATCAATACTTCACTAAGAAATGCGTATAATAAGGATTTCCTCTCAAAAATTAATTATTAAGGTAGGGAATCATCTCAATCACAAAAATTTTGACTCTTGGATAGTTGAGCAGATAACTCTTTATCTAAATCCATTTTTGGTATTCACTAAACTCTATAAATTTATAATCCTTCTTAAGGGTTCCCCAGATAAGTGTAACCCAAATTAAACATCAAAAACATATTAAAAAATAAAATCTTGGGGAGCCATGCTATGGAAAAACCTACTTAATGATGATCAAGTGTCACCCATTACTTTCTTTCATTATACAAGATATTCTATGGGCACCCTATTATGGTAGATACTACCTATTTGAATGATCTAGGTCTTAAAAAGATCCATTTTGTAAGGAATATCACACTTAGTATTTGTATGGGATTTTATTCTCACTATATTTTCTCATGTCATTCACTTTATGTATGTATTATTCTAGTTATTTTGTTTGGAGTCATTCCTAGAAATAAAAAGTAAGCTTCTACTTGAGAAGAAATTTATCATATAAATTTTGGCATAAAAACATTCTTAATATAATTAATTTATAAATATGATAAAAAAATGGGAATAACCATTAAATAAATGAACAATTCATATATTAAAACTTGAGATAAGAATTTATAAACAATTCATAAAATTAAGTAAATTGTAAACATTTAATAATGTCAAATCTAACATTATTGGCATTCCATAATTTTAAATATAAGTCATTCAATTAATTTTAATATAATATCAATAATATTTACCATTATATGACATTTCCATTTTAAATATATTATATTTTATGAATTATAATATATTTACAACCCAGTTTATATTTTTTAAACATTTTTTGTAATATAAATATCATATAATTAACCATTATTTAAACATGCATCACATCAATCATAAAAAAAACTTTTTGTGGTTCAAATAATATCCAAATAAGGCCCCTTTTTATTTTAAACAATTAAAAATAAGTAATTATGAATAATTAAAATTTAAAATATAAAAAATTTATTTTTTGGCCTTATTTCATTAATTGTAACCCTCTATATATTGTCTTGTGATTTCAAAATTAACACTTTTATTTCTAGATCTGAAGACATGCAATATAATTGGATTAAAAGGTATTTAAAATATTAAAATTTAATATTTGGGAATATAAATGTTGCATAAACATTTAATTAATTATAAAAATTCTAATTAACCAATTTATAAAACTTTTATAAATTAAAATACCCCAAATTCCTTTTATAATTATTTAAAAACATTTTATAAACCATTAAATCATTTCACGTGTTAATTTTTTTTAATAATTTTTAAAATAATTTTTATTACCCTACATAAGGTTAAAGTATTCAACACTTACAAAGAAAATATGGAATCCATTGTATAAAGGTAAGTTACTATAAACCTTTACACAACTTAAATAAAATGTGTTTTGTAAAAGTAAAATGAATATTACCTTTATGATACTCATTTTATGTAAGGGTTAAAAGTAAATTACCCTTACATGAATGATTCACATAAGGGTAGGTATTCATGAACTATTTCATAAGGGTACTACCTTCATAAAAACCATATACAAAAAGTAACAAAGTGGTTACTCTTATATAGACCTTTTGTCTAAAGGCATGACCTTTATAAAAACTTCATCGTGTAAGTGTAAGATTATGTAATCCTTATATAGACTAATCAAGGTAAGTGTAAGGGTAAATGACCCTTATGTAGACCACTCCGCAAATGGGTAAATCATTTATAATCTTTATTTTGTCCAATAGCGTGAGGGTAAACCGATTTTATTAATTTTCAAATAACATAAAAAAATATGTATTTTACTTGGTTTATTCTTCATTTCCATGCATGATTTCATAAATCTAAATTATAGGAATCTATATGATACAAGAGAAGGGTTCTATAATCTCTATTCCTCATATGAAGACATCCAACATAATATCCATATGAACCTATCAAAGTACTCTATTACCCCCAACCCTTTGGGCATGAAACTCCATGCATCACAATGGAGCTCCTAGGAAAAGAGCCACACTTCATCGATGTTCATGTGTGAGAGTTACCCCGAATAAGTATTATCATTAACATTTGCTTTTATACCACTAAAAGTTTTTTGTTAGAGTCTAATAACAATTATCATATTAACAATAATTGATTAAAACCCTTATCTGGTGATCCCTCATGCATGATAACATCAAATCGTGTATAAAATATAGAAATGAAGAACTCAGGGTAAATTTTCATACCATTAAACAAATAATTTTCTATATACGCTTGAAATTGCATGAAAAAGGGTTGAGAGAGATCACTTAGTGGAATCTAAATGACATCTGACCTCCAATAGTTTCCATGCGCTAAACTAAATCATTAGACATTCAGATTAAATTTACCTTTTCTCCATAGTATTCTAGTAACTCTATATGAAAAAAAGTAATATTTGAGATAAAAATGTGTTAGAGGGTATCATCTAAGCATGAGTAAGTCACACACACTCCTACTTCCATCATATGGTAGTAGATTATATTGGTAATAAAGGATTATCCTTTATTTTAGTCTCTTGTATTCATGCATTGGAATACATGAATAAATACCATGGATGGTAAAATTATTTATGAATTATTCATATGAGTTGACTCAATATAAATTTCAAATAAATATGAAATGATTTCATTTAATGATAGCTTACATGGGTGAGACACAAAATGATAATTGTTTATCATTTGGTTGCAATCGAATATTGCATAAAATAATATACCCCTATATGCATTCAGATCATAATTTACATGCAATAAAAAATGTAATATATATATATCATATATATATATATATGGCTTTAGGGATTATCTCCATAAAAAATAACTCTTACAATAGAATCACAAAACTAAATAATTTCCACCCATCTTAGAAGTAACTTATCAACAATGAACTATGCCCCATTACACAATGCATTGGAGAACCATAACGAGCCCACCCATAATCATAGCTATATTGAGATCACCAGTCATTAATATAAAATTTACAACTACCATTTCATGAATAAAACACAAATAAATTTCACATTAACCATAAAACTCATTTTAATTTTCATTTAATCCAAAAATAAATAAAACATTTATTTATCTCATAAAAATGATAATAAATCTATGTTTCCCTAGAAAAACATTTTAAAAAAATTCTTTAATATTAAGAAAAATATTTTCATTAAAAATAACCATGGAAACATGTAAAGGATTCTTCAAAGAAAATATCATTCATTTTAGAAGAAAAATATGGTCTTTCGATAAACTTTGAAACCATGTTTTTTTATATTTTGGAAAATAAATTCAGAAATGAATTTTTTGGAAAAATTTTAAAAGATTTATTTTTAATAATTTTTATAGAAATTAAAAAATAGTGAAAAATAACCTTTCTAAAACATTGAGTCATAAATAAGAACATTATTGAAAACATTTAAAATAAACTTGACATGGAAGAAAATGTGTTCATAATGAAATATTTTAAAAAATATTTTCAAAATAAAATCCCTTAACTTGAGTCTTCACTCATTTAATTCATACAACTACCCACCTAAATAATAAAAATTTCATGAACTAGTTTGGACACCCTGGTACCCTTATACTTGATCCATCCCTAACATAGCCCAAATGGTATTCCTGATCCCCACAGGTTGGTGACTAGCACCTAAAATAATACGTGATCAAAGAGGGAAAAAGTTTACGAAAAAACCATAGAAGATAAAATATTACAATTCAGTATGATGAACACTCAAAGATGAGAATTTCATAGGAAACATAGGTAAAATAGTACCTGAATAGATAGATCAAAATACCAAAAGAAACTACAACATCTACTTGAAAAGGTCTCAGAAACTCTTTGAAACAAGTGGACAAGTTCTCTACTGGTCACCATTAACACTCCACGGTCCAAAGGTTCAAGAACATTCACCACCTCCAAGTGTACATTCCCTTTGCTCAGACCTATCATAAAAATGTCTATAAAAACCTAAATTCAAATATAGGGTGTGATCTATAAAGACTAGTAGGGTCTCACTATGTGTTACATAAGAAATACCATAAAAATTTACAAATTATGCTATCAGTTTAAATAAAACAAGGTATGACATCACAATTGAATATTTTAAACCAAACATTCTTTCATTAAAATATATTTAATATGTATGAAAATTTCTTTCAAATAGGATTAAATGACCATTTTTAATATATCAATTTATAGAAACAGATTTTCTTTAATAAAATAGTGATACAAATCAACAACACATATAATCAAGTAACAAATAATAATAAAAAACATATAGGAAAGACCCATGGTAAGATATTTTATTAGGTAACAGGATCCTTACACATCTCATAAGGATATTGAATCTATTTAAGTGAACACACACAAATACAACCCAATATGGGAACCCGTCAAGGTCAGTATACACCCTAATAGGGGAACACATCATGGGTAGTCATGTCGCAGTTTTTTTAGTAACAGTTGTCATTTTCAATCCACTATTAGGGATTCAAGGTCTTAACATCCTTTTCCAATTTTCTACTAACTACCCATGCTAACATGTTCTTCAAACAATTAATAAATCAAATTGGAAATTAATACTTTCAAAACATTTCAAAATATTATTTCCCAATTGCCATTTTCAACATGCATTTTTCATTTCAAAGCTAAACCATTGTCTTTCATCATTTCATGCTATTTCAAATCACTTTCAAATTTAATCTATTTTCTCAAGATCAATATCAAATTATTTCCAAAAAATATTTCCAAATCAATCCATCACCCAATATAAATTCACCCCACAATTTCAATTCCATTAAAATTGGGGTGTTTTCTCAAATCTCATTGCCATTTAAAATCAATGATCAAATCATCTCAATAATATGTTTCTAAATAAATCAAAAACTAATTTCAGTTTAATCAAAAAATTCAAGGTTTCAATCATAGGGAAAATAATTATGGAACCACCTACCATTAAATTAAAGATATAGAAATCAACACCAATAACGAGACTCGCCAATGATTAAGGAAGGTGCAGAATATATAGTAACATGACCTAGAATCAAGATGCAACCTAACAATGTTCTAATTTATCAATTAATTGATGATCGTGATAGGATATCCACATACCCGTAGAAGATTGAATGAGATGAATGTCTCTTAGATCTTCCAAGAAAATGATTTGGAGGAGTCAATTTCACCTCTTATGAACCTCTAAGAGGAAAAAAATCATGTTAGGGTTGAATGGGAGGATTAGGCATCATAAATGGGGGTTAAAAAGTTTTAAATTAATTTTTGGAGGAATTAAAAACCACATGCATGGTTTCATAGAGAGGGTCACATGGTTAGAAAAACCATGTTCCCTAACCATGTGCCCATATGGTCTTCAGTTTGGAATACACAATATGGAAATACAGTGAAAATAACCATGTAACAAATAAGTATTTCCCACTATCCATGGTTTTCATGGTTTTGAGGGGTGGTTGTATAGTTTAGACAAACTGTGCTCCCCATCTAGTGTCCTTAAATAGGGAACACAGTTTTCTGGGCTGAATCAAATGGTTTGACCTAACTGTGCAAGAATCCTGCACAACCCAAAGGGATTCAAAAATTATCCATATTCTCCCAAAAATACCCCAAAACCATACCCAACTTATAGGATATCAAAATAAGGGTCAAGGAAAACCTAAGAGAATTTAATGGGATGATACAACCTTCCAACCATACAAACATTATGTCCCCAGAAATCCTTTAAAGAAGATTCAATATCAAATAGATGAGGCTACCAATATCCCATTAGTTACTCCCACTCCCATGTCTTATGTGAATCAGAACCATGCTTCCATAATATAAATACCAGAGGTATCATCCTCCCATGAAGTACCCTTATCTCAGTATCAACAATACTAAATGGATTCTCATTCACAGATAAATTAGGCTTAACATCAAGATCCTCCCAACTCAATACATGTGATTGGATAGAAAGATAATTCCAAATATTTGACAGATGGCACAAAATTTTTATCAATGTCAACTATGGTGGAAGTGCTAAATGGTAATCCTCCTTACCCACAAAATCAACAACAACAAAAGGTCCCAAAAAATATGGTTCTAGATTTTTCTATTTCCCAATCCATTGAATACCCAAATGAGATGAAACTCTAAAAAACACCTAGTCACCAACTAATAACTCCAAAGGTCTCCTATGGTGGAAACATAATATTTTTACTGACTCTGTTCCTCTAACTTTCATTAATGAATCAACTGAATCTTTTTTTTCATCTCTTATACTAGGTTTTTTTTAACCAAAGAACATTCACAAATATCCAACCAACATTATACATATTTGAAAGGAATTTCATAAAAGGCCTTTAAGTGTTCCATTTGAATCATAGACTGGGAACTTTTTTTATAATAAATTGAAAGGAGTCCCAAATGGAAGTCATAAGCTCCCCAAAAATTGAAGATGTAGGAATGAAGCATGTCCTCGCGAATCAATATAGCCCTCTATGTCTTTTCATCCTTATATTGATTATATGTCATAATCAAAAAAACCTAAGATCCCAGTGCCTCCTAAAGGACTCTCCAAAAGAAAGAATTTAAATATGGATATATATTAGAGACTATAGTAGACAAAACATCTTGCAGATGATAAATATTTTTCATATGGAGACGCCACAAGTCCTCAACATTGGTTATATCATGAATGAGCAAAAATTGAGTATATTTCATCACCCTACCAATAAGAAACCATATCACATTATTCATTGAAGGGGTATGGGAAAACCTAACCACCAATTCCATAAAGATCTCACCCAACTTCCAATTTGTCACCAAGAGTGGTTGAAGTAAACCCAAAGGTCTCTAGTTCCCATCCTTAACATTCTGATAGTTATAACAATACGAAACAAAATCAGTGATATATCATCTTATACCTCACCTCCAAAATCATTTACACATAATATAAAATTTATTTTTGGTTTTAGTGATCACAACACACTAGGAATTATGTTAATCTCCATTACAACTTTTCTTGTATAAAAATTTACAAAAAACCAATTATGAAAACATAGGATACCGTCAAAATAAAACTTCCACTCACCAATAGTCTACCCAATATAAATAGACTCCCTAATGGAAAGAAATTCACCATTAATATCATTATCTTGAATAATCATCTCAAGAAGAGTGGAGGTGAACATAACACTTTCCAAAACAACCTCATCCTTTTCCTTCCAGATACCTAAATGTAATTATGTAAAAAGAGCAATCAAGTTCCAATATTTTGATGATTCCTTCACATCTTGGGTTTGAATATTCCTTCTCAAATAATCAATAATGAAATTACCCTTCCCTGGGGTATAGGAAATTTCAAAATCTAAATATTTTAGGTAATACAACCAACAACTCTAAAGGAGGTTAAAATATTTTTGAGAGAAGTTATAACTTTGGATTTTATGGTTGGAATAAATGGTATGAATTTATCAAAAAAAAAGAAATTATAAAAGTTCTTAAGAATATTTTTTTGGGACCAATTTGGATGGAAAAGGAAGTAAGAAGTGTTCTCTTTTCATGTATTGTCTTTTGTTGTCAATGATGATTTAGAAGACAAAAAATCACTCCACTTTGTATAAGTGGTTGATGGAATAAAGAGAAGTTATAATAATTTCCATGGTAAACTAGAAGATGATTTATTGATTTTTATTTCCCAAATATCATATGTTTGGAGAACATGTGATGCAATCCTTATGAAGGAATAGGGGATAAAAGTTAATGCCAATAATATTCAATTTTAATTGGAAAGAATGATGTTATTGGAATATAGGGAAGTTGAAGTTGAAAATATGATGATGTTAAATGTGTCTGATCGAAGAATATATATCACAATAGATATAGTTCATGATGAAAGAAATATTTTTGTTGAATTCACCAGATGATAATGAATCAGCATTGGTGTTCTTGCCGAAACTGATTTTATGGTGGCTTCATTTTTCAATGTTTGCCAAATTTTTGGGGATGAAGAAAGGAGATGGAGAAATGTTATTTTGGAAAGTAATGTCGTATGCAAGTTTGATTATTCATTGGTATATTTAATTCAAGTGTATTTCCAAGATCCAAACACAAAAATCTAGAAAAAGAAAGTCATACGCAAATTATTGGTTTTCGCGTGCAAGATTAAAGGGAGTTTGGAATGATGCGTGCAAGACATGATTCAAGGTCAGAACATCAAAAAATGGAAAAGGAATGAATTAAACGAAATATTCATGTAGTAGGAAAAAAATAAAGTCAAAGATAACATACTTACATGACCAAAGTGACATCAAATGGGGTTTTTTATGATGTGTTTGGATCATTCACGATGCGTTAGATTTTTTGCGCACGGGGGTCTGTGAAGACTAAAAATAAGAGGTGAAACCCTCTCATTTGATAGGCTCAAACCTTAGAGAAATTTTGAGCATTGAAGCATGAAATAATTTTAAGTAAAGGAACTTCTGAGAAAGAATGTGAGTTTCATGTAAGAAGTAGAAGTTTCATGCAAGATTGAAGTTACACGTAAGAGGTTTTTCACGACAAAAGTTAAATCTTGCGCACGTGGAATCAAATTTGTTTTCAAGACACCTAAAAGTGTGCATAAAATATTTGAGTCCATCTCTATTAGTAAGTTTTGTTTAAGGTAGTTCTTACTAGATTATTTGTAGGAAAGATAATAATTTTTTTGAGTGATCAAACTGGGAAAGGTAATTAAAATAAACTAAAACTTTGTTTTTTACTAATTGTGCTAAGAGGGCACTCACACACCTGTGGATTTCTTTACAAGTTCTACACTTGTGTAAGGTTATATACTACTCATTTTATTCCACATCAAATGATTATTTTCTAATGTGTTGTGTGGTATTGTATTGTTTTTGTACCACACCAAGGATGTAGCTACTCTTGTTGAGTAGTGAACCTTTTAAATCCTGTGCTCCTCTGGATGTGTGTTTTGTTTGTGTTCATCAAGAAAAGAACTCTTTAACAGGAGGTAAAGGTTGTTTCAAAAATGAGGAAACATAATATAAAAATATATAACTAATTAACCCACTCCCCCTCTCAATGATATTTGGACCCTGACTGGGAAACTTCAATTGGTATCAGTGGTAGGTTACCATAGTTTGTTCTTTGATGAAGTTTTGTAGAGAAGTTATGACATATAATATGAATTGCATGAACAGTAATTTGATTCCAATATTTTATAAAAAGAATTATCATATTTTTAATGATCAAACAATGCCCAATCTTATGTCTCTTGGATATGAAGTTCTTGAAGCTACAATAGATGATTTCAAGTTATTGATTACAAGGTTCCTCTTACACCTATTGATAATAAAAATATTCAGAATGATAAAAGTTCAAAAAATGGATTACTCTCATCTCATTATGAGAGAGATTTTTTAAGAGTGAAATGAGTCACTACAGCTAATTGAATCTGGGAGAAGAAGAATAACATCTATGAATGAAATAAAAATTGAAGAAAGGAAAACTTAAAAACTGGAGGTTGAAGTAGGAAGACAAGAAAATGGGTGATCTTGAATCTATTGGGGGATTATTTACCAGGGTAAATGGAATTTTCTGTACAATTAGATGTATTATTGAAAAGTTATAGGATTATACAGTTGTTGAAAAGATCTTAATAATTCCTCCCTAAAAGTTTAATGCTAAAGTTTTATCATTGGAAGACAGATACTCTGAAACATTATCTCTAGATGATTTTCATTTCACTATCATCACTTATGAAAGGATATGGGGGAAGACTATGGAGAGAAAAACAAAAGCTAATAGAGAAATGTATTTCAAGGCTACAAAGAAACAAAAATTCAAGAAAATTATTATTGAAGATAAAGCCTGTGAATTTAATTTTGAAGATGAGGAATGTCAAAATTTTGATGAAATTTTATCCTTGTTTTATAATAATTTGAAAGAAAGGTGTAGGGAAATACAAGGGGAAAATCCCATTGAAATTTTTTTAATGTGGATCCTTTTTGATTTTTTTAGCTAACAATCATCAAAAAAAATAAAGAGGAATACAGTGATGATGATGAAAGAAGGCCAAGAATGTCAGGGAAGAAACAAGGAGATGAAAATAACTATTCTGGTGGAGGGAAGGACAAATATTTCTTTAAATAAAAAAGAAGAATATTTTTACTAAATACGATTCATAAGAAGAAAGTGAATCTGAATCCAAAAAATCTTTTGTTGAGAAAGATAGAGATAATAGCTTTATTACAGTAGTGAATAGTAAAGATTATAGAATTAGCAGCACTGAAAAATATGAAACTTAACCAGAATAACATCTGAAATAAGAGTGGAAAGAATGTTTGAGAAAGATCAGAGGCTAGAGAATGAATACAGGAAAATCTTAAATGAAAATTACTCATTAAAAAATAAATATGGTTTTTCGGATAAGAAAGTAACGATTGTAAAAGAGATTGATGATCTAAGGAATTCTCTTGAGAGTGAAAAGAATCGAAATTAATATATGGAAGTAAAGATGAAGGAAGAAAGAAAAGGAGTTGGAACATTCCCCAATAAAACATTATAAAGTTGAAGAAAGGAATATTAGTTTAAAAAACTCTATATCTGAAGCTGGTGATAGTTCTAGTAAGAATGAATCAAAGAAGAATCCACAAAAGTTACCTTAAAAGGTTGAGAAGGAATATGGAAACTGGTTTTGGTAAAAAAGTTGGAAAGACTGTGTATGTGGAAAAAGTTAGCAATGTTGAAAAATCATAAGTATCCAAAAATACTAAATCCAAAAAATATATATACTACTAATAGTTATGATAAATCTGAACAGAAATATGAGCTGAAGTATAAAGTTATGATTCAAAACAAGAAGGTAGATGGTCTACAGAGTTTTGTTAAGAAGGTTGTTGAGAATCATGTTCCCAACTCCAGAAAGTATGTAAGTTTCATAGGTAAATATTCATTTTATGGATACTTTTGGTATTTTGGTGGATTAAGACACATGGAAAATATGTTCTAGTTCAACCAAAAACATTACTACTATTCCACAAGATATGAAAGACATTGTTTTAATGGTTGTCAATCCTCTCAAAAGAATAAGTACGAGAAGGAAGTTCAGAAGAAATATGAGAAGGATGGTTTGAAATATGAGAATAAGTTCCAACCATTGGAAAATATTTTTGAAAGATTTTAACAGCCTAGAAGTCTTTCTAAGGGATTCCTTGTTTTTTTTTTAGCAGAACAAAAGTTTTTTAACAAATTCCAAAAGATGGAGTTGAAGAATAAAAAGGAATAACAGAAAGATCATGTTATAGAAACTTCTTTTAAAGCTACAAAAATATTAAGTCTGTGGATTCTTGATAGTGGGTGTTCTTATCATATGACAGGAGACCTAAATTTGTTGAAGAATGTGAAAAATTTCAAAGAAGGAACAGTGAAATTTGGAAATGAGGAATCTTTGAGAATCAAAGGTGTCGGATCAACCATTATCAGGAAAGAAAAGATGAAATCCATGAAAAAATTATATTTTTATGGGATGAAACATAATCTAGTAAGTGTTTTACAACACTTTCATAAGGGAAGAAAAGTTATATTCAGAAAATATGGGTTTTAAAAAAAATTGAAGATGATGGGAAGGAGTTACTAGTGTCCAATGTAAAAAAGGGAACTTTTTCCAAGTCTGTGAAGTACAAAACTCTTGTTAAATGGGTATGGTGGATGAAAATCAGTAATGTCAAAAAAGGATGGGACATATGTGTCATAGAAACATGTGTAAGTTATCAATGTGAGACAATGTCTGAGATATTTCTGATTTATCAAGAAGAAGATATTGGTGTTGCACTATTTGTGAGAAAGGAAAGATTACCAATTCTACACATTAGAGAATTGACATTTTTTCCAAATAAACCTTGGAACATATACATTCTGATATTTGTGGTCCAATGAGAAAGAAATAAAAAAAATGGAGATATATACTTCATCACTTCCATTGATGACTTTACTCACATTGCATGTGTTATGTACATGAGACATAAGTCAAATGATCTAAAAATGTTTAAGAGTTTCAAGAGGAAAGCAGAGAAAGAATGTGAGTATTTAGTGAATTAGTTGAGAACTGATAATGGTGGATAGTATAAGAGTGAAGATTTTAAAAACATTCTTGAGAATCATGGAATTCAGCATGAGTTCAGTTCACCATATACATCCCAAAAAAATGGGATTGCTGAAAGAAATAATAGATGTTTGGTTGAAATGGGATGAACTGTGTTTCTTGAACATGGTCTCTCTCATTACTGTTGGAGGAAATCCATGATTATTGTTTTTCACATTCATAATTGATGTTTCTACTGAACAAGTGCATATATGACTCTATATGAAATGATTTATGTGAAAACAACACTTCAGAGTTTTTGAGAGTACATGCATTATAAAGAAGAACGGTTGAAACCTTGAAAAGTTTGAGAAAAGAGGAGATGATGGAATTTTTCATAGATATGCTCTAGAAGTAAGAGGATATATATGTTCTAATGGATAAACAGGGAGAATCATTGATTCTATTTATGTGAAAGTTATTGAAAATGTTTAGAAAGAAAAACAAACATTTGATAATATATAATTTGGGAAGGATAAAGAAAACTTTGTTAATGATTATGATAATGTTTTCAACAATGGTAATCTTAATTGAGAAGAATAATTAGACTCATCAATTTCAAAAGGTGAGGTTTAAATTCAAAAATCTCATCCAAGGATGAGGAAGCAAGTGGAGGCTCAGAACATTATTGGTGATCAACATTAGAGGGTTCAAATAAGAAGAACAAAAAATTCTATTACACATAATTCTCTGTATTCAAAAGTGGAGCCAAATAATGTGAATGAAGATTTTGAGCATCTACAATAGGTTCAAGTTATGAAGTAAGAGCTTAATCAGATAGAAAATAGTGATACTTCAGAACTCATACCCAAGTCGGATGACAAAATATTTATTGGTACAAAATGGGTTTTCTTAAACAAGCTGAAAGAAGAAGGTAAAGTGATAAAAAACAAGGAAAGATTATCACCCAAGGGTTACTCACAAATGTATGTTTTTTATTTTGATTAGACTTTTGTTCCAGTGGATAAATTTGAAAAAAAATTAGAATATTTCTTACAACTTATTTACAAGGAGGCAACAAAATTTTTCAAACAGACATGAAGTCCACATTTCTAAATGGAAATATTTATGAAGAAGTTTACATTGGAAAACCTTGTGGATTTGTTGTTAAGAAAGACGAAAGTTATATGTGTAAGCTTAAGAAAGAATTTTATTGGCAAAAATAGCCTCCAAGGGCATGGTATTCTAAAATGGATACATTCTTGTGGAAGATGAGTTTCAAGAAAGTAAGAGTTGATAGCAATATTTACATAAAATAATGTCTGGTGTTCTCTCTAGTCATAATAGTTTATTTTGATGACATTATTATTGTGTGAATGATTAATGATCTTGTGAAATATTTTTTGAGGAAATAAAGAATCTATTTGATATTTCCGTGCTAGAAGAAGTGAAATACTTTCTTAGGTATCACATTTAACAAAAGAAGAACCACATTTTTGGTCTCTCAAGAAAAGTATGTGAAGGGAATTTTAAAGAAGTTTGGAATTGAAAATTAGAAATAGATTCCACACTAATTTCAATGGGAACCAAGTTTTCTAAATATGGATAAGGCAAGGATGTTGATCAAAAAGTGTTTCAAAAGCTGATAAGAAGTCTATTATATTTGACTGCCTGAAGACCCAACATTGTCTATTTTTTTGCTTTATATGAAAGATTTTAGAGTGCTCTTAAATAATCACATATGATTTTTGGAAAAAATAATTCTCAGATATATCAAAATCACAAAAAAATTGGAATCTGGAATTATGGCTTATATAATATTGATATATTCGGGTATTCGGATGCTAATTGGGAATGAAACATTGATGATCCACATCTGGTGGATTTTTCTTTTAAGGGAAAAGTTGTGTTAGTTAGCATACAATGAAATAAAATTCAATTACTCTTAGCACGGATGAAGTATTGTATGTTGATGCTACTCAATAGGCTACCCAACTCATGTGGATGAAGACTCGGTTGGAAGATCGCCTTATTGAAGTTAAGTTACCCTTGCTCTTGGGATGCAATAATCAAAGTGAAATCAATCTTATAAGTAATTCAGTACAACATTATCATTCAATACATATTGGTATAAAGTACCAATTCCTCAAAGAGCATGTGGATAAGAATGAATTGAAGATGGAGTATGTTCCTACACCATAACAAGTTTCTATCAAATTCACAAAACATTTACTGAAGGAACCATTTTCTATATTGATGTTGAACATGGTTGTACAACCTCATTTTCATCAAGGTTGAGGTATGTGTCACTGCCCCCTCTCTCATATTACATTTGAATAGAGTTTTAAAGGGGAATAATTATTTCATAATTATTTCCTAATGGGAATATATAAATGGGTAGTTTTGGGTAAATTGTGAATCTAGCATGTAAGTGAGTAAACTTTTCTAACTGATTGTTAGAGTGGTTGTTGGAAAAAAATTCCAGGAAAGTAGAAGAGGTATAGAAATATGAGGAATAAATGATGATGAAATTTCATAGACACTAATTTTGGATAGCATGGTGTTGGCTATAAATAATTCTTGTTTCCTGCAACGAGTTAACTCATGTAGTCTTAGAATTGTTGATAAGTAATCCATATCTTGATATTACAAAGTTTAGTAACTTATGAATATTGGTTGAAAAAAAAATCCAAAGGGGTATATTAATGGGACCAATTTGGATAGAAAAAGAAGTGATAATTATTCCCCTTTCAGGTATCGTCTTTTATTGTCAAGGATGTTTGAGAAGAAAGAAAATTAATTCACTATGTATAAGTGGTTGATGGAAGACATGGAAGTTACCATACTTTATAAGGTAAACTAGAAGATTATTTACTGATTTTAATTTCCCAAATATCATAAATTTGGAGGACTTCTGATTCAAGCCTCATGAAGGAAATGGGGAGAAAAAATTATTCCAATCATATTCAGTTTTGATTGGAAAGAATGATGTTGCTAGAAGATAGTGAAGTTGCAGTTAAAAATATAATGATGCTAAAGGTGTTTGATCATAGACTATATATCATGTTAGATATGGTTCATGAGGAAAGAATATATATATTGAATAAGCCAAAAATTGTTTTGGAAAGGAATGTTGCACACAAGTTTGAAGATAGGTTGGTATGTTGCACGTAAGTGGAGTTCCAAGATCCGAACACCAAAATCTGGCAAAAGAAATTCCCACATGAAAGATTGGTTTTTGCATGCAACATTGAAGGGAGTTTGGAATGTTTCACCCGAGGAATGATTTAAGTATAGAACATAAAAAAATTTAAAAGGCCTTAAGTGCACAAAATATTCAATAAGTGGGTGAAATATGAGGTTGGCATGAAATATAATAATTCACCCATTGTGACGTCAAATGTGGTTTAGCACGATGCATTAGGATCTTGCGTAACGCGTTAGGTTTTTTTGCACACGGGGGTCATCGATCCCTATAAATAAGAGGTAACCCCTCTCATTTGATAAGCTCAACCCTTGGATAAATACATAGCTCTAATGTGTGGAATAATTTTATGTAAAGTTAGTTCCACAGAAGAAAGGGAGTAATGTGTAAGAATGATAAGTTTCATGAAAGATTCATGTTGCGTGCAATAGGTGTTTCATGAAAAAATTAAAATCTTTCACACATGGAATCAAATTTTCACACAAGACTCCTAAAAAGGTGTGTAAAGTATTTGAGTTTAGCATAATAATTGATTTTTGTTTTAGGTAGTTCTTACCAGCTTTTGGGTAGGAAAGAGAAGAATTATTTTGAGTTATCAAATTATAAAAGCTGATTAAGAAGCACTGAAACTTTTCTTTTCCCGTATTTGTGAAAAGAGGGTGAAAACACACTTTTGTATCGTTTTCCAAGTGCTACATCAGTGTAAGTTTATATGCTACTCATTTTATTCCACATCAAATGATTATTTCTTAGTGGATTATGTGGTACTAGATTGTTTCAATACCATACAAAGGATTTACCTACTTTTGTTGAGTAGTGAACCTTGTAAATCTTGTGTACATATGGATGTGTTTTTTTGTGTTCAGTAAAGAAATAACTCTTTAATAGGAGGGGAATTTTGTTTCTAAAATAATGAAACATAAAAGAAAAACTTATAACTGATTCACCCCCTCCCCACCCAGTGATACTTGGATCCTGACTGGGAAACATAACATGTATCATGGTTGTGAGTTCAAGTTAATGCCTCACACAGTTATTCTCGTCTGTAATAAGATATCTAGAGCAATAGTTTACCACACTATCACCCAACATAATAATATATCCTAAACCTGAACGTGATGTGTCATAGAAGACCACACAGTCCTACCCATCTTATATAAGATTCAACACTAATGTAGAAGTCAAAAATAATCTTAATATAAAAAAAATAACTCTAACATTTATCATCATGAGAAAAATTAACTCCCTTCAGAGTGAGAGAATTCATCACAGAAGAAACAATTGACAAATTCGTTACAAACACATGATAATACCCTACTAAACCCAAGAATCTCAAAATCTCAAAAACATTTCATGGTTGTTCTCATGTTATAACATCTTCCACTTTCTCAGGATCAACCGAAATACCATGTTCAGAGACCACATGTCTCAAAAACATCACTTACTAAATATAGAAATCCCATTTTTTAGCTTGTATTAGAGTTAGTGATTTCTCAACATTTCCAAAACTGCTCTCATATAACACACACGATCCTCCTCAAACTAATATTAATCTAAGATTTCGTCCAAATATACATACATGAACATATCAAGATACCCATGGAAGATTATATTCATCAATGCCATAAATACTACAGGAGAATTAGTTTGACCAAATGGAATGACAAGGTACTCATAATGGTCGTACCTACTCTGTAAGGAGGTTTTCTATATGTTATATTCTTTTATTATCAATTTTTGATAACCAGATTGATGATCAATCATCAAGAACCGTTTCTACCCCTTCAAATAGTAAAAAAACTATCAATCCATGGTAATAGATAACTTTTCTTCACAATAACTCAAATGAGTATTTAGTAATCAAAATAGAGGTGAAGTGTTCCATCATATTTCTTAGAAAAGATAATAGATTTTTCCCAAGATGGAACACTCAGACCTGTGGAGCCATTCTCTTACACATCATCCAACTGAGTCTTCAAATCTTTTAGTTTAGTTGGTTCTATATAGTAAGATGGAATAAACACTAGCTCAATACCATACGATAAATCGATAGGAAACTCTACCTCCCTTACCAGTGGAAAACTAGATAAATCATAAGAAGAAACATCAGAAAACTTGAAAATAACTAGAGGAAGATCGTCACCCAAATATTACTTCTCCAGATACAAATCAAACATTGATATCACTTTCCCCAAATCTGGATAAGAATTTATGAATCTACTCAAACTTGGGTCTCATTCTCCTTGAAAAATACGAAACATCCCATAGTGCATAGTAAAGGAGACTCATTTAAGATAATAGTCAATTTAGAATTTACTAGAAATAATTCAATCCATCCCAAGAAATGTTTCAAGTGGTTTCATTTTGAGAACCAGAAAATTCCTTTTAATATCAATCTCTGTTAAAGTGAAAATAAAAGCATAAAAATATAGAACCTTCTCTCTTTTCATTCTGAGGTGTGTTGTTATATCAATCACATAATCAAAAAGATCCATAGAGTTATTTTTTAGGTTCAAAATATGTGTCAATATAAAAAATTGATATTAATCAGTATCAAATAAAATAGTCACTAAAGATGAGGCTATAGTGACAGTACCTCTCACAATAACTGGACTTGTAATAGATTCCTCTGTAGAATCTTCCACCGGATGAAGAAGCTTCATTTCGAATTTTTGTTGTTGGAACCCATTATATCTTGAATCTTATGGTTTCAACATAATACTTTTAGTTGATGATGATATAATGCCACCATATAGAGTAGAAAATTAATGGGATAATTTATTTAGGTTTCCTGAGAAACCATAATTACTATAGATATTTGGAACCTCATTACAAACATGTATCGAATTCAAAACATTTCCACATTGGAAGCAATTTAAAGGGCCTATTCTAGGAACTACAGAAGGTCTTGAATACACCTAATATTTAGGTCCACCTCAAAACTCATCATGATTTATCATTCCAATAAAGTAACTCATAGATATACCATTGGGAGAAAAAGGAACTTCTATCAACCCAAAATTTTGAGCAAGGTCAAATCAACTGTTAATGCCCTATCTAGTACATCAACATAAGAAGTGAGCTTTAGTATGAAAATGAATGAATGGATTTCAGGTTGGATAATAATCTGAAACATTCAATCCTTCATATTTTCATTCAATACAATCTTAGCTGAAAATTATACAATATTTGAAAAGAAGTATGCATACTGCATCATGCTCCTATCCTCCTACTAGAGATTGAAAAAAATCTAAAACCATATCCATTATAGTATATTCTGGATATAAATTATTAGTGAAAATAACTATGACATCCTTCTAATCCAAACCCTTGTGTTTCTTCTCCATTACCTTGAAATACCACCATCTCCTACTAGGACATTCCATCTTAAAGGTATCACACTTCACCTTAATAACTTCAAGCGTATCCAAAAAATAAAAAAAAAGATTCTCTATCTTGTTCAACCAATACTCATCCTATTGAGGATCATTAGTTCCATAAAACGTAGGTGTCTTACTTTTTAGAAACACTAGATAATTATTCTAATATTTATCACTTTAAGGATCCACAACCAGATCCTAAATGAGAATGGGTGCAGGTGTTTCTCCCAGAGCATAGAAACACTCATATTAATCTCAAAAAGATTATGGTCCATGAGAGGACATTCTCACAATTGTTTATCAAAATCTTCCTCATATAGTCTATTCACGTGTCTTCTCAAGGGCACGGTGCTATAAAATATCAACAGACATCACTGTTGACATTAGAAGATTACTCATATGAACAAATAAAACAAGAGAAATGGGAACATCAATCCCATCAAATAATATTTTAAGATTTTGATTTCAAATTACCCAAATAAAATGTTTGGAAAATACTAGAATCTGATCAAAAGATTCCTGAAAGTCACTTTTCCTAAACCCACATGGTGACTTAAGGCTCTTTATGATGAGATCTAGCCAATCACTCACTCGCAACTACCTCTTAATTACAATCAGGTCATACCTAACCACATACTGAAATTAAGGAATGATTATTAACTCACACCTATGTTACCAATTTATCACGAACTAGCCCAAATACTCGGGTACCACGATACATGATCCGACACAGACATGGAATGAAGGGCCCAATCCCCACAGGTTTGATACTAGAACATGGAATCATATATGATAAAATAGAGAACAAATTTTCCATAACACAGTGGAAGATAAAAGATTACAAGTCAATATACTCAACACTCTAAAAAGATAATTAACATAAACCACCAAGTAAAACAATAATCGGCGAGATATATAAGCATCCCAAATGAAACTATAAATTCCACTAGACAAAAATATCAGAAACTCCCATGTAACAAGTGGAAAATAGCTCCACCAATCACTATCAACACTCCATAGTCCAGAGGATCAACAATATCCACCACCACCAACTGGAACATTCATTTTTCTCAGAATTAGAATAAGAAAGTATAAAAATGACCAAAGTTAAAGCTAGGGTGTGAGCTATAAATCCTAGAAGGGTATCACCAAGTTCTTGATAATCAATACCATAACAATTTACAATTCATTATATTAGTTTAAATACAAATGCATGGAATCACAATTCAAATTTTAAACCAAAACATTCTTTCATTTAAATAAAAGTAAAATGAATTAAAACAGCTTTAAAATAGGTGTAAATGAACATTTCGTATAAAATAGCTGATATAAATCAATTTGCATTAATAAAACTGATTATGAAATCAATTTCATGTATAATCATGTCAAAAATCATAGCAAATCACCATACACGAATGCCCCGTTGTAACTCAATATACCAGATAATAGGATCCCCACATATCTCATAATGATCTCTGATCTAGTCTAGTGTCCACACACAAATAAACCCAAATTGGGGAACCCATTAAGGGAATTCTACACCTCAATAGGGGAATCCATCATAACCAGTCCCACCAATGTTCTTTTAGTGAAATTTGTCATCATCAGTCCATCACTATTGATTCAAGGTTCTAACATTATTTTATTTGTTATCACTAACTACCCGGGCTAACATGTGCTTCAAAAAATAAATTAATAATATTAGAAATTAATCATTTAATAACATTTTTAAATACAATTCCCAAGTTTTGTTTTCAACATGACTTTTTCATTACAAAATGAATCCATTGAATTTCATTATTTTTTTCCATTTAAAATAAATTTCCAATTTAATCCATTTTCTCAAGATAAATATCAAATCACATCATCAAAAAAATTTCCAAATCAAGTCATCATTTCTCCTAAATTCCCCCCACAATTTCAATTATATTGAAATTGGGGTTTTTTTCTAAAATCTCATGCCCATTTAAAATCAAATATCAAATCATCACAATTCCCTTTTTTAGAATTAGTTAAAAACTCTTTTTAATTTTATCATGAAATTCAGGGTTTCAATCATAGGGAAAATAATTATGGAACTGGATACCTTTAAATAAAATATCAAGAAATTGAAATCCATAATGGGATGTGCCTATGAAGAATGAAGGTGCGAAAGATCTAGGAACATAGCCTAGAACCAAGATCCAATCAAAAAAAGTTTATATCTATTAATTACAAGATTATATATCAAACTATAATGATGATAGAATATAGACAATAATAAAACACATGATAGGATATCCACTTACCTAGAGGTGAACGAACAAGATCAACAACACCTTGATCTTCCAAGAAAAGGATTTGGAGGATTCAATTTCAACTTTAGAGATCCTCCAAGAGCCAAAAAATCATGTTTAAGTTCAATTTTAGGATAAGGTATTTCAAATGTGTGGTTTGAGAATTCTAAATTAAATTTTTAAGGAACTAAAAACTACACGCACAGTTTCCAAGGGAGGGCCTCATGGTAAGAGAATTTGTGTTCCCCTACTGGTGTTTTGTTTGAGGTGCATAGTTTTTTCACACAGTTAAACTATCTATGCACCAACCCTGCATTCACTACTATCCATGGGGCTCATACCTTTTAGGGGTGGTCCCATGGTTTGGCAAAAAAGTGAACCCCCTCCGAATAGACTTCAAGAGGGAGATTCGTTTTCTGGACCAAACCACACAATGATTCCTAATTGTGGTCCAACCATAGATAGCTCAAAAGGCTCACAAAATTAGCCAAATTCTCCCCAAAATAACCCAAAACAAGACCTGACATAAAAGTGATCAAAATATAGACAACAGAATACTTGGAAGAAGGTAATGGGATTTTGCGAATCTATATTAGTTATATTATTATTTACGTTCATTTTTCATGTTCATTTCATTATCATTATTCCTTTTATTTAATCTCTTACCATTTTTATTCAATTACTAAAATGGTTAAGTTCACATTGGAAGTTTTGAGGATGTTTGATTTATATTTCCAAAATGAATTCATTAGGTTGAATAAGTTTAAAGGGGTAATGATTAAATCAACTAAACAATCTCAATCATGAATAAATTTTTATTTTTATATATTAAAAAAATTATAACCAGTCATGGAAGGTTGATGTGGAAAGTGAAATACATCGTATCATGAAGTAGGTAGTCCACACATTATCATGATCGACATTTCAATTTTCTACTGCATAAAATAGAGATAAGTTATATAATATTTTAGTTTAAAAATAATAATTATGTTTTAAATTTTTCATTAATTCAATATTTATATCCTTATTAACAACAATATGAGGTTATAATGATAAATGAATTACATCCCTTCATGGAGGTGGTATTCCACACGTACGATGGAGTGACATTATCATTTTCCAATGGATGGAAAAGACAGTAGGGTAAGAATTATCCTTATATAATATTAATATTGACATAAAAATATTACATATTCATTAATTAACTATTTATAACTATCCGTGTGAGGTGGTGATGGAAAACGAAACACATCTTTTCTTGGAGGAGGTTGTACACACGTACGCATGGTAGATGTTTTCATTTTCCATAAGAAGGAAAAGAGATAGAAAATAATTTTTACATCAAAAAAAAATTTAAATATATATAAGATATTGATTTCATTTTTTTATAGTGGTTATAATATATTTTATGTAGGTAGAAGAAATAATAAGCTTGAAATGGCTCGATTATGACTCATACCACCTCCTCTGTTAACTCCATTTGGATTATGCCTTAAGCCAAATGAGATGGGTATTTTGAGAAGACCAGGACCTCTAGGATTATAGTTAGATATTTGGGAATATTTTTGGGTAGTTTTTTGTCAACATATGTGGCACAAAAAGTGTGAATAAGTGAGGAGAATATGATCTAATTTTTAAGTGACAGGAGTGGAAATATTGTCAATACTTTAATCTTTAAAATATAAAAAATTCCTTTCCCAAGGTAAAGTGGATCTGTATAGAAAAATTCATAAGAAAATATATTTTAAGGTCAAAAAAAACTCTAGTAATAACATTTATACAATTTTTGGAGATAATTAATGCCTTAGTTTACCCCACCCCTCATGTTAACCCTTTTAACATTTACTGGGGTGATAACGTTTTACCATGGTAAATATTCATTAAGACCAAAAATGAAATTAACCACTTCAAAAAAATTAAAACTTATTATTTTAAAAATAAAATCCAATTTTAAGGATTCAATTTGTACAGTTACCTGAAATTAATTTCAAAATATGTGCACAAAACACAATGTAAAACAGTTTTTTAGAAAAAATGTCATTTTAAGCATAAAAATGATTTTGTAGAAAAATTAAATATATTAGTGATTAATCCATAATTTTATTGATTATATTTAATAAATTAAGACATATTTAACTTTAAAATCAATCCAAAACCAAATGGTAATTTCTAATTACTTGAAAAATTATTTTTTTTATAAAAAAATGGTATTTTCCATTATTCATTCAAAAAACAATTTTTTAAGAAAAATAACAAAAATTCACCCTAAGATAATTTTGATATTATGAACCCATAAATAAATATATTTTTATAAATTTAATAATTCAAAAATTTTAAATTTAATTTTTAAATAAAACTATATATTTCATGAAAAACATTTCTGCTAGAATAAAACCATTTCTTTTATGATAGAAAAAACTTATAAAATTATCATATCATATATGAATTCATAAAATATATTCATAAAAATAATATGTTATGAAATTTATTTACTATTAACTTTTCATGTGTTTTTACATTCTTTCTCACTTTTATAAATTGTAGCCTCACAATTATTTTCATTACTTACAAAAGTAACCATATTTTTCCCCTCATATATTTTTATAATTTACATATTGGTTCTTTATAAATATAGGATCTCTATAAAACTTATACCTGGTGAATTTCATTATTCCACAAAAATTTCCATTTATGATGAATAATTTGAAATGGTCCTTCCACATATTAGAGATTCTCCTATAATTGTACCACTTTGGCCTCAAAACATAAGATACATCAGGTATATAGTTTTTTATCAAAGAAACATGAAAAAAATCATGAACCTTAGATAAAATTAAAGGTAAGTATAAATAATAATAAAATAATTACACTTTTTCTAGAATTTCATATTGTCTAATGAACCATGGTCTCAACTTTCCCTTTTTACCAAAACACACTACACCATTCCAAGGAGATTTTTTAGGAAAGGCGTGACTACCAACCTCAAGTGAAAGGAATTTCATCCAATTATATTCATAATTCCACTATATACTCTAATAAATGCTCATGTTGTGGTGTGACTTTTTTTTACTTCTCATCCATATCTTCTACCATTTATTGTTCTCAAAATTTCATCGCACCAAATTCATCCCAAAATGTTGTAGTCAACACCACCTTCCATTTAATGCCTCAAAAGGTTCCATATAAATACCGGAACAAAAACTATTATTATATGAAGATTAATCTAAAATCAGATGTTTATCCCATCTTAAAAAATAATATATTGAGAAACCTTAAATTATATCCTCTAAATCCTGAATTTTACACTCTTACTATCCATCAGATTGAGCATAACAAGATGAACTAAAATTTAATTTAGTACCAATATAATTCTAAATTACTTTCTAGAAACATGATGTAAATCCAAGATTATGATTAAATACAATGGATAGTGGAAATATATATAACCTAAAAATCTCCTTAATATAAATTCTTTAAATGTTATCCAAATACGTAGTATATTGAATAGGAAAAATTGTGCAGATTTAGTGAAATGATCAATACTAACCCAAATGACATTATCAACTCAATATGTATTTGGTAATAACACCACTAATTCCTTGAATTTATTCTCCCATTTCCATTATCACATTGAAAAATTATTAATCATCCACTTCAGTAGTTTTCGTTCAGCTTTAACCAACAGGAAAGTTAAATATTTTATAAGAAACATCATATTTTTCCTTATTTATTTCATCCCACTAAAAATATTTCTGAAGGAATCTATAAATCATAGTGATTACATGATGAACATAAAATAGAGAGTTCATAGCTTCCCTGAATAATTTTTTCCTCAACTAGGAGTCACTCCGAAAAGATAACCTCTTTTCAAATCGGATATTGCATTCTTCATCAATATTAAGCTCATAAAACATATCCTTTTTGACTAATTAAACCATGATATTCAATCTGGGTCTCCTTAATTATTTATAACAAAGACGGTTACATTGATACCTGAGCCAAAATGAAAGGATTTTTTGCACAAAAAATTTCTATTATAACATTTATTTAATCATTAAATAAAGGAAAATGTTCCAAATACACCATAGTTAATGATGTATTATCTTTTCAACTTATTTCATCAGCCACCTTGTTTTCTTTACCATGATCATAGTGAATTTTGAATTCGTAATCATTAATGAGTTCTTGAAATCTTATCTACCCCATTTTCCACAAATTTTTAGTGAATATATACTCTATAATTTTATGATTAGTATATATTTCTTATTTCTCTCTATATATATGACACATCTGTATTTTAAAAAAAACTATTACACCATGCACAAGGTTATGTGTAGGATAATTATTCTCCCTAGGTTTCAATTGATAAGATTCATATAAGATAACTTGATCATTATTCTTCAATACATAACCAAGGCCCTTCAAAGAAGAATCACTATAAACAAAAAACCATCCATTTATAGATTACAAGGCAAATATGGGATCATTAAACAGTATTATTTTAAATTATTGATCAAATTCTTCACATTCCTTCATCAAAATAAATATAAATTCTTTTTGAGTTAACTTGTAAAATAATCTATAAAACCAAGAAAAGTTTTCAATAAACCATTGGTATAACCCACTAACCCAATAAAAATTTGAATATTTGTTATATGTTTAAGTATTTGACACTCTTCCATAACTTTTTTCTCAATTGGATCAATTTTTATTCTCTATTTAGAAACAATATGACCAAGGAATGAAATATTTTTTAACAAAAATTAAAATTTAATAAATTTTCCATAGAACCTCTTTTATTTTAATGTTAAAAAAAATCATTAGATGTTTCTCATTATGTTTATATATTTTAGAAAATACCATAAAATCATTGATAAATACAACAAAAAATTTACCCAAACACTCATTAAGAACTATATTAATTAGATCCATAAATACAGTGGGTGTGTTTGAAAACCAAAAAGTTATAAATACAAAATCATAATGTTGATATCTAGTCTTAAATGTCATCTTCATTCACTTTTAGATGATGGTACCCGTACCTAATATCAATCTTCAAAAAATATTGTACTCCTAATCCCAACTTCATTTGATTGTCCAATAATATAAAATGACATTTCCATAAATTTATTTTTATATTCCAAGTGATAACTATCCTATATACCTTTATTTGGACACACATTAGTGTAATAGCCCATATCATTATAATTAAAACACTTCGCTGCCTAATTTTCATTATTGGAATGACCATTACCATTCCTCTTTTCTTTCCAGTCACAAGCCATGTGTCTAGGATTTATACATAGATAACACATCTCAAATCTCAAAATACATTCCCCAGAATTATTTTTCCCAAACATATCAAAAGAGGGAAATTGAATTTTCATTCCTCTAGGTTTCTTTTATAAATTCATAACTATTTCCGACCACCTAGATCACTTATTATATTTCTTATTTTAATGGTTCACAAACTCTATCTTGACTCTATATAAACACCCACAAATTTTCTCTTCACTTATAAAATTATGACTAAACAGAGCCCTTTGTAATCGTGGATTCAATCCTAAATTAAATTGATATATTTTACTATCTTGGTTTTGAAAATAATTTGGTGCATATCTAGCTAATCTAGTAAAATTAGCTTCATAGACAGAAAAAAAATTCTTTCTCTTTTTGTTTTAACTCTAGGAATTTACTTCACAATATAATTCAAATCAATTTAGGAAAATAATATTAAAATGAGATATATTTAAATACCATACATTTCATTGAATCAGTCTATTCCATTTCCTTTTTTTCATAATAAAATACCACCACAGATCAACTTTACCTTTAAAATGATAAATATAAATGGTTAAATTATGATATTTTAAATATCCCAAAACATTAAATATCTTATCTAAATCATTAATCCATCCTTTATCTTTCTTTGAGTATAAGTATTCACCAAAATCCATAGGTACTATTTCCTGAAATTATCTACTATAAACATATTGTTCTATAGAAAATCTGGTCACTCCCTTACATTGGTAACTCTATTATTATCCCACATAAACTAAGTTAAAAAACTAAGAAACTATGATTTTCCAATTCCAACTATTCTAGGTTATTGGTTTGGAAGGATATTGTCCTCTTGATTCCTTTCTACCTCAATTACCACATTTACTTTGTATAAAACCATTATAAATAAACATAGATTTGATGATATTAAATTAAAATAATAAAAATATATTTAATAACAAATTAACTATATGTTTGAGTCTATTAAGAGTATCTTTTAACATTATCCTAACTTTTAAAGTTATCTAAACCATTACTCTGATACCAGTTATAATAATCCGTACATAACCATCTCATAAATTACATTATTTATAGAGTATATTTCATCACTTACATATGAAGGGCCTTTTTAGGTTTATAATTTTATAGAATTAAAAAACCATTATATTAAATAGTGTAAATTTCCAAACATTGTCCATTTTTTATACAAAACTTTTTCTTTATAAATACATAGTTTCTTCATTCAAGTTAACTCCCATAATTGGAACTATGACATTATTAATGTTCTTACTTATTCTTAAGCCCTATGAAAAACATTTTAAATTGTGGGAAGAGAAAAAAACTACATAAGTGATATTAAATAAAATAAAACTATTTTTTCATTTTTACACATGAAAAATCCATGAAGTTGTTTATTTTTTAAAAATAAAATTTGAGCATAAATATTCATTTACTTATCCATGAAAAAAATAATTGTTCAATTTTTTTTAGAAAAATTTCATAATAATTCATAAAGTAAAATACATAATCATTAGGGTTACCTAGAAAAAAATGAAAACACATTAGTATCATTCCTTAAAACAATCTGTCCACCATTAACAAATTCATAAAAATTCCTTATAAAAATATGCTCATTTTCATACCATTGGAAATAAAAAATATTTTATTTAAAAAAAACATTAAAGGAGATCATGTATGTACCATAGGAAATGATCCTTATATTGGCCCTTATAAGAACCATTATAACTGATTCAACTAACTAGATAATTCTCATATCTCTTACGAGTGACCTTTCTCTAATAAAATTCATCACATAACCTAATACAATAAAAATGTATGACTGGACAACTCATTGTTATTGCTATATCAATATCTCCCATCATTTATAGAAAATGTAAAAAAACCCTAACATTAATAAAACACATATATATTTCAATTAAACTATAAAACTAATTCTAATTGGAATTATATTCCAGAAGAAAAAACATTTTCAGTTATCTCATAAAAATGAGATGAAATCTCTATTTCTTTATAATTATTTTAAACCTAAAATTTGCATAATATTGAGAGAAATATTTTCCTTGAAAATAACCATAGAAAATTTTAAATAAATAATAAAATAAAATAATAGTCATGATGATGGGGAAATCCATTCATTCAATAATCATTAAACTGAATATTCTTATCACACATTAGTAAAGAAATTCAAAACTGATTTGTTTGAAAAACGTTGAAAATATTCCTTTTTAATAATTTGTAAAGAAATTAAAAAAAGTCAAATGAACTTATTATACATTGATGAAAAAATAATAACATTATTTATTAATTTTAAAATAACCTTGATATGGAATAAAAATACGTGGAAGGAAAACTTTAAAATAATATTCTTAAAATAAAATCTTTTACCTTGAGTCCTGACTCGTTTCATTCATATGTATACCCTTCTAAGTAATAAAATTATATTAGTTTTATAATTGATTAAAATTTTTTCATTTTTATTAAATTATCATTATTCATATTATTTCATTTTTTACCATGTTTTATTTAGCTAGTAAATTGGTTAAGTTTGGTTTGGATGTTTTGTGGATGTTTGATTTATAAGTCCAAAATGACTTTTGAAGGTTTACTAAGGTAAAATTGTTCATGTTTCAATCAAATCCAAAATATTAATCATAAAAAAAATTATTTTTATATATTACAAATATGTTTATAACCATCCATGGAAGGTGGACATTGAAAATGAAATATACCATATCATGGAGGTGGTATTTTACACGTACACACAAAAGATGTTTCCATTTTTCTAATGGATAAAAAGGAAATAAGTTATATAATATGTTAATTTTTTATAATGAAAATTATATTATATATATATATCATATATATTCATTATTGTTTTCCTTATAACTGACCATGCAATGTAGTAATGAAAAATGAATCACATTGCTTATTAGAGGAGGTATTCCACATATACGTGTGAGAGACATTATCATATTCCAAAGAATGAAAAAGGAAGGAGGATAAGTAAAATATTATCTTTATAGAATTATAAACTATAATAAAAATATTATATATTAATTAATTACATCTTTTTAAGCATTATTATGAGGCAGTGATGGGAAAAACGCATCGCTTCGGGGAGGAGATTGTCCACATATACGGACAAGTGATATTTTCTTTTCCCAAAGGATGGAAAATAGATATATAAAATCCATTACATCCACATAATAAAATTTAATTATAGATAATATAAAAATTTCATTAATTTATTGTGGTTATAACATATTTTAATAAGATATTAGAATAAAAAAACTTGAAATAGCCTGGTTTGGAATTATACCTCCTCCTTAGATATATCCATTTGGTTTACACATTAATCATTATGAGATTAGTATATTTAGAATATTAAGATCTGTAATAATTTTATATGATAGTTGGTAAGGGTATTGGGGAGGTATTAGTATAGATAAGTGGCTTAAAATGTGTGAATAAGTAAGGATAGGAGGTGCCCTTTTATAAGTGACGTGAGTGGAAATCCTGTAAATAATTCAAACTTTTAAATATAATAAATGTTATTTTATAAATCAAGTGGTTAAAAAATGATAAATTTTTAATAAAAGATAGATTAAAGTATAAATATAGTAAAAAACACATTAATCCATGTTTTAGAGATATTTCATTCCTTATCTCTTAGTTTAAACACACCCTCATAGTTAACCCTTTTAACCTTTACTGGGGTGATAATGTTTAAACATGGTAAATATTAATTATGAAAAAATGAAATTGAAAAAAATTCCAAATTAAAACATCCAAATCCCAAATATGAAATCTATTTTTCATGATTTAAATTTTGGAAGTTTCAGAGATTAATTTAAATATAAGTGTGAAAAATTCAATAAAAGTTCTTTTTAGAAAAAAATGAAATTTTAAGCATAAAATGATTTTATTACAAATTAATTTATAACATTGATTAAAATTGAATTGATTTTATTATTTATAATAAATAGGGAATTATTCCACTTTTTAACCAACTCAAAACCATGTGATACATTGAAATTACAAGAAAATAAATGATAGTTTTAATAAAAATATGTATTTTCTACAATTCACTCAAAAACAATTTTTTAGAAAAATCCCAAAAATTCAAGATAAGATAATTTTTATCTGATGAACCTAGAAATGAAGTTAATTTTATAAGTTTTAGACTCTAAATTTTTAAAAAGTAATTTTTAAATAAAAAAATATATTTAATGGAAGACATTTTAGCTAGAATAAAGCCATTTATTTTATGACTAGAAAAATCATAAAAAATTATCATATTATATATAAATCCATAAAATATATTCATGAAAATTAATAAGACATAAAATTGATTTATTTTTAGAATTTATTTGCTTATCACGCCTACTAATGACTAGAAATTTTTTAAATGGATTATGATCCAATGATGGTTGATCACATGATGGTTGATCCAATGAATTAAATGAAAAATGGAATGTTACTTGGGTTTTATCCTCAAATAATTAAGCTATAAAATTATGGGGTTGAGGTATGTAATCCCTGTTTATGTTTAGATTGGTAATTATTAAATTTATTTGAAAAGTTTAATTATTCATGTATCAAATTAAATTATGTACGAAAGAATTTTCTGAAATATTTTTAAACGTTGAAATTTTATATTTGAAGGATTTGAATCAACATGAATAAATTTATTTCAATACATTTTTAATGTTATTTAAAATTCAGTTTAGTTTTATTGAGGAAAACACTTATTGAAACACCGAATCAATAACAACTAAATATATTCCCCAAGATCAAAACATAGTTCATTTTAATTGAATATAATAAATTATGAATAACACACCTCATCAATTTTGAAAAAAACCAAACCTTTTTGACATATATGGTTGAAGGGGATCTCTTAAAATAATCCAATAGACTCCTCCCACCATAGGTAACAATGGGTTGTGTGAATATCCTAAAACATTTAAAGTATTTCAGTAATACTCATGTCATGTTATAACCATTGAGTAAAATAGAAAATATAAATGATATTTATGACATCAAGGAGTTTATTTAGCTTGGGAGCCATATAATCATCTATGGTTTTGATATCATTTTATAATAATCAAGTATTCCCCTCGAAGCTTAATTATAATATTAATAAAATTAAAAACATTCAATTTATGATATGTTTTTTATTCAATACATTTTAAAATTATTGAACTCTGAAAAAATATTATAAATTCCATTTAATGTTATACAATAATGGATATTTAAATTGAACAATTAAATGTTTCATAATCTCTTTTTACCACCATCATATGATGTGAACTGATAAATGATAGATTTATTTGAGAGTTTATGAAACATCTATCGTGTGTTAACTAATACCTAATACATCACCATGAACATAACCACGATGAATAGACCTTCACCATAATATGATTTTATTTAGAAAAATCAAAATATGGCAACAATCATAAAATATTGTTTTTATTTTGAGAATAATTATTTCATGATGTACTTCCCATTGGATCTATTATTTTCTAACTCATACTATAATACCCACATGTTTACTGAGATATTAGGTTTCATATATGAGACCATGGATGTGTATCCCATCAACTAATAATTATTTAGAATATAGAATTTCTTCCTTTATTATTTTATAGTCTATAAATTTTCAATATAAGAAATTAATATGAGATAATTCAAAGTCATTAATTCCTCATTGTATGGTTTTCAACTATTTAAATAATTACATAATGATAAAAATGAATTCATTTTCCCAAATATTGGTATTAAAGAGACTATTCAGGCAATATAAAATTTCTAAATTGATCAAATTTCATGTAGAAAAAAACAAGTAAAATGATAATTTATCTCATCCAATAAAATCTTTTGAATATAATAAGTTTTATCAAAGTCATTCAAAAAATTCTATAATTGTTTTAAATTTCAAAAGTGGTTTTTGGTAGATGATTTTAACATATCCATGTATATAGTTGGTGTGATCCATATTATATTTCCAAATTGTTAGTTCTATATAACCTTCCTCAATGCTTATGTATAAAATACGTATTTTTAATATTTTTACTCAAATGAGGTCATATTATTATGAAAATCTATGAAAATAATCATAGATGAATTTAGGAATTGTAATAATCAATTTCATGTCAATATAGTATGTTTCATGGTTAGAGTGACCATATGTGAATTTTTAGAATTAAAAATAGATTTTAATTTCAATACATGCATCAAATAGTTAAATGTTGAATAAGATCATGTAATCATAGAAATATAAAAAAATGGGATTAATTTAACTATGTAGGAATCCTAAAAAAATTGTTTCAAAATTTGGTGTGTTCATAATTTTAGAATATAATTTTTAAAATTAGGAATATTTTATAAGTTAAAAGTGCATTTCAAATGATTAAAGCTAAGAAAAAAAACTCGTGTTTTCATAACAATATATGAATTTTTTTGATTAATTTTTGATCTTTTGGAATGAATCATTCACCAATATAGTATAAGGTTTGTTCATAATTACTGAAATAACATGTTTAAAACTAATAACATATTCTAAGTTAAAAATGTACATCAAATGATCAAAACCAAGGAAACAATCCTGAATTATCCCCAAAATCTATAAAATGATCTTTATTTAATTTATAGCCTATATAAATTAATTAAAATCACTAAAATATGTTATGTTATAAGAATGATTGAGAGTTTGTTTTTAAATTAAAAACTATTTTCTATGTTAAAAAAGAACATCAAATGATCAAAACCAAGCAATCATACATATATTGTTGTCAAAATATTCTTCTATAATAATCATTTATATTTCAATATATATCAATAAACAAAAAACAAATACAATGTCTATTATGGTTAAAAGGATCAAAATTGAATTTTAAAAAAATTAATTTTTATTCAAATTTAAAAAATGCACATTGAATGATCTAAACTAAGAAAACAATATTAGATTACCAAGGAAATTTATTAAAATGACTTCTAGTAAATTTTTTATATTTAAAAATAAGAAAAATTTCAATCTATAATATGGTGATCGTGAAATAACCAAAATTGTATTTTTAAATTTAAAATTATATAATAAGTTAAAATTGTGTGAAAATGATCACAACTTATTAAAAATATTATATATTTTTTTGGAAATATTGGACAATGATCATTGATAAGTTTGTGACTTATAGTAATGAGTCACACATAATTCTAGTGTTTGGTGAGGATGGAATAATCAAAAGTATTTTTTATTATTAAAACAATTTTCTAAGTTAAAAAACATAAATCAAATTATTAGAACTAAAAAGGCTTAAATTTTCATAAATTTATTAAAAAATCATATCCATTTATTTGTTTTATATATATGAATGAACCACACATCAATTTGGAATGTGGTATGGTTTGAATTACAATACCCCCAACATGTGTCACCTTAATAGTAGCTAAATAAGAGATGGTGTGTGACCTCATGCACACCACCCAGTATACTAATGGTTGTTAACTAGTTATGAGTATGTAGGAAACATTGGAATGATTATAATATTGGTATTATAATATGAAGCATCACATAATTCACAGAAACATGAAACCAAATAGAAAAACATAGCGTATAAATGGAATAACTCTAAAATTTGATCATAAAAAATATCAAATGTTACAACATCATAAACCCAAAAAGATCATACACATATACACAAAAATTATCCCACACTAGGTTGAAAATAATTATTTAAAAAAAATAAACCAATATACCAATAGGGATAGATGACCACAACAATTCTCCTCCGTGATCTTTTCTCTAAAACCCATCAATATACTCTAGAATAATCACTTATACCACCTATGTACAGTAAAAAACCAAGATATAAGATCTATACATCCACATAATTGAATTAATAACATGTGATCATAAAACTTAATACACCCCCATTGACAGTACCCCTAATATATTATATAATATATCATGGTTATATATGAATAAAAATAAATAAATAATCATGTCATGAAATAAAAATTCTCGGATCATTTTGTGTTAACTAATACACCCCAACACCTAACCTGACCTACATTAGCCTATATTAGTGAATCAATCGATCATTTTATAAGTATCATACCATGTGAACAGTGATTTCCAAGTGAGATCACAAAAAATATAGATGAATTTTAATACTTAAAATGCTTAATATATCCAATCCATTTAGAATAATAATATATATAAATCATGAGTAAGGAATTACATAACTAAACTTTATGGGAAGTAAGGGAAGATAAGATCTGTGTACCCATTTCCATTCATTCATCAAAATGGGAAGTGTATTAAAATACTAAGGAGATTCTAACATATATGTCCTCTTGGGAGAATATAGAGTATCCAAATATCGAGGAGTTCATAACATATTTATCCTCCAAGTAAAGTAATCAAAAAAAGAATACATGGTTCAGTGCCCAGTTCCCAATAGCCATCATAATGGGAAATGAATCTAAACACTGAGGTGAGTCTGACATATCCCCCATATTAGGAAATTAATATATATATAAATTATAGGAAGGGTATAAAAAATAATATCCCTAAAGATATAGCTGATAGAGACATTGATTCTAAAACTATATTAACAAAATACTGAACCACTATAGAAAATATTTGTTCACTCCTAACATACTATAAAAAACTAATTCATAATAACCCAGTACAATGAATGGACCTCGAAAAAAATCCTTACTCTAAGATGGAAAGAAGTCCATACCTAGCTCCTCACTAGAAGACAACATCAAAACCTAACTCACCTCACTGGACTTATTCATACCAAGTATATCCCATCATTTTAATTATAATCCCTCAATAATATTGAATCTTGTAGAATATGACCAAGGCTCTAACCACAGCTTACTATTCATTTCAATATTAACCTATCATATACACTAATAATATATAATGAACTATCTCAAAGGTCTCAAATAAGATAACCCAACCCCTTCTTAGGTAATCACCCCTAAGAAAATAACTTTTAGGTGATGATAGAACTCAAAAACCTCCTTCTAACACCCTTTCATGCTCTAAGCATGTAGAATAACTCAGGTTATAATCAATATTAACACCTAACCTCATGTAAAATATCATTTAATGATCTACATGTTATATAAGACATTATTATTATGTTCCCTACCTAAGACACCCTCATTCCAATCTCAAAAGAGTGATCAAGCCTAAGTTAAACCATATTACCTCTAAAAAACTCTTGGTACCAAATGGAATAACCATAATGAGTGTTCATCCCCATAAGACTAATCAAAGAGACACTTAAAAATAGGATTCCAATCCTATAAGTCTAGTCATATTTGACTTTTCACCCCATATAGAAGCCACACCCTCTAAGGGTGTTTTATGGTTTATAAACCATAATCACTCTATTATCCAAGAAATTTCCCAAGGATAATAATAATCCAAACTCATCACCAATGGAAATAACCATTTGGGAATCCTCTAATTAATCCACGTAATATCATAAAAATTAATAGGTGTAATTTTACTTAAATTATCAACACACCATGTGTATTTTAGTGGTTTTGGTTTCTAATAAGAGTATATGGAGTTTGGGGTTTGGATTTTATGGAGTTGATAAAGATGTGTGGCATCTATCTTTAATGTAATATTGAACCAAATACCCGATGATAGTGGAGTGGGTACATGGTTGCCTGTGTAAGAATGTGATGATGCCTTGGAGGGCCACCGACCGCCCTGGGCCAAAGGGAATGTACCTAGTGGGTACCGAGTAATCGATGATAGGGTATTGGGTACTGAGTTTCCCCTTAGATTTTTTTTTTAAAAAAATTTAAATTAAATTAATTAAATAGGTTAAAATTTTCTTAAAATGAAGTTATCTTATTCAATTATTGAGAAAAATACATTACTTACCCTCCTCTCACCCTCTATTAAATTCTTTAAAGTTCTTATCTCCTCTACTATGGTGAGATCTATGAACCATTTATCCCCAAGGATTGTAAAAAACAAGGATAAAACTTATTTATTCCATAAATTCTAATTAATTTTTACTTTTATAGTGTTTTTCATTAAAAATCCCTCATTTTTTGGATTATGTTATATTTTTGGGTTGCTTTCAATTAAATCTAATTCATTTAATGATAATTGATGAGTTTGGCTCAATTAAGACTTGGAAATCTTTCCCATTAGTTTATGTCTCTTTTGATGTAACTTGTGCTATATGGGTTTTATAAATTGTGTATTCATAACCCTAGATTAATATAAATTGTCTTCTATTGGAACCCTAGTTTGAATGATCAAAAAATAATGTTTTTTATGTTGTTAATTGTTTTCATGTTTAGTGATATAAATCATATTGGTTAAAATTTTAAAAAGTATTGAAAACACCTACTACCGGAGATAACCCACGGAGATTTGAAAAAGTGTCGAAAAGGCCTACCATAAAAAATGAGTCACTGTCAGGATGAAAAATTAACTAAGTATGGGAAAGACCTACCACCATAGGATGACTCGCCATCATAAATTAGTCACCTATAAATATGGAAATGTGTTTAGATGACCAAACATCAGTTTTTATCTACTAGAATTAATTTTAGAAAAGTTTTGGGATGAATCACCACCAACTCAAGTGACCTTTAGGATGACTCACTGCCAGAGTTTTCACATCATTCAAAGGATTCACCACCACTATTTATATTAATTTAAATTAAATTATTCTAATGTCTATATTATTAAATTTAATGTTGATAATTCTTTTAATGATTGTTCTAAAAACTATTACATATATGCATTAAAGTTTGTGTCAGTCAACGGGTAGGAGGACTAGATTATCCAGATTCTCACGACCCTTCCCCGGGGCTTGTGCTGTGACTATCCCAATCCATCCTTCCATAGGTCAGGGGCTAATGACTAGCACTGAAAGGCGTAATCCCAAAAACTGGGAAGGCATTTACTTTATAACCTATAATCACATGCAATGAAGCACAGAGCAAGATACGAAATCATGTAAAATAAATAGTAAACAGAGTGAGTATAGTAAGTAAAAGGGGATAAAATACAAGCCCAACTAGAAAGTACAAGTAACTGAAAGTACAAGTAAACTGGAGAAAAAAAGGAAGATAACTACTAGGTCGTCCTTCGAGGTTTTTACCTGAAGGGTAGGTATAGATTGCCTCCTCAGCACTCCATGTTCGTTCGTCTCCTCTACGTACCATCACATTGTATGGTCCACCATCATGCACCGTATAGTCCTGGTGTCCTCAGCATCGATGAACATTGTCTGTAGTCTTCACCAAACACAATAAGGAGCGGGCATAGCCCGTACAAGGGTGAGTATAATGATACTCAGTAGGGACCTCGAGACCCTCGAGGTCTCACAAAATCCAAAAAGGATAAACCAAAAAGAATAAAATCAACATATCACCCTAAATAGGTATATTCCCATACGTATACCTAAGTTTTCAAGTAATCCATCTCAATCATGTGGAAAATAAAGTGGTACTGACTCATCTCACACTAGGTATATATTTAGGTATGGTAGTAGAGACGATTAGTTATAAATATAGAATCAACTTATTTCATTAAGAGGCTCTACTGCTGACCTACACAGAATCTCTAGGAGCTGGCCCACATATAGGAGATGACCCATAGAGTATTTCTAGAAGCTGACCCATATAGGATCACTAGGAGCTGACCCACACATAATCGCAAGGATCTAACCCACAAAGGATCACTTGGAGCACTCTTTTCGTCACATCCATCTACTGGATTTCCGCACTAGGCTTTCTTGTCTCCGAGAGAGTTTGTTCCCCAAGACACTAGTTGATTCTCCAAAAACCAATATGTCTCATGAAGAAGTATGTCAAAGATCTTCCACGTCATAGGGGTCTCAACATATATAATGGTGTGTCAATCGGACGCCTAGTCTGTGAGTTATTAGCCTTTTAGTCCCTTGGGCCCGGTTGGATTCATGCTTGATCCAACCCGACCATACCTCAACTTTAACTCAAAACTCGATTGGGGTATACTCAAAGGGACTGTCTTGCTCCAAGATTCCCAGAACTGCAGACAGTTCGCCAAATGAATGTCTAGTGCCAAAGTTATGGCCCAACTAAAGTAAAGGTATGTATCAAGTCCGGGTTCGGTCCTACCCGTTCGGACCGACCCGACCCGACCTGGCCTGGGTCGACCCGGAACATGGTGCAGCCCTGCCCACTAGGTGGTTCGGAAGGCCACGAGGGCTGTGAGGGGCTGCGGAGGCCGTGGGTGTCACGGGGCGGTGGAGGTCACAGGTCAGCTCGGCCGTAGACAATGGCTCAGCTATGAGGGTGTCGCGAGGGCGTGGGGTGTCTCGACCCGACCCGGGGCAGCTCGCCTGGGAGGGTGGAGGCCGTGGGGTAGCTCGGCCAGGGGGTGATACAAGGGCGCGGGGTGGATCAGCCCGACCCGATATGGCACGGTCGGGAGGGAGGAGGCTGCAGGGCGGTTCGGCGAGGTCGCGGGCTACGTGGCAGGGCTGCGGACAGTGGTAGCAGTTCAAGTAGCAAGGTCGTGGGCGTAGTCCCAGGAGTAGAGGTCTCGGGCAGTTGCGGAAGCTCAAGTGGTGAGGTCACGGGCAGTGGCTCGGCTACAGACAATGGAGGCGGCTCGGGTGGTGAGGCCGCAGGGCGCGGAGGTCATGGACGGCGGAGCCGCGGGGCGGCGGGGCATCATGCCTTCGCCGACAGCTAGTTTAACCAGCCTCTCTCTTCATTAATCGTCACAATGTAAGACACCTTCTTCCATTGTGAACCACACAATAAGAAAGAACGGAGGAGGGGTCGGGTCATGTTTTTTTGGCCCGCGCCCTCCATGTTAGATTGGTAGCAAGTGGTTCAACATTTTTTAATCATAACGCGTAAAAGAGGAGAATTTCAAACAAGCACCCTAAAATTTCCCGAAAATAATTGTACACAAATAAATCCCTACCTTATTTGATTGCTTGTTGACATCAAAGAGTGAGATATAATGGACATTGTTTGAAGACATCCCACATTTGAGGATGGAATTCTCCATGATTCTCTATAGAGTTCTCTCCTTCTCCTTTTCCCACCAAAAGAAATAGGTGCCAATATAATTTTACTTAAGAAGAAATTATGTTGGCAGACACACACACACACATGATGGAAAATTTAAAGTATGGAGTTGGAATAATTAATGTGGATGAATCTCAAGAGGCTCCCCCACATTAAAGAGGGAGTTGAGAGTTTTCTCCCTCATTAAGAGTTAACTTTAAGAGGTTTAAGCCTCGGGTGGTCCCCACCACCATATTCTCTCATGGGAGGTTAGGCTCGGGTAGTCCCCACCATCATGACCTCTCATGGGAAGTTAATTTAGGTGGTCCCCACCTATGAAACTTCCATATGGGAGTTTCAGAAAAAAAAATGTTTCACACTTTATTTTATTTTCTTCTTTTCATGAAATACCCAAAAACACATAAAATTTACATGAAAATTCTGGGTCTTTACACAAATGATTATTCTTGCCTTTTGATGTTAAATGAAGTAACTGACAACCTCATTATGATATAAAGATACATAAATAATAATAGATATTCACATACACATGAGGAGAGAAGAATCCATATTGTATGAACCAAAAAAATAATGTTGTGAAGTGTGCCTTACATGAAGCATCCTTACTAGAAACCAACTGTGGAAGATTGAAAATCTTCGAACATTTAGTTCCTTCCCATAGTTAGAATAAAATAGTTCATGATACTCTATTTTACCATAATTTGTAGGAACACGACTCGATATCCTCTTCATGATACATTCAAGTAGTCACAATTTTGAGAGCACATCAGGAAGAGCAACACTACTTTCTTTACATATTTATTTTTTCTTCCTATTTATTTTACATACATTATAATGATTTTGTTCTTACTCTATATTTTAAACACATAAATTTTATGTTATAATAAAACTTGAAGATACTTGATATATTCTCAACTCCATTTACACCTGTTTACCAATGTGGTGTGGAAGAGGTCATTGTGTGGCCTATGTTCGTTTTATTCCCACGATTTTGTGGAAGAGGTCCGTATGTAGTCTGGATAGTTGGTTTTTTGTTGCATAAATGTTCTGGTATTTGGATCAAATACTATTTTATAAAATCGTTTTAGTTTTAGGAGATTTTTGTGTGTTGAGGATCAAGTATCTACTTGAGACTGGACCTCTTGTATTTATTCCCTTGTCTGTGTTTGTTTGTTCTATTTTAAGGCTTTAATGTGAATTTTTTTTTGAACAATAAAAATAAAACTACTTTGATATTTAGTATTAATTAGTGTTTATATAAGTTTTTGATTAAGTAAATAGATTTAAAATGATAAATTAATATTCATATATTGTTTTAACTGAGACTTAACCAATCATTGAGAAATATTCTAAAAGATTATAACATATATTGAAATGTTATTTTGATCAACTAGGATATTTTTAATTTAACTTGGGGACTATATTTAAACCTATTTTGGAAAAAACAAATTATTGGTTACTCAATTCTCCCCCACTTGAGATAATCACTCTGACTAAAAATTGGTGTCAAAGGGTTTTCAAGAAGTTTTAAAATATGATTTTAGTTGTGTTTTAAAGATCTTAAATTTCTATTAATTCTAAATTTTGTTACTTGAACGGATAATAGAAAATAAGGTTCTACTACCGACATACCTCATTTCTTTATTTGAAATAACTATACTAAATGGAAAATAAATATAAAAATGCATATTGAACTCATGGGTTTGGATATTTGGTCCACCATAGAGGATAAATATGAGTTACCTAAGACTACTAGGAATATTTGGGATGATGCAACTAAGATTTCTTATTATAATAATTTCAAGTAAATGAATGATCTTTATTATGCTTTAGGAGATGAATAATTTAATAGGATATTTTATAGTAAAACTACTTATGAAATTTGGGATACATTAACTGTTTATCATGATGGAACTAACAATGCTAAAGAAATAATATTGAACACTTATAAAATTAAATATGATACATTAAATACAAAACCTAATGAGATGATTTCTAATATGTATATTAGGTTAAATGAGATATTGATCACAATGAGCTCCTTAGAGATTCCAGTTTCATACAAAGATCAAATTATGAGACTATTGATATATCTTCTAGAGAGATAGAGAGGAACATATATTTCAATAATAGAATCATGTGACACCAGTGATCTACCTATCAAGGAATTGATTGTGAAGTTAATGATTTATGAGGATGATCTTAAGGTGAATCATGAAGAGTATTATGAACTAAAGATAAAATATATAGTCTTTAAGAATACTCCATCTAAAAATTAAAATAAGGAAAATGTTCAAGTTGAAAGCTCTAGTGATAAGAAATCGCCAGCTGATAGTGATAAGGAAATGGCCCATTTAGCCATAATGTTTAAGAAGTTTTACAAGAGGATGAAATTATTTAGAAAACATAGATATAATAGAATGTGTAATAGTATAGAAAATTGGAAAAAGGATTGGAAAAGAGATGAAAATACAAATCATATTACTTGTAATGAGTCTAAAAGAAAAGAACATGTTAAGTCTGACTGTCCTAATTTGAAATACAATAAGAAGCATGAGGATATGGAAAAAAGTATAAGAAACCCATGAAATCTGCATGGAGTACCAATGATGATAGCTCTAGTGACTCAGACTCAACTCATAAATAAAATACTAATAGATAAAATAAGTGCTTCCTGAAAAACATATATGAGGTAGAAATTGTATCTACTGTAATTAATTCTGATCATTTTGAAAATGAAAAAAAATTTGATGATATTTCAAGAGTAAATGTTTGATTATTTAAATATGCTTGAAGATAATTTTAATTGAGTCAAATAAAAAGACAAAAATTATGAATAAAAAAAAGTTTTATTCGTTAGTGTTATAACTGATCTCACTATTGAATAAGAGAATAATGATCAATTGTTGAAGGAAACAACTAAACTAAAATTGTAAAATAAGAAACTAAAGAAATATATATAGAGATTTAGAAATGGAAGAAAAACACTCACTAAAATTCTAGGGAAAAAATTACACATAAATATAATACTAGTCTCGGTTACCAACTTAGAAAAAGAATATTAGTTCAGATCACTTTTGTTCCTAACTCTAATTATAGATATTCTACTGATAATTATTTTTCAAGTGTATCCAATAAAGTATTTGTTTAAAAAATATTAAAATATTCTTATAGAAATCCTGTTAAAAAAATATGGGTTACTAAGGCCCTAATAACTAATATATTTGGACCCAAGAAAATATGGGTACCAAAATCAATCTTGTTATAAAGTATTTTTTATAGGAAAACTACTGGAAGAGATCCTATAGAAATCTATGGTACTTTGATAGTAGCTATTCCAGGAATATGATAAAAGATTACTTGAGATTCAAGAACCTAATAAATATTGATGGTGGACATGCCACCTTTGGTGATAATTCTAAAGGAAAGATCATTGGCCTTGGCCGAATAGGTAACACTAACTCAGTTTTAATTTCTAAAGTAATATTTGTATTTAGTTGAAAATATAATCTTCTTATCATCTCACAATTATATGATTATGGTTTTCATGTAAAATTAGAAAACAATGCTTTAAATGTTTTTAATTATAATGATGCTTTACTATTTATTGATTTGAGAAATGAAAATTTCAATGCTGTTAATATTGATTCTTTAATTTCTAAAAATGTTTCTTACTTAAGTTACTTTAATAGATAATATTGGCTTCGACATTAGAGACTAGGTTACTGTAACATTCACTCACTTAAAAATATTCCTAGGAATGTCTTATTCAGGGATCTACCCAAACTTGAATTCCTAAATAAAAAAATTTTGTAACACCTTTCAAAAGGGAAACAATACAAGATTTATTTTAAATTAAACAAATAAGTTTCAACTTCTCAACCACTTTAGTTGGTTCACATGGACTTTTTGGACCATCTAGAGTTTCTAGATTTAAAAGGGAAGAGTTGTGTCTATATAATCAGAGATGAATTTTCTAGGTATACTTGAGGATTATTTTTAGCTTTCAAAAGTGAATCTCTTTCTTATTTTACCATGTATGCTTAATCTGTAGAAACCCTAAGAGGACTTAGAATTAAGGCCTTAATATGTGACCATGGCTATGAATTTAAAAATCAAGACATTGAAACATTTTTCTCACAAAATAGCAATATTCATAGCTTATTTTATCCTAGAAACCTCAGAAGAATGAATTTTTAGAAATATGAAATAGAAAACTAAAAGAGATAGCTCATATAATGCTAAATAAATATTACTTAACTATCTATTTTTGGACAGAGGCTGTGAATACAGCCTACTATATTATTAATATATTTTTAATTAGTTTTATCTCGAAGAATATCCCTTATGAACTTTGTAAAAATAAGAATCCTAAGGTTAAATAGTTTATATTTTTTGGTTTTAAAGTATTTATTTTTAAAAATAAGTATATTATTGACAAGGTTTCCTCCAAGTGTGATGAAATAATTTTCATTGGTTATTAAACTTCATGTGAATACTATAGAGTTTTTAAAAAAAGAACCAAGAATGTGGAAGATTCATTCCATTCAAAGTTTGATGAGATAGATCCACATTAACCTATGAAACATTTATAAAATATTGAGGATGATTTATCCACTTTGAACATAAATTCCAAACCTTCTGATTTTGTTATAAAGAATCAAGAAAAATCATCAAGTTCTAAGGAACATCAATGGACTTAACCTGAAACATTAGAGGACCCTAAGGTGACCAACCATTCTTTTTCTAGAGATATTAGGTCTATTAAATAACATAATTTAGATGAGTTTTTTGGATACATAGATAGAGGTACAAAAACTAAAACTACTCTAAGAAACTTGGTTGAACATCATTCATTATTATCATAGCTTGAACCTAAGAACATCAAATATGAAATTAATGATAAATTATGTGTAATGGATATGCAAGAAGAAATTAATAAATTTGAATGAAATAAAGTAGGGGAACTTGTAGATAGACCCAAATACAACATAACTATAGGCACTAAATGGGTGTTGAGAAATAAGGTTGATACATCAGGAACTATAATAAGGAATAATAATAGACTAGTTACCCAAGGGTATAGTCAAGAAGTGGGTATAGACTATGGAGAAACCATTACAGCTATATCTAGACTTTAATCTATTATAATACTACAAACTTATGCATCGCATATATATTTATAAATATATAAAATGGATTGCCTGCTGAACTTTTCCTTTCTTTTAATAAATGGTCAGAGACTTTGTCTCTGGATGAGATTTTCTAGGTAAAAAACCACATAAAATGGATGTTAAAATTTCATTCTTTAATGGGTATATAATTAAAGTTTTTTTTTGAACAACCCTCGGTTTTAAAAATCCTCATTTTCCAAATTTTGTTTTCAAGTTCACAAAAACATTCTATGGTTTAAACCAAGATTCTAGAAGTTGTTATGATATTATTATCTATTTTCATATTTTGAAAGGATTTAAAAATGGTATATATTATCCTACCATATTTATAAAAATAATTTCAAAAAAAAGTTTATCCATTGAAATTTATGTAGACGATATTATTTTTGGATCTTATAAAAATTATTTGTGTACTAATTCTTTAAAAATGATGAAAAATTATTTTCAAATGAGTTTAACGGATGAACTATAATTCTTTATTGATTTTTATATTTTTCAATATAAATAAGAAATTATTTTGAATCAAATTAAATATAATAATGACCTTTTAAAACATTTTAGTTTGGATTAAACTAAGAGTAGTGACACTTCTATGAGTACCACCAATAAGTTGGATATTGATGAAGTTGGTAAATCAGTGGATCAAAACTATTATAGAGGTATTCTTGGAAGCCTTCTCTACTTAATTTCAGTCTCCTGATATTATATTTAGTGTGTGTGTATGTTCTAATTTTCAGGAAAACCAAAAAGAGTCTCACTTAGTTACTATAAAAAGTATTTTTAAAAACCTCAAGTACACTACCAATTTCGGATTTTTCTATCCTATAGGACAAGCATTTAACTTAGTTGGTTATTTAGATACTGATTTTTGTGGTTGTAATTTAGACAGAAAAATCACCTCTAGAACATGTCACCTTCTGGGAAAGTATCTAGTTTCTTTTTTAGTAAGAAATAGAATTTTTTTTGCACTGTCTACTATTGAAATTGAATACATAGTTGCAGGTATCTTTTGTGCAAATATTTTGTGGATAAAACACATATTACTAGACTATGGATATCAATTTTAAAATGTACCTATAAAATGTGATAATAAAATTTCTATAAACATTTATAAAACCCCTTTATCTCACTCTATAACAAAACACTTTGATTTAAGTCATAACTTTTTGAAGGATAATTTTCAAAAGGGTGATATAACTATTGAATATGTTGGAACTGAACATCATCTTACTAAAATTTTCACTAAGACATTGAATTTTTATAGAATTATCTACATCAAACATGAATTATGCAAGATTAATTTTGGTTAAGATTAATTTTATTGGACCCGCTGTTGGTGTTTTACGCACTTTTGAGTTTTACCCACCGTTGAGTTTTACCCATCATTGAGCTTTACCTACCATTGTAAATAATCCACCTTTATCAATTTCTTGTTGTTTGTTTTTAAGTTATCATTTATAATTTCTTTATATGGGATAATTATTTATTTATTTAAGTAATTTTGAATGTTATTTTGAATTTAATTTTTAAAAATACCTACATTATAAAAAATTAGACACCCATCTAATTTCAATGCTCTAACTCCCTCACACCCTTATTTATAGCTTGTCACAACCCTTTCTCCCCAGTCCATTGACCTTACCTCTCCTTTATCCAAGACTTCTAATACAATAACAATAGTTAGAGTGAATAGATCTATTGAATTTTATCAGGATGATTCACTTCTTTAAAAGAAGAATAAAGGAGAGACATGTTGTTCTCCTATTGATCCAATGAAAATGGATCTTGTGAAGAAAGTCGTGGTACCAAAGAAAGAAGTTCATGATAAATGGTTAATGTCAAGAAAGTATTTGGTTCTTAGATTAATTCAATACTGGGGATGAGTATAATGGTTTTCTTCTAATGGGAGGCCTTTTAGCCAAGGTTAGTGTACCAGTTCTACCAGTTTTTCGAGTTCAATGTCGAGGATGATAATGACTGGGTAAAAGAAGAATAAATGGACACAATATTGTTTTCTCTTCAATGTAATGGGAATGTTGTTTGAGAGTTCCTAATTAAGGTGTCCCAAATGACCATGAATGGAATGATCTATGTGATAGTGAAAACATTTTTTATGATGATTCCTTGGAAGAATTAACTGGATATGGGATAGTGAGAATACTAGCTTCTATGGATCTTTATGGTGAATGTTGATTTATTTTTAATTTTATAAAACATATGATATTCTAAATAAATATGATTTTCCAACCATTAGGTATAACGATATTTATCATCTACATCTTATGAAAAGAGGATAAACTATTAATCTATGTAGATACCTATTGACTCACATGATATATATATGTGGAAGCTATCTTCTAGGTAAAATTCCCTATTTTATTCTTTGTTTATTTCAGCCATGCTGGAAGTCAAGGGTTTGTTTAATGAAGGAGAAGAAACCATAGTAATTTGTGGAGGTTTTTTCCTCACAAGAGTCATTTGGAAAAGGGTGAATATTAGTTGGAAACCTTGGAAGAAACAATGGATTGATGATGGGGATAGGATGTATGAGTATTTCAATCTGGTTGATCACCCGTCCAACTAAAAAATATTGTGGATCCTGGCTTATTGCTAGATGTAGTGGTTGAATATTTGGATGAGGAAGTGGATACTTCGGGATATGAGGAGGATTAATTTTAGTGGTTAAAGGTAGTTATCCAAAACTACCTCATAGTACTATAGATATTACATATATTGAACCTAGATATCCTAGGTCTCTCCTTATCATAGAGTCTCTCTTGAAAGAAGGAAGTGAGAAAGAAGAAACAGAAGCATTTGGTGAAGAAAATTTTAAGTTTACTTCCAAATTCTCTGAAGAAAATTGAAATGGTGAAAATAGTGATATAGAATATAAATAAGGTGGTGTAGAAGATGATGTAAATGGAGATGGAAATGTAAATGGAGATGATAGTGATAGTGGTTCCAAAATTTATGGTCATATTGGTTTCATTATTGTTGAGGATGTTGTGATGCCTCAGGAACTTATCTCTTCTCCAGGTGTATTAGTTATCTCAAGATCTGAAGAGAGATCCATCCCAGTTGGTGATATTGATAGAACAAATAGAGATGAAAAGGAATCATTTTTTGAGGGGGAGGAATCCCGAGTTCTGGACATTCACTCAGTTGATCCTATTGTTGATAGAGACCATATTGTGACTTCAACTGATGTACAAAAGGTTTCTGGGTAGACAGTTGTCAGTAAGTCAATTGATGAATAAATAGAGATTAAGGCCTCTGATTATTAGCCTACCATGGGTATTTTTATAGTTTCTATCTCTCACGTTTTTAAGTCTCATGGTATTCCATCTAAAATAATGATATAACCTCCAATATCCTCAAGGGATTCATTTTTTTATTCATTTTTGACAATCTACCTTTCCAGGGGTGACGTGGAACCCTGACAAGGCCCATAGGCATAATTATTACATGTCCCATAGGCATTAGAGGAATTCAGTTCTGGTAGGCAACAAACATTACATACAACCCATACTAACTACTTGGAACTTTTCCCCCCCAACATCTTCATCGTGAAATCAGCTCTCCACCTTCGAATGGTTGTTTGGTTAGGCTTTCCCACGCATGCACAGGATTGTCCCAATGGAAGGTTTTATACCCTTTCATTTTTTCAATGTATTTAGCTTCTTCTATGGTGAAATATCCCTCCTCATCCGTCTTCTATAGATTTTTCCTTGAAGTTTATCTAGTTTTAATCTTCACTTAAGGTGGCACGAAGGCCTTGAGGTTTCCCGAAGTCCTTACTAACCTGAAGGCCTTGGTGTCCCAAAGGTCTTAAAGGACTAGGGGACCAAATCGTTCAACTGAAGTCCCAAACGGAGTAATATTCCTAGCTTCTACAGTTCCAAATAGTACCTGCTAGAGTTCCTGCAACAGTACTGCTTCAGTAACCCAGAAATTATACCTCTGCATGGATTTTATTCTGGGTCACCTGGATGCACTTAAGGAGTCCTCACCAACCAGGATAACGCTCATGTTCCCTACATTATGATGTAACCAATGATTGATGAATGGGACAAGCTTTCTGGATATGTTAGACTAGTCCAAGAATATTTTTATTCAGATGAGGATGAATACCCACCAAATAATGTTGGACCCGCTATTCAAAAAATCATGCATCCTATGGGATGATTGGTTTCTTAGATATATTCTTCTAATAGATTTGTTGATTCCTTACCTACTCATTCTATTTCAGCATTAACTATTTATTTTGTCATAAGTTATAACATAGAATCCTTCAAATAGTGGTTTCTCTCAGATTTTGGTTTATTATTGAAAGATCAACCTCCCTTGGTTACCAATATTACTGATAAGGATTCAATAAATGCTTCATCACATCCATCGCAAAATGATTCTTCAAATTCAGGAAGTAGAGGTTGAAAATATTAGTCTATAAAATGAGATGGAGTCTTTGAGATCTCTAGTGGATGAGATGCAGTCTTCCTTTACAGATTCCATGGTTACTTTGTTGGGGATAATGGAGAATATTTCTTCCATGGATTCTTCATCAAGTGATCCACATACTTATCATTAAATTGACTTCATCATATCTATTGTGAGAGAAGAGTTTCATAGTGTTTCAGGTGAGGTTCATGACCTATATTAATAAATTTTGAGAACAATCAGACACAACAGTGACCATGTCCATATGATAGTTAGAGAATATATAAAGGATATGAAATCTAGTAGAGATAACATTACAAAATAAATGAAGAATTATCTATCTCATAACTATATTAAGAATTATATGGATACATATTTTATGTTCTTAGCTGATAACCTTAGGATTCCTCCGGTTACTAAGGCTTTCAAAGAGCAAGTTAATCAAATGAAGGTGATGACTCTAATGTTAAAGTTATTTATGTAATATAAAAAGGATTTAACCCGTTTTATGGAAAGTGGAGGAAATATAATTATAAAATCCATAAATTTCATGAATCACTTTATTTATGTTTCTAGAATAGTAGTGGTGGCTCTGGATGCCATTCCAGTAAAACTCATCTGGCCCCACTAGCTTCAGCTCGAGAGTTTTCCAGACCCGTTGTAACCAAAGATCCAAATACACCCTTTCCTACTCATTTTCATCCCTTTAGTATGACTCATAGGGAAGAAGTGTATAATCTCAGACCAATTATCAATAGAGATTCTCCTTCTCAACACATTGTTCCTATATCCATCCTTATAGTCACCTCATCCTCAACTGTTGAATCTTCTAGTTCTGAAAATGGAAAAGAACCTCTTGTACCTTCAACTCAACCTGAAAACATTGAAATTGCACTTTTGTCTTTTACGGGGAAATGTTTTTATAATTTTTTTTTATCTTTCTGAAGAACATTAGTTGATTTTCTCAATGTAATTTTTCTTTTTCTCCATTTCCTATTCCTTTCCATTTCATGTTTTATTTTTACTTTTTAGTAATCCCAAAAGTTGTAAAATTTATCTATAGAATATATTTATTTCTAATTTTACTCTTTTATTAATTTTATTCCTTTAATATCATCCTATATAACTACCCTTAATACTGTATTACTTTACTTTTATCTTTGATACCAATTCTTCTTTAAGCATCACTTTATTCCGTACATAGTTAATAAAATTCCATGATTTGTGATCATAAAAAAGGTGGAGATTATTGGAAACCTTGTTTTAACAATCAAAAAATAATATTTCATATGTTATTAATGAGTTTTATGATTTATGATAAAAAAAATTGATAAATGGAAGATTGGTAAAAATTTGAAAAAAAGTATTGAAAACAACTACCGTTAGAGATAACCTATAAAAATTTGACAAATATGGAAAAGACCTACCATTAGTAATGAGTCACCACTAGGATGAAAAAATGGTTAAGTAAATGAAAGATATTCCACTGTAGGATGAATAAAAGTTAGAACATAGTCACCTCCAACATTGGAAAAGTGTTGAGATGATCTATTATTGGTTTTTATCTACCACCAATAATTTCAACAAAGTACTGGGATGAATCATCACAAGATCAATTCACTATTAGGATAAATCGTCTCTACAGTGGTCCCACTATTTGAAAGATTCACTACCACTATTCATATTAATTTAAATTAAATTCTTCTAATGACTACATTATTGAATTTAATGTTCGGATTTATTTTAATGATTTTTCTTACAACTATTTCATATATGCATTAAACTTTCTACCAATCAACTAGAACGAGTAATAGAGGATCTAGATGAATCTTCTTGGATGATGTTATTAAATGATGTATAAAACTCCATGGTGTAGATATACAGATATATATATACTCATATATATTCACGTACATGCGAGGAGAGATGACTACATGTTGTAAGAACCAAAAAGAGTGTGTTCTAAAGTGTGCCTTACATGAAGGATCCTTACTAGAAACCAACTATGGAAGATTTAAGCTCTTAGATCAATTAGTCATTTCCCACTACTAGAAAAAATGATTTCATGACACTCAGTTTTACTATGATTTTCAAAAACATGACTCGAGCTCCTCTTCCGGTTACATTCAAAGAGTCACGATATTGAGAGCACATCCGATGGAGAAACACTACCTTATTTAAATATTTATTTTCTATCTCTATTTATTTTACCTACTTTCTGAGTATTTTGTGATAAATCTATATTTTAAACACACACACACTGTATTTTTCCTAAACTGGAAGATACTCAATATCTTCTGAACTTCCTTTACACCTATTTACCCATGTGTTACATAAGAGGTCCTTGTGTGGCTGGTATTTGTTTTATTCACAAGGTTTTTTAGAAGATTTCTATGAATCATTTGGACAACTGGTTTTTTATTGTATACCCAATCCAGGTTGGGAATCAAAGATTATTTTATATAATATTCTTGGTAGAAGGTTATTTCCAAGTTTAGAGGATTGATTCATAGCTTGAGACTGAACATCTTGTATTTATTTTTTTGTGTTCCTTGTTTTGTTTTATTTGAAAGAATTAACATGAATTTGTTTTAAAATGTAAACAAAACCACTATTTTGATAGTTATTCTTAATTAGTGTTCATATAGGGTTTTGATAAATTTCATTGATTTCAAAAGTTAAATTAATATTCATAGGTTGTTAATGGACACACACTTAAACTAAAGATAAATAGAAATTTTATATATCACCTTAAAAGTGGTTCCCTTCATTATGTTATAACTTCATGGACCTTTATAAGTTCATATTAGCCTCTATTGATATAGTGATGTATGGTTGTGTGATTTCCAGGCATTGGGATTTCCATATAATAAAAACTGTGAGTTATTATATATTTTTATGTTTTACTTTGAGTTGTTTGAGGGGTGTAGGATTTCCACCTTCTATTTGACTTATTTTAGGTAGTTTATACCTTGGATTTAAATTATGGAAAGGGGTTAGGTTAGTGATGACTAACCTGGAATTATTTATCTAATATAATTGGATGTAATTCCCACATTAATAGTAAATTTATGTGATATATTTTTCTAAGATAATTTTTATGCCTTTATATGGCAATAGTGGTGGCATGCCATGCCCTAATATTTATAACTTCGTTTGTGGGGAATGAGTTTCCTCATAATTAACAGTTCTATGAGTATGGGATGATATATCTATTTACTTCAATATTACTCATGGTAAGGGATAACATGCCCAATTATTTGATGGGGTCTATATCCTAGGATTATTTGACCATTTATTTTGAAGAAAAAATAGCATGGGAAACCATTCCCATTTATGATGAGATGGTTATAGTCATCAGATGAACTACACATTCGAACATTGTATTATTATAGGCTAGGGACACTCTACCCACTTATCAAGTATTAGTTTTTCTTGATATGATTTCCCAATATTTATTATTAACCATATAAAAAGGAAACACTTCCCATTATTTTTTACTTCCATGGAAATGGAAATTATTGTTGGGGATGAGGTAGATTTTAACCACCACCAAATGTTCTCTCTTCTACTAATCCATCATAGTTGAACATCAACCACCAAAATCATACCATTATTCAATCAAATGAAACCTAATAATTTGATGAATAATACTAGGAATAATAATCACCATAACCATTGCATCAAGTCAATATTTATCATCTAGTTCTGTTCAACTAATGATCTTCCTTTTGAAAAATTCATAAGAGAACAAACACATGAAGAACCTACACATGAAATAAAAAAGTAAAAAGCAGAATGCAAGAAAGATTACACGGTTCAAATATTATGCTCTAAATATATGGAAGAATGGTGGAATCTATTTTATTCCATCCTAAATCATAAACATTTTTGGTTAAAAGGTACATCGTATTTCCATAACCCTACAAAAACCACATAAATAAGTCTTTTTGATGCCTTTGACTTCATCTTCTGATTTTTCTCCTCATCTTCCACCATTGTCATTTTCACCTCTAACTCCTAGATGCAACCAAGTGAACCCATTCTAGAGCCACATCCATCTTTGGGTTAAGCCTTGTCAATTATTATTTTAGTCATTTTTATTCATATTTTAATAGATGGAACAATCCCAATATTTATATTGGTCCCATTTGGTCATATAGTCAGCACCACCATCTGACATGTTTAGAAGGGCCTCTATTAGAATATACAACCTTAATTTCTCTATAGAATCCATTGAATCGACCACGAAATCCTATTGAATAGTGAATGATTCCTTTTTATCCACATCAATGAATTTAATGAATAGTTCCTTTATCTCATCCATAAGGAAAGTTTCCACACCTCTCTATGAGTGACTACAATCAAGTCTTGAACCTCTATACTTTTCATCACCTACTCTAGACTTCAATCCGGTTACTGGAAGAAACCTCATCCATTTACCTTACTCCATCCTTGGGATCCATGACTGAATCCCCAAGTACATGTATTCTATTTTCCCACTTAGTATTCCAACACTATGACTTCCACTATGATTCGTCTGTTAAACTAATCCATCCAACTACTTATGGTGAACTCACCTTCTGTTGATCTCACCCCAATGTACTTCCAATTACATGATATTCCCATTACTCTATCAAAATTACATTCAATTTATGCTACTATATTCAATTAATTGACTCATTATACCTATATATAGATGTCTCATGGTGGTGGGTAACTATCTCATTCAATGTTTATCCAAGCGTTACTTCCAATTACTAAACATCTAGAGCCTTGACACTTGACCAAGAAAAAAACACTCACACTAAAACAAAAAATATTTCACTTGAGAATTATTTTTATTGGCTGAGTCTATCTGTTCCCCACTTGAAGACCATATTCATGATTTCCCCAAAGTTCCACTTTTCATCTCTCATTTACTCACCTTCTATAGCAACTTCAAGATTATATAATTAATCCACCTTTCTATCATCCAAGATCCCACTAAAAAATTAATCTTCAGATCTCTAAAAACAATATCTATTTTCCTACTTCATCCTTGAAACTCTTCTGAATGCCTCCATTAAATCATCCAAATAAAATAGAAAATGAGTTACCATCATTTAACTTTTTTAAATTTCCATCAACAAGTTGTTATGTGCATCGTGTCCATCGACTCTATCTTTTAAATGTAATCTTCCAAAACATTAACATGTGTCCCTATAACCTTAGGATCATGTAAGTAAACTGAATTACAGTGACATCATTGAAACTAACCTTCCATCAAGAACTTCAAAAAATTATGATATCATTAGCATGAAAAACTAACAATGAACATTCAATTAGTGAAACCAAGACTTGTGTGGCCTTTCTCTCTCACTATATATTGCTTTATTTTTGACCCTTTGAGGATACCACCACCATTATAGTGGCCCTTAAAATACTCTAATGGTATTATGAGGATCATTTCCTTAGATTATATGCCCTTATATAGAAACACATTCTAGGACTGGGGGTTTTACTTTCTCTTACTTCAGTATAACCAAATTTCATATCATTTATAAAATTCATTGATAAGGAAACAAAAAAATCCTATAATAGATCCTTCCCCAAATGGAAATTTTCTCCAGTATACCCTTCTTCTAATGTTCCAAACAAGTCTTATTTGGGTTAACAAAACATAGAAAAATGAATTCTGTAACTCCATCTTGCTCCAAACTTCTCATATTCTAAACTAAATTCCAGTCCAAGTGCATCATGGTCCTTCTAGATTAATTAATAAAGGGACATTTAAGTATAACCAATTTCTTGTATAGAAATAAGAAAACATGAACATAATCCATGAAAATAAAATATTTCACTCATTATCACTGAATTCTAGAAAACCTCAAATGACTTAGAATTCTCATCCTTCCTATTCACTCACTCTTTTCACTCATGAAAATATAAACTACAATTACAAATTCTAATCATCTAATTCTTGTAATTGAAAAAAAAATCCTTTTCGTGCAAAGAACCTATCTATCCTTGACATATCCATGAATCCCCAAAGCATGAATTCACACTCCATTACATAATTCCTACTTCTATTCTACTAACCATTCTCTAAGGATTGCCCTCATTTAAAGGTTTTTTAAACCAATAGAATCAATCCTTCCATGAATAGACCTTTCGATATTCTACTGAGTATCCTCATCTCAACTAAATCATTAACCAACAAATCCTTCTGATAACATGCATCAGTGATCTAAGTAAAACCACCAAAAAAATTCTTGTGATTACTGTTATGATGTTTTAGTTCATCATTCATACTTTCAACTAACTTCTCCACCCTGTGGAATTATAAACACTCTTACAATAGAAACACTGACATCCTACAAGATCAGAAACATCAACCATGAGATTATCAATATGTTTCTTACTTATCCAAAATTTTCCATAAGAAACATGAGCTACCATCGAATTTGGTCAATGAAAATGATTATTGGTATCCTTTAGAATTTAAGTTTTCTTCCACCAAGATTCATAATTCCACCTCATAAATGGAACATTTTTATGAGGCCATCCAATCAATTAGACTTTAAATATCTAAGAAATAGTAATGGAACCACCACCATGTTTTCATATACCACATAACCATGTGTATCCAAAAATATTTTATCAAGATCTAACTTTCATCAACAAACAAAACAATGATAAATACACCTACTGGTTAAGAGAAATTTCTATATCTTAGAAAACTTATAGTTCCCCTCCTATCTTTTGGTAATATCCATATGACTCCTTGATTAATTACTACATCATACACATTACTATCATGATCTTCCATGAAGAACTATAACCAATATTTGATACCACTTGTTGGGATATGTTTTATTTTCACCGAAATAAGAAAATTACCCTTCTAGTAATCTAACAAAAACAAAACTTAAACACTAGAAGCATCCTAGATTCTGATCATTCATCCCCACAATTTCAAAGATAATAACTGAGAGGATTGATCACCCTATTCACCACATCATGTCATCATTTATCCTATTATTCTAGCCACCCCATGATCCTCCTTCCAGTAAACTCTCAAGAGAATAATCACATGAAAAATACAGACATACAACCAAAAAGTAAAAAAACACAATGCAGACATGGATTACATGGTTTAGATAGTGTGTCCTATATCCATGGGATAATAGTTGAATATTTTTCATTCCATCATAAACATGATACATATAGGTTAAAAGGGTTTTTTTATAACCCTACATAGGCCATCATAATAAGTATCACTAATGTCGTTAGTTACATATTTTGGTGCTCCTAATCTTTATTTTATTCCTTCATTGTTTTAGCCTGCAAAAACCTGAATGCACCCAAGTACACTCCATTCAGAACCACCTCTTCCTTTGGGTAAAACCCTATAATTTTCTCTACCATCCATCAAGTGTCATGTTTTAATAGGTGGACCAATCCCACTATTAATAGTGTTCCCACACAATCATCTAGTCTACAACATAATTTGATATGTGTGGGAGACCCATCATTGGACTGTGAAGCCTTTGTTTCTATAATAAACTATTGCATAAATATACCATATTTGATAAAAAAACATTACCATTTTATTCACACCAATAAATTTTACCAATATTTACTTTTACACATATATGAGAAACAATTTCATATTTATCCATCAATAATTTTATATAATTCATGCACCCTCTCACTGTACATCACCTACCCATTACTATCATTCACTTTTCAAAAGATTTCCCTCCCATTAACCTTCCGGTGTCCTCTAAATTTAAGATTGATTACCCATGTATATGAAATAGAAGATCCTCCTCAATATTCCTACACCAATAATTCCATTATATTCTATCTTTTGAACTCATCCATCCAACTACTTCTAGTAAAATCTTCTTCTTATGATCTCCCCCCAACATGTTTCCAGTGATCTGACTTTACTGAGGCTCCATAGAACTCCCTTTCAACAAAATTATTCTTCCTAAATCTAGATGTCCAATGGTTCTAGTGAAAAACCTCTTTATGTGTTATCCTAAGTGTTACTTCAAGCAACTGGATATCTATAACTTTGAAACTTTACTATGAAAATTGATCTCACACCAAACCTAACAATCTCCTACTTGAGAATTTTTTTCACAAGCTAAGCCAAATAGTTGTTACCTTGTATGTGTTTTGACTATGAATTGTGATGAAATTATTACTTTTATGCTAATTTATAAGCCTAAGGATGTTATACCTACCCATTTCTGTTACCATTGAGATGTTACATCCACTGATATGATGTTATTACTATTTGAGTTGGTGCAATATAACCAATTGATATTTTAACATTCGATTACCACTTTATGTATATAGTTTTTTAAAAAAATATTTATCATATGTTTTTTATTTTTATGTATAACATTAATTTGACAATTTCATTATTATATTTATCACAATTATGGGTTATATAAAATCATAGCTATAATTATAACATAGAGATTCCATGATGATATTCTTAATTAAATATGTCTGATGGCCTAGGTACAAAAATTTGATGAGACATAGTGATGTCTAACTATCACATATTGTGGGATCATAATAATTGATACTTCTCATGAAGTTCATGCTTGGTGACCTCAAATAGGATTTTCTAGGACAATGGAATCACAAAAGAGAATTTCATATATTTTATGTGCATTGGATATTCCAATATATGAGATTTTTTATTGTTCCTTTGAATTGAGATCATTAATAATGTTTATCATGAATCATCTACTTTTATGTATGGAAGAAAATAGTTTTAACATGTGCTCATGATGAGGTATCATTAGTTGCGTGCATCATAAGTGATGTTTCACTAATTGAATGGCCCTGAAATAATTTCCCCCTTCCAAGTTAATGTTAGAATATTTATCTTTCCCCTTGATGAAATAAAAATTCTAAACAAATTCCATGGCAATGGTGATCTCATATTAATTATTTTTTGTAGTTTAAAGAAAGATAAATCAAGCGTATAGGGTGATGAAATAGGTATACATATTTATTTGTGAGATATTTTTTTAATATTTGGTGTCCTAGAACAAATGGTTGTACTTTGATTACATGGATATTTAACGTATTTAAATATTAAACATATTTTTACATATTTTTAATTGTTCTACATGGCTATGATGTAATAATTTTCTAGAGTATTAGTTGTATTGATAAGGTCATGGTAGTTCCCCGCTATCTTGAGAACCTTGAAATGATATAAAAATGTTCTTAAATATAGTTCTACGGTTGGATGAAATACTATGAAGGGACACATAGCTTGCAGATTGTCATGTGCGAGTACTTGTAAGCAAATGAGACTTCCTCTAAAGAAGATCTCACTTAGTAATCTCCAAGATTGTAGACTGATAGAATATACCCGCCAGTAGGAATTCTGCATGTTTTGGTGTCATTGGATATTTCTATATGTAAGCGTGTGTAATGATCCTTAGACATTAAGATTATCATTAATACATGTCACGAATCACACAATTTTATTTACTAACGAAAATTGTCACACAAACAGTTAGCGAGAAGTAGGGTATGTTGGGTGTGTCACGAGTGGCATGTTATTAAGGTATTAGTCAAGTAATGATTTGTCCCATCCATTTATGGAAGTTGATATCTTGTCCCTTTGATTGAAATAGAACCGTCATGCAAAATTCCATGGACATGGTGTAACGACGAGTTTATTTCATGTAGTCATAGAATGACATATCAAGTATAATGGTTGATGACACTATCATAAAGCCTACTTGATGAGATATTGATATAAAGGTATTATATTAAAAAATTAGCATTCGTATGTGGATTTCATTATTGAAACTTTACGTTCTTTCTCTTGGTTTCCTTGACCCATTTCTAGACAATACTCCTGGACTTTAAGAAAATGTTCCTACTGCCAATGAGAAAGAATCCTAGAGGGTAACACACTAAGTGTTTTTAGTGGTCTCTGTTAAATTATATTTGAATTTAATTAATGAAAAAATATTATTCTTAAGACCATGGAATAATTTTATTCAAGTTAAGATGATCGTATAAATTAAGTAAAATATATTTATTTATTTTATTGAACAATAAACAAATATTTATTTTCTAGTTTGTATATAAAATATTTAATTAAGATAATAAATTTTTTATTTATTTATCCATGTGTTCAATAAATGGATGTGGAGTTTGAGTGGACTAAGATGGGTCTGGTGGTAAAATAATTATTTTCAATATATTAAATAATTATTATTTCGCATAAGTTAAAATAATAATGACATTGTTATTATTTTGTGAAACAGGATTTTATTCATAATTCTATTTTTTGCAAGTTATTGCACCATAAATAATGACATTGTATTATTATTTTGATGATGTGTTTTCTTTAAGTTCATGAATATATTTAACTGATGTTATGAAATTAAATATTGTAACTAAAGTTCCATGCATATAAATAAACAAGTATGTCTATATCTCCATTTAGAACACACTACATTATTGGTGAATTGAGAATTGTTGAGCTAAACAATTTCTCTCTCGAATCCTCTTCCTGCCCCATTCAAGAAAGAGAGAAGTTCTTCAAGGATGAAGAACAAGTGAATAATAACGACCAACACAGGAAACTCGCTTCACCACACTTTCACCCAGAGAATGAGTGGTGTTGATTAAAGGACGTCGGAGCATGTGGGGATCACAGCTAGAGGGATTCTAGTTTGGATCCTCACAAGCGGAATGAGATAATCTGGAAGGGTCATTCCAAACGATCAATATCATCAATGAAGAAAATACCAAATATCTAGGTATTATTTTCTTTATGAAATTAAATAAATTAATTATAAACATGATGTGAAAGATTCTCTATAAAGGTTTCATGCCTCTTCCTTCTTTATCTAAATATTTGATTCTATTCTCTGGAGACTGGCATTTATCATTGTATTTATCTAGGAATAATTGTTGATCATGGTAAAAATTAAAGTTGGGTGTGGGCCTAACCACACTTCCACTATTCCCGGAACCTACAAGTGGTATTAGAGGGGTTATATCATAGTTTATAATTATTTAAATATTTTGTTGATGATTTACACATTGAATAATTTAGTTGTTTCAATTCAAGTTCATCTTTCTACAAATCTAAATCTCAAGATTTTTTCCTCCTATTTCATTTCACGTTCACCTTACAGATACGATAGTTTCTTTTAATTTTGATTAAAATAAAATAGATGATCTCATATGGAGGTGCCAAAGCTTCATGGCCGTACAACACCAAAACACACGGCATGTATTCAGTAGTACACATTGTGTAGTCAAGATTCAATTCATCAGACAGGTCCGCCCAACCAAGCCGTGTGTTGGAGTCTTTCTAAGTCTTAAATGAATTGGTGTGTTGACCAAGACCTCAAGGAATGTTTTTTTTGGATTACATACCATGTAGTCTACTAGACATGGCATGTAGTCCCTTCGGGTTAGGGTAGGACCGTGTACCTAATACACAGCTTGCCCGGTTGGAAACCATGTAACGCGGATACTACACAGTGTGTAGCCCATTGAACACACTGTGTACTCCAAAGATTTCTGAAATACATCTACACACCATGTCCCAGGGTGTGTACTTCTAAGGGACGATGAACGATAGTACCCACCATGTAGTCATAACTACATGTCGTGTACTCATCCAAATTATGCATATTTATTAAAATTTATTATTATATTATACAGACCCTTGAGATGTGTACCATATTGCGGGCGTAAAGCTGAGGCACAACATGTGATAGGTATTTTATATATATATTTATATAATTTAACATCTTTGTAATGTTCATTTCTACTCATTGGGTAGTTAAGAAGGGGAATTCATCAGGTTGCCTCTAAGGTACAAGTTACGTAAAAAGATGATTTTAAATGAATTTATTTGTTTAAAATTTTGATAGATGAGAATCCCAATGAAATTAATTAAGGGGTTTAAGATAAAATGATTTTTTAATTAAATATAATTAATTGATTCGAGGGTGATTTATATTAAACAAGAATGATTAAATAATTGAATGCAAGATTTATTTATGCGTAAATATTGTTGCATGTATGGATGATCAGGAGCAGGACCGAGACATTTATATATGGATGATTTCTTTTAATTTATTTATCTAAATTAAGTTTGTTGGCCTACATGCCTTCTCCTCATTAATATGTAGGTCATGTGGGCCCAGGGTTTCATTTATGTAAATTCCCTTTTACCCCTCACCAGCACGTGAGTTAAAAAAGGAAAATATAATAGTGGAGTCGGTTAAATTTGGAGCAGAGATGAAATCAATACCTGAAGATACCGAGGTGGATAGGTGGAAAATTTTAAACACGAACTGAAAAGGTTCAAGTTGTTTATCCCCTAGGTCTGGGTTAGTTTATCAACTCCTAGATAAACTAACCATTTGAAAAGCTCATGATCATTCCCTTTTCTTTATTTTATTTCTGTGAGATGCATGGTTTATCAGTATGGATGTATTGTCTTGAAAACATAATTAATGAATTAAACAAGTATCCATGATGGAACTAAAATACACCAGGATTATGCGTAAATATTATCACGATATGGTTAAATCGCTTAAGTAAGATCCACCTAATATTAAAAATCATGTGATAATGATAATAATAAATTCTTGGATAAGGGATAAAAATCCCTCAAATAAATAATTAAGTCAGACCAAGCCTTCTGCTACTTGGTTAAGAGGAAAACTAAAAAAACTATGTGTTTGAAAAACCCCTGTTGGGACACATACTTTTATACAAGAATCCCTTATGAAATGTTTTGGGTTGACTTAACAATATTACATCAATAGGAGTATCCATTTCTATACTTGGTGTAATATTGGTGGAAAGAGTTGAAGAAATACAAAGTTATGATCATAGGATTGGGGAGTCCTCTCAACAGATCAAGGAGCTACAAGACCATAGTTGGCAAAGACCTGCCAACCTAAATACCTTCAAATAGATTGACCGACCCTTTTGGGGTTATGTGAAATGTATTATGGATCCTTTCCACTAGAATGTCAAGGAAACTGGATATTCTGAGTTTAATGGTGTGGGCCATTGGGATTTGAAAAATAGTGGGAAACATAATTTATTATTTCTTATAAAAATGTAATCAAGAAATTACTAATGATATACTCTTTTAATTTTAGAATAAAAAATGAATAGATCATCAACCACACTATCCCTACAATGAATTATGGATAAAGACAACATCCTCACTGGCATTAACATCCAATAATATTTTAGATGCCTTTGGTTTACCATACGCCATGGACAGATGTATTACATGTTGGGGCTATCATTACCTGATTTGCCTTCCAAATAGGCGAGTGATGATGATTTCCTGGTCTATTAGAAACATATTAACAATTTGGTCAATGTTCAATGTTTGATACTAACAACAATTTCTAGTGAGCTCATGAAGTCTCACAAAAACAAGGATGTGTATAGAAAGATCGAGCACATCTATGGTCTTTACCAGGAGGGATAAAGACAAGAAATGTTTTAGATCTCCATGGAACACTTTTAGAGTAAATTTGGAGTGGGTTCCTCAACTAGGCCTCATGTAGTCAAGATCATTGGATACATTTAGTGCCTAGAGGTTCTAGGGTTTGAACTACCCGAAGAACTGGGCACCGATCTCATTCTCGAATCACTCCCTTAGATCTTCTCCAGATTTTTTGTTAATTTTAACATGAAAAACATTGGGAATCCTCTATCTGATCTTCTTATCCTCATTTTAAAAGTGTAAAAAGATATGAAGTGTGAAAATCATTTTTTCCTTATGGTGAATAATAGTAAAGGGAAGGAAAATATCTTTGAGACCAAAGATTCTTCACGTCCTTCCCCTAAAAGGAATATCAAAGGGGGGGAAAGGGAATTGGAAGCTATTTGTTTCACCTGTAGAAAGAAAGGCCACTAGAAGGAGAACTTCACCCAACCTAAGAATAAAGGGGAATCTTCAGGTGCATTTGTTATCGAATGCAATCTATATGTTTATACAAATTGGGTATTAGATTCAGATTGTGGTGCTAACATATGTATCCAAATACTGGAACTAGGTAGATTCAGAAACATAGACTAAGTTGAGGTAGATCTACAAGAAGCTGATTGAGCCAGGCTCGATGTTATGCCTCTCGGGGATTACCACCTCACGTTTCTAATTAGGATTATCTTGGTATTAAAGGGCTGTTATTATGTGTCATATGTTACTAAAAAAATTATTTTTGTATCCCGATTAGATACATATGGTTTTGTTTCCATTTTTGTAAATGAATGTTTCTTTTTTTACAAAGATATCATTTGTTTTGGTAGGGAACATTTATACAATAGAATTTATGTGTTGGATTTCAAAAACTATGTAATCACAATCGATAACAAATATACATCACATGACTCATACCACACCAAACTTTGGAATCACCGGCTAGGCCATGTAAATGAGAAATTCTTGACAAAGTTACATAAATATGGATATTTAGATTCTTTTGAACTAAAACCACTTGGTGTATGCCGTGCATGTTTACAAGGAAAAATGACTAAATCCCCATTTAGTGGGTAAGTTGAAAGAGATAAAGAACATATTGAATTGGTTCATACTGATGTGTTTGGACCATTTCAAAATAAAGCAAGGGGAGGGTACTCATAATTCATAACTTTTAATGATAATTTTAGTAGATATGGATATATCTACTTAAGGAGGTATAAGTTGGATTCTTTTTATTAGTTCAAAGAATACAAAAATGAAGTTGAGAACCAAATTGGTAAGAATATTAAGAAACTCCACTCAAACTGAGGTGGATAATATCTTAATCAAGACTTTATGGATCACTTACAAGAGTTTGGTATCCTATCCCAACTCACTCATCCTTACACGCCCCAATGGAATAGTGTGAGTGAAAAGAGGAAGCGCCCCATATTGGACATGGTGAGATCAATGATGAGTCATGAAAGTCTTCCATTTTCCTTTTGGGGATATGTGTTACAAATAGCGGCGCACTTACTAAACTAAGTACCAAATAAGTCAATAAAGGGTATTCCATACGAGTTCTGGAGTGTAAATAAATCCATGTTTTTGAATTTACATATGTAGGGAAGCGATGAGTTTGTTTAGGCCTATTCAGGTAACTAACTTACACCCCAAGGCAAAAAGTACACCTTTATAAGATAACCCAAGAAAAAAAGGGGATATTACCTATACAACTCCTTGGAAAAAAAATTTACAGTGGAAAGAAACGCCATATTCCTTGAGAGGGATCACATCTCCAAAAGAAAGAGTGGGAGAAAGATAGACTTTGATGAAGTTGAGGATCAAGGTACACAAGAGTTGGTACAGAGGTAGATTCCACAAAGCCCTATGGAAGAAAGAATTGTTCCGAAGATACAAGAACTGTGTAGCAGTATAATATAGGTTAGAGAACTAGAAGCACTACTGGAAATTTTGAATATACTAATGGTTTAAAACTGTTGGTAAAGGCTGTGTAACTATTGGTAGAACTTACACCAATGGTTTAGACAACCGTTGTCAAGTAAGTTGTGGGGACAGGCTTATACCTACGTGTTATAAAATTACCATAGGGATAAGCCACTAGAAATCATATTATATTTCCCAATGGTTTAGAAACTGTTGCAATAGATCTTTACCAATAGTTTCTAAAAACTGTTGGTAAATATTGAGAAAAAAAGGCATTTACCAACAGTCGTAGAAACCATTTGTAAATATTGAACTAAGACATTTACCAATGGTTGTAAACCATTAGTAAAGACTGGGTTTTTCAATTCTATACAAACGGTTTTGAAAATTGTTGTTATAAATCCTGCAATTTGTCCAGAAGAAAGTAGCTTACCTGTGCATTTACCTGAAAAATAACCCATAGTTTAGAATGAAGAATTCCTATCATTATATACCACAAATTAACTTTAGGTTTAAAATGATATCCCCTAATCAAAACTATAAAATTTCATATTATGTCTTATGCAGGAATTTTATAATTTGTGTGTTGAGTTGACTATAGACTATATCTTTTTGAGGGATCTATTATACAATCCCTAATTTGAGTTATTTCAAAATGATATCACTTTTTCAGTTTATTAATGTACAACCTTTATGTCTTGGATAATTCTCTCTTATTTTCTATGTTATCCATATAGATATAAAGTAGATTAATCAAAGTCTATTAGGTAAATTATTAGGGAAACTTTAATTCTCTCAAAAGTTCATGCAGGATGTAATTATGAGTAAAATAGGGATAAGATGGTATCTTTTAGAGATGTTAAATGAAATGAGAATATCCCAATATATCCTTCGTATTTATTATCAATAATTTGGAAGAAGATACAAACCTATTTTTATAAGAGTTGTTTGTTGGGAATATAAAAAAAATAAAAAGGGGAACATTGATGTTCTTATTGATTGGATTGTATTTTTTATCAATGATTTTGGCATGATATAGTGTTGAGGAGTGAAATAAGCTATTAATGTTAGGGGTGTCTAGGGGGTTGGGGTGTCGTCCAAGGGGGTAGGGGATGTCAAGGTGGGGGGCTATCTAGGGGGTGGGGGCTGTCTGTGGGGTTGGGTTGGGTGTCTATGGGGGTAGGGGTGTCCACGGGGTGGGGGTGTCCAGGGGTGGGGATTTCTAGGAGTGTGGGGGTGTCCAGGGGATTGGGGGATGTCCAAGGGGGAAGGGGTGTCTAGGGGGTGGGGGTCTATAGGGTGGGGGTGTCCATGAGGTGGGGGCTGTCCAGGGGTGGGGTGTTGTCCAAGGGGGTAGGGGTGTCCAGGGGGTTGGGGTGGTGTCCAGGTGGTTGGCTGGTGTATATAGGGTGGGGTCCGTCAAGGGTGTTGGGTGGGAGGTTTTTTCTAGGTTTGGGTGGTATAGGGGTATGGGGGTCATCCAGGGGGTTGAGGGATATCCAGGGGTAGGGGTCTTCCAAGGGGGTGGGGTGTGCAGGGAGGTAGGGGTGTCCATGTGGTGGGGTGGTGTCTATGGGAGTGGGGGTCATCCAAGGGGGCAAGGGATGTCCATGGGGGTGGGGGTGTCCAGGGGGTGGGGTTGTCCTAGTGGTGGGGTGGTGTCCAAGGGGGTGGGATATTTCTAGGGGGTTGGGGGGCTGTCCAGCGGGGTAGGGGGATGTCCCAGGGGGAGGGGGTGTCTGGGTGGTGGGTGGGATGTCCACAGGGTTGGGGAGCTATCTAGGGGGTCGGGGTGTCCATGGGGTGGGCGGGCTATCCACGGGGTTGGGGGGTGTCCACGAAGTTGGGGGTGTCTATGGGGGGTGGGGGTCGTCCAGAGGGTTGGGGGATGTCCAAGGGGGTCTGGGGTGTCTAGGGGGTGGGGGTGTCTGGGGGGTGGGGGTCTCCAGGGGTGGGTGGGCTATCCATAGGGGTGGGGGTTGTCCAGGGGGTGTACGGGGTGTATAGGGGGTGGGATGGTTGTCCACGGGGGTGGAGGGGTTGTCGAGGGGGTACGGGGTGTCTAGGAGTGTGTGGGATTTCCACGGGGGTGGTGAGGATGTCCAGGGGGTAGGGGAGTCTTGGACGGTGGGTGAGTTATCCATGATGGTTAGGGAGGCTTTCTAGGGGGAATGGGTGTTTAGGGGGTGGGCGGGCTGTACATGGGGTGGCAGGGCTGTCCAGGGGGGTAGGGGTGTCCAGTTGGTGGGTGGGCTGTCCAAGGGGGGTGGAGGGTTATCCAGGGATTATGGGGTGTCCACAAGGGTGGGGGCCTGTCCACAGGGGTCGCGGGGATGTCCAGGGGTAGGGGGGTGTCAAAGGGGTGGGTGGGATGTCCATGGGGGTGGGGGATATCCACGGGGGGGTCAGGGGTGTCCACGGGGGGTGGCAGGGCTGTCCATGGGGTAGGGAGTGTCCAGGGGTGGACGAGCTATCCACAGGAGGGGGTCCAGGGGGTGGAGGGTTTTCCATGGGGGTGGGGCCTATCCAGAGGGTCGGCAGTGTCCACGGGGGTGGCAGGGCTATCTAGGGAGGTAGGGGTGTCCACGGGGGTGGGCAGGCTATCCACAGGAGTGGGCGGGCTATCAGGGGGTGAACAGGCTATCCATGGGGGTGGGTTGGCTATCCAGGGGGTGGAAAGGCTGTCCACGGGGGAGGAAGGGTTGTCCAGGGGGGTACGGGGTGTACAGGGGGTGGGAGGGCTATCTATGGGGGTGGTGTGGATGTCTAGGGGGTACGGGTGTTCAGGGGTGTGGGGGTCGGCTGTCCATGGGGGTTCAGGTTTTCCAGGGGGTACGTGTTGTCCAGGGGGTGGGCGGGCTGTACAAGGGGGTGGTGGGGATTTCCAGTGGGGTATGGGGTGTCCAAGGGTGATGGGTTGTCCACAGGTGTGGTGGGGCTGTCCAGGGGGTTCGGGTTACCAGGGGGTGGGAGATCTATCCACGGGGGTGGAAGGTTTCCCAGGGGTAGGTGTGTCTAGGGGGTGGGTGGGCTTTCCAAAATGGTGGGGGGACTATCCAAGTGGGTAGTGGGTGTCCAGGTGGGTGGGTGGGTTTTTCACGGGGGTTGCGGGGCTGTCCAGGGGGTAGGGGGTGTCCAGGGGTAGCGGTTGTCCATGGGGGTGGGGGATTGTCTAGGGGTTATAAGGTGTCTGGGGGTGCACAGGCTATCCACAAGGGTGGTGGGGATATACAGGGTGTAGGAGTGTCTTGGGTGGGCGGGCTTTCCACGGGGGGGGGGGGGGGGGGGGACACTGACCAAGAGGGTAGGGGTGTCCAAAACGTAGGCGGTGTTGTCTAGGGGGTATGGGGTGTCCAGGGGGTGGGCGGGTTGTCCACAGAGGTGGTGGGGCTATCCAGAGGGTGGGCAGGCTATCCATGAGGATGGGGGTTTTCTAGGGGGTAGGGGTGTCCATGGGGGTGGCGGGGCTCTCCATGGGGTAGGGGTGTCCAGGGGGTGGGCGGGCTATCCACGGGGTTCGGTGGGCTATCCAGGGGGTGGGCAGGCTATCCACGAGGGTGGGAGGGATGTCCACTATGGTTGGAGTACCCATGGGGGTGTTTGGGGTGTCCAAGGGGTGGGGGATATCTTGGGGTTTGGGGGTGTCCAGGGGGGTGGCATGTCTAGGGGGATGGGGGTCTCCGAGGGGTGGGGGTGTCCATGGGGTGGGTAGGATATACACAGGCGTTGGGGTTTTCCTGGAGGGTACGAGGTGACTAGGGGGTGGGTGGGCTGTCCACAGGGGGTGGCGGGGCTATCTTGGCGGGTACCGGTTGTCCAGGGTGGTGGGTGGGCTATCCACGGTGGTGGGGGCTGGCCACGGGGGTGGGCGAGCTATCCACAGGGTTGGGGGGGATGTCTAGGGGTACGGGGTGTCTAGGGGGTGGACTATCCTTCCACGGGGGTGGCGGGGCTATCCAGGGGGTAGGGGAGTTCAAGGGGATGAGTGGGTTGTCCACGGGGGGTTGGGCATGTCTAGGGGGTGGGTGGGCTGTCCACGGGGGTGGCGAGCCAGTTTAGGGATTACGGGGGGTCCAGGGGGTGGGCGAGCTGTCCACAGGGGTGGAAGGGTTCTCCAAGGGGTGGGGGTGTCTAGGGGGTGGGCGGGCTATCCACTAGGTTGGAGGGTATGTTCAGGGGGTAGGGGTGTCCCGGGGTGTGGTCAGGCTATCCACGGGGGTAGGGGGCTGTCCATGGGGGGTATCGGGTGTCCACGGGGGTGGCAGGGATGTCCAGGGGTACAGGGTGTTAAGGGGTGGGTTGTCTCTCCACTGGGGTGGGGGATATCCAAGGGTGGGTGGGTTGTCCACTAGGGTGGTGGGGATCTCTATGGGGGGTACGGGTTATCTAGGGGGTCGGCAAGCTGTCCATGGGTAATTTAACTATCCATTTTTTTAAGTGATCTAGAATATATATATAATTAATTCAATAAATAGTACCATATTTAATAAATAAATTAATTTTTAGTAAGATGGTTATTTACCAAGTTTCATCGGTCTTTTAAAATCACGAAACATTGATTTAGCCTCTTTGTTTCACTCAAAAACCAAGAGATATAGAATCCTGAATTATTCCTCTAGAAAATTCAGCAAGGTATATATGGTCATCAAGAGTGAGAGGCCACTCACATTTCAGAGATCCCATGATAGTTAGAGTTACATTTTGAGCATGTGACTATGGTTTTTTTTATGGAAGTTGGTGCAAGATGTGTATGTGTGATAAGTGAATTTACAATGTGTGGTTAATATATGGGCATCAGGGGTGATGTTGGATCATTGAGTTTGATGTAGTATTTTATGGGCATCATGTATGGTGTGATCATGAAATGAGAATATGATGGGATGTGGGAAATGATGGTGTATGAAGCTTCTAATTTGGGTGTTATGGATGATGGTTGTTCTGGAACCACTATTCAATAAAGATCGGGCACTTGATATGGAGGAGAGTTATGGTCTTTGTATAGCCAAAATAGAATAAGGATGAGCTATTATATGTTTGGGATATGGAAAGGCACGTGTATATTTCATGGATTTAAAATATTTGAAG